>OX422215.1:664162079-664572079 GCA_949130495.1 Sambucus nigra | reverse complement strand
CCCACCTCCATTCAAACTACAACCCAACACCCAGCTCATGAACCCAGCGAGCTGCCTATACTCGTCGTTCTTCCACCTTCACCCCAGCGCCGACGAAGCCCATTTCTGATGGGCTTCCCTCCTCCAGTCCATACCCGGTTTAACCCGAAGCTTCCATAGCTCCAACCTCGACAACCCAACACCCCATGGCCACCACCCGCGATCCACAAACCGTAAACCCATACCAAAATAAATCCAACTCCCCAACCCGTCGCGACCAAACCCGAAACCCGCGAACCCTTATCCGCCTACCAGCAGCTCCAAGTCCCAATATTGAATAAGAAGAGAGAGAAGAGAAAGTAGAAGAAGATTATATTGATTAATCGAAGATCTGTCCAGAAGATCTCTTCCTTCTGATATTTATATCAAGGAAGAAATATACTCAACCAAAAATACAATCTAGCTACAGCTGTACAACCAATAAAATAATAACACCTGTACAAGTCTAACAAACTTTTATATACAGTATTTACACGTGCTCTGTTACTCCCCCTCAAGGTGGACGGTGAATATCAAGAACCTCCATCTTGGACAGCAATTTGAAAAGCTGAGCAGCAGGTAAAGCTTTTGTAAAAACATCAGCTAACTGATGTTGAGTCCGAATTGGAAGTAACTTGAGAACACCTTTACTAAGCTTATCACGAATGAAATGGCAATCTATTTCAATGTGTTTGGTTCGTTCGTGAAAGATAGGATTAGTGGCGATATGGACAGCGGCTTGATTATCACAGAAAATCAATGTTGGTTCGTTGGTTGAGACTTGAAGATCCTTCAGCAGCTGTTGAATCCAAATAATCTCACTGGTTGTAGTAGCCAATGCACGATACTCCGCCTCAGCAGAGGATGTAGACACTGTGCTTTGTTTCTTAGCTTTCCAAGAAACTAAAGAATGACCAAGAAATACGCAGAACCCTGTTACTGATTTTCGGTTATCAGGACATGAACCCCAGTCAGCATCTGCAAAGGCTCGAAGCTGGAAAGAAGATGTAGCAGGGAAAAACAAACCCTGGCCAGGAGTACCCTTTAAGTACTTTAGGAGATGATGAGCAGCATCCATATGAGGCTGACGAGGTTGAGAAACAAATTGGCTCAATTTATGGACGGCAAAAGTGATATCAGGCCGGGAAATGTTCAAGTATAGAAGACGACCAACTAGTCTTCGATAAGGAGATGGATCATCAAGTAAAGTGCCTTCAAAAGAACTTAACTTGACTTTAGGATCCATTGGTAATGAAGCTGGTTTACAAGCAAGGAAACCAGTATCCTCAAGAATCTGTAATGTGTAATGTCTTTGAGAAAGAAATAGACCTTTAACAGAACGAGCAATTTCTAAACCAAGAAAGTATTTTAAATGGCCAAGATCTTTGAGTTTAAACTGGTTGTTGAGAAAGACTTTCAAGGAATTAATAGCAGCCATATCAGAACCCGTGATGATAATATCATCAACATAAACCAACAAAGCAACAAAAGATGAACCAGAACTCTTGGTGAACAGAGAGTAATCAGATTTGGATTGAACAAAACCGTAAAGAGTAAGAGCATGAGAGAATTTGGAAAACCATTGTCTTGAAGCTTGCTTTAATCCATAAATGGATTTATGCAATTTGCATACTAATTTCTCCCCCTGAACTTTATTATTATGAGGCAGCTTAGAATATCCAAGAGGCAAATCCATATAAACTTCCTCAAACAAATCACCATGGAGGAAAGCATTATTAACATCTAATTGGATTAAAGGCCATTTGTTACTAGCAGCAACAGCAAGAAGGATTTTGACAGTAACCAATTTAGCTACTGGGGAAAAAGTCTCTAGAAAATCCAAACCTTCTTGTTGTGTGTACCCCTTTGCTACCAAACGAGCTTTATGCCTCTCTAAACTTCCATCAGATTTATATTTGACTTTATAAATCCATTTACACCCTATGGAATGTTTACCAACAGGAAGAGGTGTAATTGTCCATGTATTGTTGGTCTCCATAGCCTCTAATTCCTTCGACATGGCCTCTCTCCAATGATCAAACTTAATAGCTTCATGGTAAAATTGAGGCTCATATGTAGAAGATACGGTAAGTAGGTAATTGGAATGAGAAGGGGATAAATTGTCATAGCAAATGTAATTTTCAATGGGATAGGGTGAATTTGAGGAATGAGAATGGTTATGAGATAAGAGATTACAATGAAAATCCCTTAAGTAGGAAGGTGGGTTAATAACCCGAGAGGTTCGTCTAATTAGAGGGGAAGATTGTAACATAGGTTGAGCAGGAGTATTTTGAGAAGTATGCTCACTAGGTAAAGAAGAAACTGATGGTGTGGAATTAGTAGAAGGTATTGGTACATGAGGTATACAAGAGATGGATTTTGGTAAAACCAAATTGGGGAAAGGGTCAATAAGATCATTGGAATGAGGTATGGAATGGAAGGGAAACAAATTCTCATGAAAAACTACATCTCGAGAATGAAAGAAGGTTTTTGTGACGATGTCATAAAGTTTGTATCCTTTAATACCTGGTGTGTATCCAACAAAAACACAACTTGTGGCTCGGGGATGAAATTTGTGACGATGAGAAAGGAGAGTTGATGCATAACACAAGCTTCCAAATACTCGAAGAAAACCATAATCAACCGGAGATTTATACAATAACTGAAAAGGAGCTTTGTTCTGCAACAATGGTGAAGGAGTTCTATTTATCAAATAAGTTGCTGTGAGCACACATTCCCCCCAGAATTTTATAGGAACTCTAGACTGAAAAAATAAGGCTCGAGCCACGTTGAGAAGGTGTTGATGTTTGCGTTCCACGACAGAGTTTTGTTCAGGTCTTTCTACGCAAGAAAATTGATGAATAACACCTTTGGAACTGAAGAAATCTGTGAAATGTAACTCAGGAGCATTGTCTGAACGAAATTGCTTAATGATTGTGTTAAATTGAGTTTCAATCATGGAGAAAAACTTGGGAATAATAAATTTCACATCAGACTTTTGTTTCATGAGAAAGATCCAGGTGAAACGAGTACAATCATCAACTAAAGTCAAGAAATATCTGTAACCAGCATGTGTTGGAACCTGATATGGGCCCCATGTATCACAGTGAACTAAATCAAAAGGAAACTTGGAAAGATTATTATGAGAAACAAAAGAGAGTCTTCGTTGCTTAGCCAATGGACAAATAGTACAATGATCAGTCTTATTGTCAGAAAATTGTAATCTATCTTTTAACATGTCTAGCTTCTTAAAAGATAGATGTCCAAGCCGATGATGCCAAGTGTGAGAATTCACCTTATTAGCAACTAATAGGCTGGAATTACAAGAATCAGTAGCAATGAAGCAACTATGATTATTTGATATGGAGGAATCATCATCAAGAACATAGAGATCTGCGATTCTTTTACCCTTGCCAATCATCTTCAGGCTGTGCAGATCCTGGATGATACAAGAATCAGTGAGAAATCTAACATGTATATGAGCACCCTTCATTAATGAACTCACTGATATCAGATTAAATCTGAACTGAGGAATATAAAGAACATCTTGTAACAACAAACAAGAATTGAGCTTCACGGTTCCAGAAAAGTGAACAGGAATACGAGTGTGATTAGGCAAAGTGACAAAAGAATTCTTGAGAGGTTTCATTGTGTAGAAGGAAGATTGATTGAAACAAATATGGCTGGTGGCACCTGAATCTATAATCCAATGTTTGGGAGAAGTGAAAATTGGATTAATATCTGCAGAAAAACAAGTACCTGATGCCTGAGCAGAAATAGCATCAGCTTCTATGCCTATCTTTGCAGCAGAGAGATGAGTATTCAACATAGTCATCAAATGTTGATACTGAGATGGATTGAGCATTTGAACGAAGTTTCCAAAATTTCCAGAGTTCTCAGCATTCCCACGAGATAAATCATTAACTGAATATGAGACTTGATTTGCAACAGCAGGGGTCTGATTGGAAGAAGCTTGATAAGAAGTATTAGACTTATACTTGGGCTTATATCCAGGAGGATAACCATGTAGTTTGTAACATTTATCAATTGTATGGCCAACATAGCCACAATGAGTACAGACAGGCTTGTTAGAATTGAGATTATCTTTCCTTTGTCCTCTAGGAAAATTCTGACCATTGGTAGATCGAGCAACATCCTTTTTCACAACAAAAGCCATAGATTCAGCACCTCCAGAACCAACAGAAGTCACATTAACATTCCTCTGATGTGCTTCTTGAGAAACAAGGGAGAAAACCTTGTTGATGGGAGGAATAGGATCCATTAATAGCAATTGACCACGCACTTGAGCAAAAGAATCATGCAAACCCATCAAGAAACTCATAACGTACTCCATTTGATAATGATCTGCAAGCGCTTTAGTTCCTCCACAAACACATTTTCCACAGGAACAGAAAGGCCTGTAATTACTAAGTTCTTCCCAAATTGATTTCAATTTGGTGAAGTAAGCACTGACAGAAGATGAACCTTGAGTGTGATTCATCAAATCACGCCTCAATTGAAAAATACGAGGTCCATTTTTTTGCTGAAAACGTTCTTTAAGATCTAACCACATTTCATATGCAGAATCGGAGTATATAACACTAGCAGAAATTTCTTTAGAAACAGAGCTAAGAATCCAAGAAATAACCATGTTATTGTTCCGGATCCAAGAATTGAGAGTGGAATCATTACCATCTGGACGAGGAATGGATCCATCAATAAACCCTAACTTGTTTTTCACGGACAGAGCAATCACCATAGCTCGACTCCATGAAGCGTAATTGTCTTCGGTCAGTGGTTGTGACACAAGAATTAGCCCTGGATTATCTGAATGATGAAGATAATAAGGATTGGAACCATCTTCAATGGCGGAATTGATCCTTGATGAAGACAAAGGATCGTATTGAGAAGAAGAATAATTCGTCATGAAATCAGAAGAAAAACGCACGAACGAATTCCAATACGAGGAGTAATCAGAGCACTTTATTGCTCTGATACCATATTGAATAAGAAGAGAGAGAAGAGAAAGTAGAAGAAGATTATATTGATTAATCGAAGATCTGTCCAGAAGATCTCTTCCTTCTGATATTTATATCAAGGAAGAAATATACTCAACCAAAAATACAATCTAGCTACAGCTGTACAACCAATAAAATAATAACACCTGTACAAGTCTAACAAACTTTTATATACAGTATTTACACGTGCTCTGTTACCCAATTTCCACCATTGTACATGTCAAAGCAAAACAAATCTGAAAACCTATACCCACTTTCAAACTCAATACCTTACCCATTACTTTCTTTCCAAACCTTACACGATTTTGTCACCTGCAAAAACCAAAGCCAAAACCCATTTCATTATTCCCATATCTGTTAAAGTCCCAAGCCAAACAAATAAACCAAATAACAAAAGCCATTTAACCCACATGTGTCTTAGTTAAACCATTTTCATTTTGTCCCGTTATTTTAAAAATACCCTTATACCCCCACTATCCACGTGCACTTATGTGCTTCCCAAAATACTCTCACCAATATACCTTCCATACCTCACCAAACCACATGCATACCTTTGTCCTCCCCAATTTACCCCTAAACTCAATGGCCACACTATTTAAACAAGAAGAACACCCAATTTGGAAACAAAAAAGACTTGTAGAAGAAGAGAGATAGTTTAGAGTAGAAAATAAATTAGGGAGTAAAACATTTTGTAAATAGTTTTTTATTTATTTTTTATTTTTTTAGAGAATTGCTGAGATTTAATTGTGAGTGATTGAATTTGTAAGGACATTATTTTATAAGTTCGTTATCAATTAATTATGTCGTATACCGTTACAATTGTCCAAGAAGTTCAAGAGCAATCTACATCAAGACGGATCCGAATATATCAAGGTTCTTCGTCAAAAAGCCTCCGCAAAGTTTACTTTGGTAAGGTTATGTTTTAAATACCTTAACTTTGCACTTAGAGCTTTAGGATAGTTTTTACAAAATATTTTCTAAGTGTTGGAGCGGACTTTTTCGTCAAAATTTGAGAATGAGTATTTTTTCTAAGTCCTGTAGCGTACCTCATTTTTTACGCCAGGTCATTCGAGTGAGATGTCATCTCGTTCGAGCGACATTGGATATCGCGCGATGTTGTTTGAATGACATATGTACTTCGTTCGAGCGAGATCTTATTTTTGTTCGAGCGACCGAGGTGGCACGATTTTATATAAATACTCATTAAATGGTTTTGTTTTCATTAAAAAGTCTCAGCGTTTGGAAAGACAAAAAACTGCGAAACTGCATAATCCTTTTGGGTTCTTCTTTTAGGGTTTAATCCCTTTTTGTTTTCAATTCACAAAAATCCCATATGCTTTGGTGAATTGTTTTGGTGTTCAAGAACACACTTTTCTTTTGATCATTATTTGTGGGGAGAACTCTGCAACCGGAGAGCTACGTGCTATTGTGGAGGAGGTCTCTATGAAGTTACTTTTGTGGGGAGGATAACCTATACCGTGAAGACTACGTGTCTAGGACTGCGTGTCCTTGTGATATAGTTGTGCGTGAACCACTGCAGATTTCTAGCCGATTCTTTGAAGGTTTGACGAAGGCACCGTGCGTTACTCTTGTGAGCGAAAGGAATATGGTATGTAAGTCAATGGTCTTGTAAACTTGTCAGAGTTCTAGAAATAAAAGGTTTTTCCCTTCGGGGATTTTTCCTGAAAGTTGTGTCGCATGATTTATTTATTTATGGGTTGACACACGCACACACGTAGTTGCATGTTTAGGGGCTGAATTGATTTGGTTTAAAAATAGACTCTAATTAAATAAGGTTTAATTGGAAACTTGCGAATTAATTTAATCAATTGTCACACACCGCATATATTCGTTTTACAAATTGGTATCAGAGCAGGTTGCACTAATTTATCGCATATTCCTATTTTTTGCAAAATCGTGTGACAATGATTTTTTTTAAATCAGTTTTGTGAAAAATCGCAATTTTTCCAATGGAACATTCATTTAATAAGGTGCCTATTTTTTATGGGAATAATTATGCCTATTGGAAAACTCGTATGAAATCTAGTTTAAAAGCCATTGACGAGCGTATTTGGTTGCTTTGCGAAAATGGATGGAATCCTCCCACTGTCACTGTTGAAAATATCACTTCTTTAAAACCTGTGTCAGATTGGACTGAGAACGATTTTAAATTGTCTAATTTTAATTCTCGTGGACTGAATGTTATTTCTGTAGCTATCACTCCTGATGATTTTTACCGAATTATGACGTGTACCACGTCTAAAGAGGTTTGAGATGTTTTGAAATTAACACATGAGGGTATGAACGCGGTTAAAGAATCAAAACTACAAAATTTGGCCACCCAATTTGAGACTAACACCATGTCTGAGTCTGAATGCTTTGATGATTTTTATGCACATTTTTCGGACATTATAAAAATCAGTTTTAATTTGGGTGAGGTGATTGATAACACACGTGTCGTTAAAAAGATTTTGAGATCTTTTCCAAAACGCTTTATTCATAAAGTCACTGTTTTGAACTCTTTGAGAAATTTGAAATCACTTAAGTTGGAAGAACTTGTAGGAGATCTCCAAACCTATGAGATTGACATGTGTACCAAAACCATTAAGGATAAGAATAATGGCGTTGCTTTAAAGACTCATTTTAAGAAAAAGAAAGAAAAAGTTTGTGAGTCCGATTCTGAGGAAGATTTTGATTTTAAAGATATGACCTTGTTTGCAAAAAATTTTAAAAAATTTCTCAACATGAACAAAAATAATTTTTCCAATAAGAGATTTTTTGAGAAAAATAAAAAGGCCAAAGAAAGCGGCGAGGAAGATAAGGAGAGAGAAAAGGAAAAGGAGAGTGATGAAAATTTATAAAGTTTGACGTATTTTGGGTGTGGGGGTAAAGGGCATAAGGCGTATGAGTGTGCCACTAGACTTAGGAGAGAGGGAAAAGTAGTGGCTATACCTGCCACACTTAGTGATAGCGACATAGAGGTTTTTTATTCGAGTGATGAAAAAGAGCACGGTATGTGTGTCTGGTTTTTAGCTAATCGGGTTAGCACACCTAGTTTGGATGGAGGTGAGGGAACTAGTTCTAGTGAGACCCCCGAGGAGGAGGATTTGAGTGTTTCGAGCGACGGTCATTGTGAATGTGAAAGTGAGCTACAAATTACTTTTAGAGATTTGTTTGCTGAGACTTTAAAGACAAAAAAATTGAATAAAGAGTTAAGTCTCAAGGTAGAAAATTTGGAGAGAGATATTGAGGGCTCGTTTGGTTCTCAATTCAGAAACTCAATTTAAACGTTGTTTTTAAATACAGTTTTAAAATTCAGTTTTTTGTGTTTATAATTATTGGTGTGCGTTTGGTTAACCTGTTTTTAAATTCAGTTTTTTAAAAATTTGACAAAATGGGAAAACATGTATATTTCTATCATACATATATGTGTGTGTGTGTGTGTGTGTGTAAACATACATAAAATTTTCGTACATACATTGAGAACGCGAGTAATATCGATTTCAAGTAAATTTCGCAAGTTTTCAAATAACCCTTATTTAATTAGAGTCTACTTTTAAATCAAATAAATTCAGCCCCTAAACATCCATCTACGGTGCGTGTGTCAACCCATAAACAAATAAAGTATGCGAAACAAGTTTAAGGAAAAATCCCCGCAGGGCAAAACCTTTTATTTCACTATAATAAGTAAATCGCAACTTACACTGATTACAATGAAATACAGTGACACACGAATACCCGCAGGCGTCGGTCGTTGTCATCAGCAATGAATCCACACGCAGCGAACCCACTTGAACCCCAGTCCAATCAACAAAGGAATAACCGCAGCACTCCTCAATGACACGCAACCATAAAACTTTGTAGAGACTCCCTCAGCAATGACACGCAGCCCTCGATTGCAAAGATCTCTCCACAAAGGTTTGAACAAACACAAGGTTGTGTTCTTGGGTTACCAAAAAGATTCACAAAGGATTGGCAATTGTGTGAATCAAAACATGAGTCTTGGGACTCAAAAAATATGAAGACTAGAGGTATTTGGACTCTCAAAAACGTCTTCCAAAGTCTTTCAAAACTGCTCCCCCAAAGGTGGTTTAAATAGCAAAACAGATGATGAGTTTTGCAAAATAAAAACACTGAAATTCTATCCAGCATACAGGTACCCCGAACCGATTTGGGGTACCTTATGCGGTTTAGGGTACATCGGTTTGGGGTACCTTTCTGGTTTGGGGTTAAAAAAAAAAACAGCATTCTTCAAGGAATTTTCTCCAACTTCAAAAGGTCATAACTCCTTCACCGTAGCTCGGATTGAGGTGTCGTTTCTTCCAGTATCTTCGTTGCGGTGAGCTATTCAACTTTATAGTTGACCAGACCTCCGTACTATGGATGTGAAATTACGAAAATGCCCTTGAACTCTCCTATCGTGCCTTTTTTCACTGTTTTGACTTCCCTTGCGTACCACTTGTATTAAGTCCCTAAAATCTTGGAACGTGAAGTCGTTGAGGCAGATGTGGGACACATTAATGGAGATGTTGAATGCTTGATTCCCGGAATTCGGATAGAGGCCGTCATGTGAGATCGTGAGGTGACGTGCCAAATGTAGCGGCATACGACATACACAAATGTAACATGTTGGACATGAGAAAAATGTCCTTACATACATGATACATGAATGTATACATACATACATACATACATACATACATTATAAATTATATACATGTACATTTAATATCATGTATTTTTATGTATATTTAATGAGGTATGTTAGGGAGTTTTTAATATATATGTACATATATAAGCATACATAAAACTTTCATACATGCATGATACATGAATGTATACATACATACATACATACATACATCATAAATTATATACACGTACATTTAATATCATGTATTTTTAGGTATATATATATTGCATGTATAATTCACTATAAAATTATATACATACATAAATTGATAATATTTTTTAATACATATGTACTATATGTATATTTTATATTATTCCATACATTAATAATACATGTATAAAACTATATATAAGTATCATGTATCTATTGATAATAATATTTAACTTTAAATTATTCCATACATAATTTTGTGTGAGTGCTTCTACTGTGACATAATTTTTTGGAACAAACTGATGTGTCAGTTTGTTACTGGTTGGTTTTTAGGTCCCACTGGCGTGGACCCCCCAAAACCAACCAACAACAAACTGCCACATCAGTTTGTTCCAAAAAATTATGTCAAAAATTAAGTTACAATAGTATTTTTGATTTTGTGTACATGTAAATAAATATTTTTTTATTTATAAGAATTACACACATATTAATGTATTATGTATGTATATTATATTTTAAGGTATAACTGCTTAAAAATATTAAGAATGAATAATTCTGAGTAGAAAAATAAAAAACAGAAGTTATAAAACACCTTAAACCCGTTTTCTGAAAAATTTGATTATAACACAGAAATATTATAATTCTGGGTTTAAAAACAGGTTGCCAAATGAAGATTTTTATCAGAATTGAATTTAAACACAGAAAACAGAATTATAGTTGCAAACCAAACAGGCCCTGAGATTTTGGGTGAGTTTGAGGCCAAAGCAAGTCAACTTGAGAAGGTGAAAGTTATTTTGAGTGAGAAGTTGATTGCTTTAGGTAGGGAGAAGTGTGATTTGACCAACAATGTGTCTAGTCTGATGATACGTGTATTCCAACTCAAGACTGATCTCGAATGTGCCCAGGAGGTCAAAGTCCCTTTAGAGAATGCATCTAAGAAGGTTGGAAAGATGGTTCTCAATCCTATTTTGGGTAGTGGTGAGAGCTTAGGAATAAGTCATGACGGTGCATCTACTTCCAATTAGCACCCGAGTCGGTTCCCACTTTAGTGTTAGATTCACGTGAGTCTCACCCTAACCTACCTAGGCATCCTATTCCTATTAGGAGAGTGCGTCCTAGAGTTTTTGAGAGAGGTGTTCCTAGGCCTATTTATGTTTGTTCCCATTGCAAGAGGAGAGTTAACCTTAGGGAAATTTGTTTTAAGTTGGGTTATGTGTCACGTTTTGCTTCTACACGTGTTTTTGACACACATGCACCCACACATGATACTTTACATGCTCCTGGAGATTACATGAGAGAGTTTTCACATTTAGGTGAGCAAGTTAAGTTTTTAGTCAAAACTTCACAAAATTTAATAGAGCTTTTTCATAAGTTGACACCACCTTTGGAAAATCCCTCCGCACCTAACGATTGAGGTTTGACTTGTTTACTAGCATAGGATGTTTTTCATGATGACATTATTTGCCTATTGATAGTATGTATCATTTTTGTATTAGATTTTTGTTTTTTGAAAATTTTTGAAAAATACAGAAAGATTTTATTTTGATAAAATTTTGGAAAATCCAAAAAGAGTTTTGTATTTTGTTTACACCGTTTATGGATGAACACTTGGGATGACCGACTCACAACATCCTTCCTTTTTTTCATGTGACTATTTGATAGTGTTTTGAGACAATATATCATGTCATTTTTGTTCTTTATAATGTTTGGAGCCATTAAGATGTAATTCGTTGTTACTACCTACATGTTTGACTCATGATTTCCTTTATTGCACACATACACGAATTTGTTTGATTATTACGCTTATCTATCACATGTTGGTTGAATGTTTCCATCTCAATTATGTCTATACAACGAACCAAATGCGATAAAACAAGACAATAAAAAATGTGCACATTTGAACCATGTTTGTGAGGATTTGTGTGTTTTGTTTGAAAGCGGCGAAGGGCTACAAAAGGTTATCATTTCTCCTTTGCGATTAAGCTGCCGTTTAATTGGACCAAAAAATTGAGGAATTTTATTATCCGGGGTCCAAAGAGGTTTAAAACAGCCCGAAAAAAATTGAAAGGCAATAAAAAAAATTCATGCCAAAAAGGGGCCATTTAGGCGTTTGCACCAATTCTCAAATGTTTGAGAATTTAGATTACCTCTAAAAGAAAATATGCATGAGGGATTTTGAATGGAATTTAAAAGGGGTTTACACGTCCTTGAAAGTCTTGAAAAAGCGTTAAATAGTTTTGGACGTTATTGGTGTGGAAATCACTTTGACTTTGATTTGTTGATTTGATTAAGACAATGTCATCTAAATTCAATAATTTTACACCTAAGGATATTTTTTATGTTCATTCGTTAGGGTACACATATTCATCGTGCACATATGATTGATTGAGTTGATTTACCTATCGAATGTGTTCACACCCATACATTCCATTTCCATGACTTGGTTGTTTTAATATAAATCCATGGTGTGATTTTTGGTATCTTATTTTTGTATGAAAATTTTGAAAATCAAAAATAGTTCGTGAATGTTTTTGAGATACTCATTTGCATGCGTGTAGTTTGATTCATATTTGCTATGCATTTTTATCATGACACTCCATGCTTTGATTATTCCTTCTTATTTGTCTATTTGGGGACATCATAAAAAGGGGGAGAAAGAATTATCATGTTATGGGGGAGATTTGATTTATTAATGATTTATTCTTATATAATTTCAAACTCGATGCGTCACGAAGGTTTTTGCATTATCTCATGTGTGTAGGTACAAAGATTGAAGATCATTATGTTGAACACCCTGATGAGAAAAGTTTTGAGTTTTGATGAAGATTTTTTAAGAAATGTTTGAGAACTTGCAAATTTGTACCTTTTCAGTTTTGAGAGGGTAGAGTTGTATAGGAATTTTGGTATTTGATAATTCGGATGTTTTTATGTATGTATCAGCATACACATAGGGGGAGATTTGTAAGGATATTATTTTATAAGTCCGTTATCAATTAATTGTGTCGTATACCGTTACAACCGACTAAGAAGTTCAAGAGAAATCTACATCAAGACGGATCCGAATATATCAAGGCTCTTCATCAAAAAGCCTCCGCAAAGTTTACTTTTGTAAGGTTATGTTTTAAATACCTTAACTTTGCACTTAGAGCTTTGGGATAGTTTTTACAAAATATGTTCCAAGTGTTGGAGCGGACTTTTTTTTCAAAATTTGAGAATGGGTATTTTTTCTAAGTCCTGTAGCGTACCTCATTTTTTACGCCAAGTCGTTCAAGCGAGATGTCATCTCGTTCGTGCGACATTGGATGTCGCACAATGTCATTTGAACGACATTTGTACTTCGTTCGAGCGAGATCCTATTTTCGTTCGAGCAATCGAGGCGACGCGATTTTCTATAAATACTCATTAAATGGTTTCGTTTTCATTAAGAAGTCCCAACGTTTTGAAAGACAAAAAACTGCGAAACTGCAGAGTCTTTTGGCTTATTATTTTAGGGTTTAATCCCTTTTTATTTTCAATTCACAAAAATTACATATGCTTTGGTGAATTATTTTGGTGTTCAAGAACCCACTTTTCTTTTGATCATTCTTTATGGGGAGAACTCTACAAACGGAGAGTTGTGTGCTATTGTGGAGGGGGTCTCTATGAAGTTACTCTTGTGGGGAGGATAACATACACCGTGAAGACTGCGTGCCTAGGACCGCGTGTCCTTGTGGTATAGCTGTGCGTGAACCACTGTAGATTTCTAGCCAATTCTTTGAAGGTTTGATGAAGGCATCGTTCATTACTCTTGTGGGTGAAAGCAAGATGGTATGTAAGTCAATGGTCTTGTAAACTTAACAGTTTTCTAAAAATAAAAGGTTTTTCTCTTCGGGGATTTTCCTTGAAATTCGTGTCGCATGATTTATTTATTGATGGGTTGACACACGCACACACGTAGTTGCATGTTTAGGGGATGAATTGATTTGGTTTAAAAATAGACTCTAATTAAATAAGGTTTAATTGGAAACTTGAGAATTAATTTAATCAATTATCACACACCGCATTTATTCATTTTACAAAATTGTACTGAAGATAGAGTTCAAATGGCCAATTTCAAGAAGACTTGTTGAAGATTCGTTCTCTTTCTCTAATCTTTTATTTTATATGCTTTTGATTATTTGTTCATTATGTCTAAAAACATTTTCTCTACTCTCTCTCACTCTATTTATGTGTTTTAACACATATATATATATGTGTGTTTCTTTGTTGGTTTTCGGGGTTGATGTTTTTTTAATTTACATTCATGTGTGAGTTTTTGTTAATTTGTGTGCATATGTGCGTTTTGTAGGTCATTGAAGTTATGGCCGCTTGGTGATTTGCTAATTTGGAATCATGTTCTGGTGAGAGGAATTGAAGAAAAAAGAAGGGAAACAATCAAAACCAAAGCAAGGTTAGATGAATAATGAATAATATAAATCCAAGTAAATAATAGGGGTCTCTCTGTGTTTGTAAGTTTTTTAGTAGATGGGTTAAACAATATAGATGTGGTAAACTGTATTTGATAGAGGGGGAGATAATGAGAGAAGGGGAGAATTGAGTTTTCGACTTTTTGGTGTATTTTTTGTATTTCCCTTATATGTACTTTTTTTATTTACCCCTCCAAAGAATGGCCAGAATTTATCACAATTTATTACCCAAAATGGGTTATTTTCCCTTTGTTCTCTATTGTCTTACTTAGTAGTTGGGATAATGAACATTTGTGTGGATAACCCAAAGATTTGTTTGGTTCACATGTAGATCAGTAAACATGGAAATGGTTTATCCATCTTGCATTTGTTTATTCTCTTAGAATTTAGTAAACAAATAATACAAATGCTCCTTTGTTTATGTGCAACCAGTAAAAGTAAAAGCAACGAATGTTCCCAATATTGAATTCACTACCTAATGTCAACGATGTTATTTCTTATATGCTGTCTCAATTTAAATTTAAATGTTTTTACTTTTTTTTTTAATTTCAAAATAAGTATATATAAAAATGTATATATACATATGTGTGTAATACCCCGTAAATTTTTGGAGTAAAATATTTCGATTTAATGGAAATTCATGATTTCGAATTTATTTATTTTTCTAGAACAAATTAATTTGGGAGGACGTAAAATTTAAGCGAGCGAAAAAAAGGATAATTAACACATAAATAAAATTTTGGGCGCATGTCATTTTAGCATAGTAAAATGTCCAAGTGAAATAAAAATATTTGGGATGCGTTTTGGGGAGCGTTGGAGACATAGTTTAGTGTTTTAAATATCTAGAATTGGGCCTGGGTCATACGTATATAAGTTGGGAATCTTTGGGCCTAATTAAATTATGGGTTCGGGTCCATTTGGGGGTCCAAAAGTTGGGTTTCGGGCCCAACTCGAGATTAGCGCTAATTAACTGTTTGAGTGGGGATAAACCACTCCCCCACCATTGATAAGCACCCAAAAGTGTCAATTTTATAACCCGAATAGATGCATTTTAGTCGCTCATTTTTAATAAAATTGGCCTTATGTTCGTATTTTATCATTTTGCAGGTCAATACGCAGTCGCAGTGTTAAATAATGCTAAATCCAGTCAACTGCATCGCAAAAGCGGTCAAAAGCGTACCTCGAAGAAATCTAGAGAGACCGTGAAGTGAGAAGTCCATTATGAGCTTGCCGAGATGTGATCTGATGCTCCGAAACAGTCCCGTAACCTTAACCTAGCCCAAACCGGGCCAAGTCCATACCCCGAGCCCGGTGTGTGTTGAGTTTGTACCTTTATTATTTTTTTAGATTTTTATTTTTAGTCATTTATTTTTAGAATTTATTTAGAATTTTGTTAGGATTTATTATTTTAATTTTGATTTTTATTAGTTTTTTATTTTTGATCTTTATTTTAATTTATCATTTTTCTTAGGATTAGTTTTTAAAAATTTATTTTATTTAGTTTTTAGTTTTAATTTATTTAGTAGGATTTTTAGTTTTTTTTTTTTAGTTTTTTTATAGATTTTTATTTATTTATTATTATTTCTTTTTAATTTTTTAGTCTCTTAGTAATAAATTAGAGTTTTTTTTAGATTTTTATTTTTTATTTTAGTTCCAGTTTTAATTTTTTTTAGTGTGTCATTTTTTCAGGGGTACAAATTAAACACACACACAACCCCCTTATCCTACACTCCCATACACTCATTTACACCTAAACTAACATCCTCACCCATACCATACACCCTACACCACACACACACCCTAACACCCCTCATCCAACTATTCATCTTCTTTCCCCACCACCAAATACGATTCTCTCTCCACAATTTACAACACACAAAACCACCATTTCCAAAAAAAAAACCACCAACACCTTCTCTTTCTCTCTCCTCCATCAACAACCCAAAACCACACCCTCACCTCTTCTCTCTCCCAATACCCGTCACCAATACCGCCCTGCTCCGGCGCCGGATCCACCGGCGACTGCCGATTCGGGTTAAACCCGAGCTCCGATCGCGACCCCCTCTCTCTCCTACCAAGCCCACGTCCGACCCAGCTGCTATACCCGAGTCGACCCTCGACCCAGCTACCCGAGACCCATCACCATGCCAACCCGAAATTGACGACCCACTTCAACCCGGACCACAAAATCTCAACAAAAATAAAGAATCGTGGCTATATAAAAGAAGGGGATGACAACTCAATAAAGAGAGGACTTTCAGCACAGAATAGAAAAAGAGACACAAAGAGAGAAAAATAGCAGTGTATATTATGTACATAGTAGGTTTAGGCCTGTCAATCGGGCTCTATGAATCGAGCTTGGGGTTGATCAAGCTCGGCTCGATTTTAATTTACGCGGTTCAAGCTCAAGCTCGGCCACAACGAGCCTGAGAGTGCTTGGCTCAAGTTCAGCTCACAAAATATAACGAGCTTCGGGCCTGATTTGATCAGGGCCGAATTGAATATTCGAATACGTATTTGTTTATTTTAATAATAAATATTCATATTTCAACAATAAAATTCTTATTTCAGCAATAAAAAAACACATTTTAGCAATAAAATTCATATTTCAGCAATAAAATACGAATTTCATAATTAAAAATTCATATTTCAACATAAAAAATATATATTTCAGCACTTAAAAAATACATTTTCGCATTAAAAAAACATATTTCAGCATTAAAAAAATACATTTCAGCACTACAAAAATCATTTCAGCACAAAAAAAATATATTTCAGCTTTAAAGTAAATTAATCTAAGCGTGTAAGGGGTGTATGCGATATGTTTCCTTTCCTAACTAAAGTAAATTAATAAATGACCCACCTTACTTTTGTTTCTTTAATATTAAGTCCAATAGTTTGTTTGCATAAGGAAAAAATTAGAAAAACTATTTTGTTTTAAAATATTTTTTACATATCATAGAAAACAAAATAATTTTGTATATATATAAATATATATTTATATATATTATTTCGGGTTTGAAAGTGCTTCGCTCACGCTCGGCTCAAATTGAATTCGGTCCTAATACCTCGGCTCAAACTCGGCTCGGCTCAAACTTAATAAAAGCTCGTCCCAAATTTAGCGGGCCGAGCGAGCAGGTTTCGAGCCTGCTCGGCTCAATTGACAGGCCTAAGTAGGTTCATAAAAAATTCCAAAAAAAAATAGTTTAGTTTTAGAATAATTTTTAGGTTTGTTTTTTATTCTTTTTGGTGTAATCAAGTGCTGGAAATTGTGACGAAGTTGGACACGTGTCAAGGCGTTTTTCAAGACAAATTTGGGGAAAAAAATTACGGATTGTATTTCTACATTCTCTTTTCAATTTATTTCCTTCTTGACATATTATCTATTGTTGTTTATGCACACATGAGAATGTTTGTCTAAGCACCCCGTTCAAGGGGTGGGAACCAATACGAATGATATTACTTTAATTAATTGGTTTCATTAATTTTATATTTCTAGGTAAATTAATTTTAAGTGTCACCAATTAATTTATGTAACGAGAGTTAGTAAATTAATTGAACGAATTAATGTTGATATTTAGGAATCGAACTAGAGATAGGTTTTTTCGATAATTAAATATTAATTCGGTATTGAAATTTGAGGATTGATATTATTTTTTTTAAATTGATCCTAGTGGGTAATTTTCTGAATATAGTATAAGTCCTAATTTTTCATTGTGTGATATTTTTAAATTAATTTTTTGAAAAAGATTTTATTAAATTTATAATTTTAACGAGAGTTAGATTATCGATTTAATATTATCTCGAAATATTTCAAATTAATAAATTGAGAAATTAAAATAATTGAAAATGCAGTGTAATTCCATCTCTTGACCTTCTCACATATTTCACACTCGGTTGCACATTTTTTTCATTATTTAGTCATTTTATAATTTTTCCCTTGAAATTGTTTTTAAAAAAATAAAAAATTAAAAAAAAATTGGAGTTGCACATTTTCACATTAATTATTTCACCTTGAAAGTTGGATTGATACCCGTACTTACCGCAATACGAGTTATTTTTAGACAAGTTTTGTAGGTACTCAAGGGAATTTTGAGAGTGGCTTTTGTACAACAACGACGATACATACGCAAAAGGCTTCTTATCAAATGGCCCTCAAACCGAACATTGCTAGTCCTCGAGCAAAAATTAGAGATAAAACAGAGATAAGTAACCAAAAGTATGCCACTTTCGCAGGCGCTGGCGATTTCACTTAGCATGTGCAACAAGCCGTTAAACCTGTAGGTTGCCCTACAGGACGAGTGGTGTCTCGTGAGGGTTTGCAGTGAATATACCCACAAAATTCAAAAACTTATTTAAATGCAGTATCTGAGTAGATGATGAAACGCTATACAACCCAACTTTAAAAGGTTATCAAGGAACACCGTATTCAACTATCAAAATAAGATATGAAATTACCTAATACCAAAAGTTTAATCCTTCCTAAAACTCAGCGTGTGTGAGTTTGAAACAATCTTAAGTATCATTAGAGTAATTCTTAGATTGCCTTTATAGAATCGACGTTTTGACTTCAATTTTCACTGGATATCTCTCTCTGAATCGAACTCTCTGAAAATTGGGTAAGTGTATCGCTCTAGTGTGTGAGGATATGAGTAACTGTAAACAAGTTCAAACGTCTCACACACTTTATAAGAAAGGACGGATACATGAAAAAATCTGATCTCATGAAAGGATGCTAACCACTATGTCAAGAATGTCGAGTTATTCACCATATAATCTTCTCGTTTGCCCGAACACTTTACCAAGGGTGAAAATGGAGTTTATGTAAGGTATGAGGGAATAATGAATTGAAAAAGATGAATGATATGGTTTTTGAGAAGAGTGTGACACACTTTGATTGACTATTGTCTTCATTATTTGAACTTATGATTGCATCTTCCTTTTTCTTCTTTTCTATTTTTTTTTCTTCTTTGCTCATTTTTCTATTATTTTTTTTCTTATATTTTTTTATTGCAATGCATTTTTCTTTTCATAGCGAAAATGAAGACAATTTACATTGACAATTTCAAACACTCTTTTTCTCAAACACGATGGTAATGATGTATGGTGTTTGGAATATATGGATAAGGGTAATATGGAAAATTATAATGGGTGAATGACAATGTAATAGGGAAAATGGTAAGTGTATGGAAAATCGGTTTAGTGCTCGGGGACAAACTACAAAACACATGTTTCTTACAACTCGAAAGTAATGTCATTCTCAGTGATTAAGCCAAAATTGAAAAATAATGAGATCATGCAACGACTAAATGTAGTACCCAAAGAAACTTGTGACTCTGAGATACGTAAAAATCCTCAAAAAGATGAAAATCTCAAATCTCACGGGTTTAAGTCGCCACTAGTGATTGTTTAGGCTTTCTTAAGAATATAGTTACTCTTCAACTTTTGATTGTAAAAGTGATAATGCAAATTGCTGAGTTTAAGAATTCATAGTGCAAGTGCGCTTTTAAGAGGTATTAATTAATTTAAGGTTAAAAGCGTAATTTTTGGGTCAAACACGGGTATTCCGAGATTTCTAAAAGAGGGATGATAGACAAATCATATCATAAAAATTTATTTTTTACTGCACAAAAAGTTTTAAATTACTTGTTTCTGAAAATTTTCAAAAGAGGTACGATTTTGATAAATTTCCCACCCCCAAACAAAAGAGAACATCATCCTCGATGGTTAAAACCATATATAAAAATGAAAAGAACAAGGGAGGAAAGATAGCACCATAATAAACCACTAGTGAAATGTACCGCATTCTGGAGGATAGAAGAAACCTGAAGAACAGATGTGATACAAAAATACGTACAAGTCTATAAAGCATGTGAAAGGCATTGGGTAGTGTGAAATACCACCCCCAAACAGTATAAGACTCATACTCAGAAACAATGAACAACGGGCTGCCTCCTGGTAGCGCTAAGTTTAACGTCTTCAGCCAGACTGAACCAATCTCACCCTAAAGATAAGATCTATGAAAGTGCGAGGCGGCAGAAAAATGGGGTGATAAGTATCACCCCCAAACAAGACTGAAGTGTCAGTCTTGTTGGATAAAGTCTAGAAGAAGTCAATGCTCTTGTATATCAAATTGCATCACTCGATGCAAAGCATCGGTGGACCAGGGTTGGGTGGGTAGGAGGGTAAGACAAAGATGGGCAAGGGTGAGGGTGAACAGACACCGATCACGGGCCTTATTGAGCGTAAATGTGAGGGCAATAAGGGCCCTATAAGAATGGTGCTCAATTTGGCGGGGGAGGCAAAATGGGTTGACAATAAGGATGGGTGGGACCTCATATAAAGTGCACGACCTTTCTATAAATGGATGATGATAATTGTCAAGTCGTGACACGCCAGGGAGCTGTCAATGGAAAAAATCAACACCACAAGGAAATGGTGTGCAGAAAGTAACAAGCTGGGTGTCACGAAAGATAAGAGTAGCGCAAATACTCTCATAGATAGTGGTGTCGATGAAAAATGCACAAATGTGATCGTGGAGTACTAGGGTGGAGGACGGATGTAGGTGAGGACCTAAATACGTAAATGGGAACAGGTGAGGTGCAATAACAAGGTCCAAACTAGGCGGTGGGGTGGAAGGGACATTGGGTGGATCGGGGGGGGGGGGGGGGGGGAAGGGGGGGGAGATGATCTAACTCACGAATAGGAGACACACACTCCTCATGAGCCACGGAGTGATCCTTAAGGGCACTCGTAGGAGGAGGTGTGAAAGTGAACGAGGGAGTGAGCAACTTATCCACCAATGTGTCACCAGCACTGGTGGTAGAATCTAATGAGGCTTCCAAATCCGAGATAAATGAATCAACAGTAATATCTTACTCAACGGAGGCCAAGCATGGTGGGATAGGATTCATATCCAGAGGGATAAAAGCCATCTCGAATTCAATATCAAGAAAATGGTGAGAACTCGTAGCCGGAGCTAACCTAGGATGAAGTGGTTCCTTGGAAACACACGCAGTGGGCTCAGTAGGTGTAGACTTGGGCATAAATAAGGATTCTATGGAAGGGGAAAGGCGAACCTCTATGGTGGGTTCGATAAGGTAAGGCGGTGTAGGATCAGTCTCATAATCAAGGGAGATGCCAACAAAATTGTCAACTTGGGGCTCGGACCATTGGGTGGTCTCAAGATCGAGATTCTCAGGAAGATAGGGTTGGTCACACTCAAAATCAAGGGGACAAGACGACACATCATCGTTCCACGTGGGAGCAATAACAGATTAACTTGGGGTGAAATCCGACTCGTTCGTACACTCAAATGCAGTAAACCTGTGTTCAAGCCGTTGAAGGGCTTCATTTTGAGATTGGGGAGCGTCGCGAACTTGTGTAAGAGGCTCTCGAGAACGGATGTGCAAGGTAGTGGCGAAGTGGTAGCGGGTGGCGGCGGTGGGTGAGGTGGACACAACTTGCTAGAAACACTAGGATGTGGAGAATACTTACATGAAGTGTGTGGAGCAGGGTTAAGTGTAGCATTCACGGGAGAAGAACCTTCGTGAGGGACAGAAGTGTGATCAACATGAGGAGCATATGAAGGGGACTGATAGGTACGAGGTGCACAAGGTGGCGATGACGACTGTTGAACTTTGTTCGACTTGGTGAGCGAACCCCTCATTGGAGGTGGTGGATCTAGATTCTCTATTGGGTGCCCATCGCTGCGACTTTTTGGCTATGGCTTCTAGAAATACCCACGCATCGACCTCACCCTTCTCGGTAAAATCACCATTACATGGTGACTCGAGCATAGTTCGGGTGTTACAATCGAACCCCTCATACAAAATTTGGACTTGGCGTCCCATCTCAATCCCATGGTGCGGACATTGCAGCAGCAAGTCCTTGAATCGCTCCAAATACATCGATAATGCTTCTCCCTCCTTTTGGCTAAATGTGTTGATGGCGTGACGTATCGACGCCGTCTTTTGGTTAGGAAAGAATTTTTGTAGGAAGGTGACACTCATTTGGTTCCAAGTGGTGATGGATTCGGGTTTTAACGAGTTAAACCAACTCTTAGCTTTGTCTTTCAACGAGAATAGGAATAATTTAAGCTTAACAATCTCATCGGAGAGTTGTTGGTACTTAATGGTCCCACATATCTCCTCGAATTAACGCACATGAAGGTACGGATCCTCTTTTTCAGTACCTCGAAACACGGGCAACAGTTGGATTGTTCCCGAATGGAATTGGAAATTGTTTGCATTGTGATTGGGGAGAAGTATGCATGAACGCTGACTAAACCTAGTTGGATAAAGGTAATCTTTAAGAGCACGTGGTGCTAACTCGTCTCCCATCTCGGTGAATATCGAAAATCTACCTACGTAAGTATCGGGAATGCTAGACTCCCCACTCGACAAACGACCAGTACGATTTCGAAACCAACTTCGCAAACAATCAGCTCACTCGATTTTATTTTTTATTTTTTTTTTGATGAAAAATAATATGTGACTCAAACCACGTAATTCCAAGCTAACACACAGCAAATTGAATTATCTAATTTAGGTGAGGGGAATGTCAATTTTAAAATCTAGTTTTCCCGAGATTAATCGACGACAGCAAGGGTCTCCAAATTAATCTCCCTAATTAAACAGCTCCTACTCTTTGACAAGGGAGAATTTAAAAGACGACCAGCTACGGTTATCGCCTCAAAATTCGTTTTTTCCTCCAGGTAGGTGGTTGGTACGAAGACACATTAAAAACCACCAATCCTAGACAAGGTGAAACGGAATTGATTTGACAAGTTCGCGTTGGAGTAGCTTTTAACTCTAGCCTTGTTAAGAGTTTTCTATGAGCTATATGATATCCTAAGGCCAATGTCTAATTGATTTTAAATTAAATGTGATGGCTCGGCGTATGCAAATGCTTGGATAATTCGTGATTTTCGGGCTAAGGAGAGGTGATGAAATTCCCACCTTATCTTTCACACGGGTTTTGCCCTTAAGTCAATTTATGCAACGTGCTAAATTAAATGCGAAATTAAACCACGTAGGAGCACAAAAAAAAACGTACCTCCGGCGTGGACTTTTTACGATCACTTGTTTACATCGGATTGACGTTTAACTTAACGTCGATCGGAGGAAAACGCCGCCTACGTTTCAGTCGTTCCCGAGAATTCCTTGTGCTCGTGGCAAGATTGCACAATTTTTTTTCTTCACATTAGCGCACCGTTGAACACTTTTCCGAAATTTTTGTTACCTTTTTTTTAATATGGTCCTGGAAAAAAAAAAAAAACGTAAAGTGTGACACATACAAAAAAAATTACGAAAAGAGAGGAACAAAAAAAAAACGACACACGCACTAGTGGTGTATTTAACAGGAAAAAAAACCCACTTATGAAACAAATTTTTTTTTTACCCAAAAAAAATTTAAAATATTGTTGCTGAATTTATTTATTTTTTCTAGGAATTTTTACTTTTTTTATGAATTTTTACTAACGAAAATGCGAAAAGAATATAATGGTGAAATTTTCAAAGTTATGGTCAAAGGTTGAAGCCGTATCTGGAATTGCGAGATCGGGAAGTGGAGGATATTCTCCTCCAAGACCCTGTGTACCACGAGTGAACATGAAATTGGGTCATTGTTGTTTATCATACTTTTTGTTTTACAGGAATTGTGTGTTGGAAAAAGTCCCTCATTAAGTAATTTCTTTCATATCTTTCTCGCCTTTTAAATTTTTGTCTTGAACATTGAGGACAATGTAGAAATTAGGTTTGCGGGTATTGAGGTAATTTTTCTCCGCTTTGTTAAAAAAAAAAATCCAAAAAGATTTTTCAATATAATTGAGTTTTGAAACAATTTCTTAATATAGAATTAATTCATGGATCTCTCAGCTTATGAAATTTTTACACATTAGCCATATAATATGATCGAAAATGGATATTGAGGCGAAAGTTAATATGTTTAACGAATAAATGTGGAGATTTTAACCCGATGAGATTTTGTGTCATTCATCGTTTTCGAGAGATTTAAATCAATCCGAGTTAAAATAACTCAATCTTTCCCTCAGTGATAAATTCGTTGATGATCTCAAATTCTTTGTTTCGTTCGATTACTGAAAACAAAAAGTCAAAATGTGAATCTTAAGCACTAGAAGTCTTAGTAAGTAGTCTTGAGACACAAATTAACTGAACGAAACTTGAGAAATGAGATTAGGCCATCGTTTGAGAGCCCAAAATTAAGCCTAAAGTCCAACCTTTTTACAGTATTCCGTTGCAAGCCCATTTGAACCAAAAAGAAAATATGTCTTTTGTTGAAAACCCATTATCCTACCTAACTACAATTGGGAGTTTGAAGCTCATACAAAGAAGTCATACCAATTTTCTGAGAATACTGGGGTAAAATTACGGTTGAAAAAGAAAAGGCAAAAAAAAAAGTTCGAAAAAGAATGATGTGTCAGAAAAAAAAAAATGGGAAGAAAGAAAGAAAGAAAGAAAGAAAATGATGAAAAATGTGAGTTGAAAAGAAAAAGCGAAAGAAAAAGACAAATGGAGGTTAGAAGAAAAGGTGCTTAAAGTCAAAATATCGAAAAATCTCTATATTCTCAAAAAATTTTGAACTCCAAAACCATTCTTTCTAGCTAAAATCCGAGCCTAAAGTACAACCAAAGAAAGTCCTAATCCATCTCAAGTGAAGTTAGTTAAAGTGTGGAGAGAAGATGAATAGGATCTATGGTGTGATTCAATGTTTTCAAAAAGTAATCGATTTTTCATTCATGAGATCATGCACATCCATAAAAAAAGAAAATTCCGTTTTTGATCATGTATATGTGAAATCTGTTCATATAAATTTATTTATTTTTCACATATACTGAGAGAAAATAACCCATTTCCGAGTGTTCGATTGTGAGTGCATTCTGTGAGATTTTGAAATCAAAACGAACTTTCGGATAAGAAATGTAACGATCAAATCTTTTGAAATGGACGGTTATATTGGCTATGCACACATACACACAATAAGTTGAGATTCAGAAATGAAGTTCTACTATATTTATGAAGTTTACATTGAAACTTGGTTATATTACTTTTTAGTCATTTGTATTGAGTCAAGCTTTTGAATTTTGTGGGTATATTCACTCCAAACTCTCACGAGACAAAACTCGTCCACTAGGGTAACCTAGAGGTTTAAAGGCTTGTTGCACATGCTAAGTGCAATCATGATTCCTACAAATGTGAGTTAAATTTTAAAATTTTAGTTTTGCTCGAGGACTAGCAAAGTTTAGGTTTGGGGGTATTTGATGAGTGCATTATTTTGTATATTTTATTCCCAAATTTATACTTTGTTATTCCCATTTTAGTGTATTTAATAATTTCTTAGGACTATTTTACTAAAAGGAGAAAAAAATGCGAGAATGATTGAATTCATATTGAAAATGGCAATTTTAAGTCAAAAATGGGCACTTCGATTATTTTATAATATTCTTGTGCTAATTTGTGAAAAAAGTTGCCTAGTGAAATTTTTGCACATTATTGAAAACCTAAATTTACACTAACGGGAGAACGAAAGAAAAGAGCCAAAGAAGAGGAAAAAAGGGCTAGAGCAAGGGAGAATCAAGGAGAGAAATCAAAAGGGCTTCAAGGGACCCTTTTCCACAAAATAAATTGAGTTATAAAACTTATATATGGGTATTATAACTCAATTTATTTTGCAAATAACCACTTGCCTTATGTTTTGTAGGGTCTGATTTCGTGGTTGTTGTTGATGATTGATGATGCTTATCCTTCAATCCTTCTTCCCAACAAGTTGGTAGTGAAATCTCCTTTGAATTCTCCCTACTTCCTTCTTTTGCCTTTGGAAATTGTTTCTCTCTTCTCTCTAATGGTTATGGTGTATTTCCTTCCTCTCTAACCCTAGCCTCCAACTCTTATGATCTGACTTAGGGTTCCAAAATTCGTAGGTCTCCTCACCCTTAAATGTAAAGAGACCAAAATGCCCTCGTATGGTCCCGGTTTAGCCCAAAAATGACCCGACACTCAACTAGTACCCCCGGGTACACTATTTTGACTAATTCGACCCTTTCGAAATCATCTGTGGACTCTAAATTATCTTTTGAGTCTCTTAAAATATATTTCTCATCTCTCCTTCAATTTTGTCTACGCGCGACACTCGGTCGAGATAAACTCAGGTACGTCCATATAAATCGCTAGGCCGTACATATCAACTTTCAATATTTACTATTCACATTTATTTACTATTCACATTTAGTAAATTTTTAATCATTATCTTAATTAGTGTCTAACTTTCAATTTATGTCTAATTGCCATAATATCATTATTATTATTACATCACATTAAATTACTCTACTCACGTAATTTAATTTAAAACGTATCACATTAAATTACTCTACTCATAAACATATTTTCACATTAAATTACTCTACTCACGTAATTTAAATAAAATGTATTTTCCTTCTTAACTATGCAGAAATACGGGGTATTACAGGGCATAAGCCAAATATTTATTTAGTTATTTACATTATGTTGGAGTATGTGATATTACTTGCAGTTGGATTTAATCTCGAGTTAGTGTTGGTTTGATTTTAATTATTGTCAGAATGATATTCATAAAGTTTTAAAGTATCGATTTTTAAATTACCATATTTATGTTACATTGTGCTGAGAATGGTATTAATTGATCGACAAGCCCTATGTTCGGCGTATCGTGCCTAGCTAGCGTTTACGTGAGAAAATGGGGGTTGTTACAATGTGTGTACAGTAAAATATACAAACATAAATATAAGTATAAATTCGAAAAATGTTTTAAACCAAACAAATCTGTGGGTTATCCGAACAATTTTTAAATATATTTATAAAAAATATTTTTTTAAGTAATATTTTTATTGTTTTTACTTTTAAATAAGAGTAAAAAAAGAAAAAAAAATGTATTTTAGTTACTATTTTTTAATTTTTTTTTTATAAATATATATAAAAACTAATTAAAACAGTAAAACAATTTTTTTAAATATATATCAAAATAGTTTTTTAAACTGTTTTTTGTGTTTTTATAAATATATAGAAAAATAGTTATTTTTTACAAATATATATGAAAACTATTTTTTTAACTGTTTTTATATTAAAAAAAAGGTAAAATAACAGTTTATAATGTTTTATAAAATGTCTTTTATTTACTATTTTTATCAAAAAAAGTAAATAAATAGTTTTTTTTAGTATTTTTAATAGTTAAAAACTTTTTTATTGTTTTTATAAACTCTTTATAAAAAGTGTCTAAATATTTTATAAACTTCTTTTACTGTTTACTATTAAATATTTAACAGTAAAAACAGTTATTTTTTATGTTTGTATAAATTTTTTATAAATATTTATAAACTGTTTTTACTATTTTTAACAGTAAAAAAACTTTTAATAATTAAATATTTTATAAACGGTTTATATTGTTAAATATTTTTTTAATAGTTATAGAGTTTTTTAACAGTTTGTGTCGATTTGAACAGTTTGAGATCCATTTGTTTATATTATAGTTGGTTGGTGTCCATTTGTTTATATAAATGTTTGTTTACATTATAGTTTGTGTCCATTTGTTTACATTAGTGGTGTTGAATTTGTCTCTCTAGCTTTATGCGATCATTTTTTTTAGTTTATTGAGATCACGTGCCTCATGTAAAATGAAGGATCCATTAATTTTCCCTATAGTACTATTATGTGAATGGTTTGGGTACATTCAGAGAGGCTTAAAAAGTTATGTATTGCTCATAATTGGGTTTGCGCAGTTGTGGGTCTTTTATAAGGATAGAGATATTTGAGTACATTTTTTATTTTTTTTGGTTGTTATTATTTTGTTATGAGTAAGAATAGTTTAGTGTTATTTAATATTTGGCTGATTATATTGTATCCTAAGAAATAATATCGGGAGGCTACCTTAGGAACATATCACTGTCACAGGTGCATGAAAAAATATGATAGCAATGAACATTGCATGGTATAAAAGATTTGTGCTTAGATCAATTTAAGCTTATAGTAATCTTTTATGTGCAGATCAGACTCAAAATAGGTTTAATGTATATAATTATAGAGACATATAACTCATATAAACAAATAATTACTCACATTCAATATGGATAAAACTTTTTTCACCAAATAATATCTATATTTATTTGTGATAATAAAGGTAAAATAATTTCAATATCAATAATAAATGTAATTTTGTATGATGGACAATGTAATAAACAAAATACTATTTTTAATGTCAGACGTGTTATGTTTATATAACGAAAATTACTAAAATGATTTTGCATTGTATATTTTATTGTATATATGAATATATTATAAATGTTTTATGTATGTCGCCCGCACATCGTGTGGGTTACATGCTAGTAATATATAGAAATAGTCCCAACCTCCATTAATGACAACCTAAGCTTCAAACTCATTATAAACTCCTTCTCTATGTGGATAAAGTATCACATGATAATCATTTGATTCTATAATAATGACATCATTACAACACAAATTATGGTTCAAATCTGTCAAAGTCCAATTTAAACCTAACATCAATTTGAAACTTCGATTAATCTAATTAAAATGAGATTTAAGATTTCAAAACATCAAATTAACATAAGAAAACCATACTTACAATTGATTCAGACCTAAATATGCATTCTAATAACAAAATCATACTCAAAATAATTTAATTAAAGGTTTCCAATAAAATCAACAATTAAATCAAATTACGAAAACCCTCCAATGGTTTACTCTCTCAACCCAATTAAACCCAAAGTGAATATGATTAAGATAGAATATCTAAATCTCTAAACATGCTTTAAAATCCCAAATAAGAAATCTAAAACATTGAAATCATAAACTAATTATAGATTATACTATGATAAAGCAAGAGATTTCTTTCTGGAACGGTATGAAGGAGCGATTCTTCCCCTTGATCCCTTGTTCTTCCACCTCAAATTTCTTCTCAAGTTCTCCCAAATCTCTAACGAAGCTACAGTTTATGTTTTGTGTATAATGTGTCCAACTAATGAAGGTTAACACCCATTAAAATAAGTCCAAATTCGTAGGTCCCAAAAAGGCCTTATGTTTTGCCTCTAAATGAGCCCAAAATACTATTTGAAACTAGTCCAAAGGTATATATATCCCATATGCCTAATCCAAAGCACTAAAAAAGCTTATTCGGATGTCCGTGAACATTCCAGAATCAAATATAGATGATAATATTTTACAACACATAGTAATACCGGACGACGTAAATAAAATACACACTTAACTATTATATGCATAATGCATAGTCCAATATCGTATACTTAATGTTGACAATTAATTATTTAATACACTACACGAACTCACATCACATGAAAATTTAATAACCATCTCAATTATGCATTTCATTATTATCAAATCCCACGAGTAATAATTCATCCCATTTATTAATTTATTCCTCAATTAATAAATAATAAATAAAAGCAACAAAACACAGGTTATTATAAATATATCAAGAGATGTATTATCGAGGATTGTGCTCATGAGAAGGACTCAATGTTTCCTTACGTACCTGTGTAGCCATAAGATCAAAGCTTAGGTAGTTCAATTTTTATGGTGAGATGCATGGAAAGGTTCCAATATGATGTGTGTAGAAATGCTAGAACTTGGCTCATGCGGGGGAGGATGTTTAGGATCGAGGAGTTTGACTCCAATATGGGTTCAAAATGGGAGTCGAGCCGAAGTAATCAATAAAAACATTCACATTTATCGGTCGGTCACTGACTGTAAGGTGTTGTTGAACCTTCTCGTTCATTTACAAATATGAATTATGTAATGTTTTAAACATCCTTCATTAACTAACGCTACAGGGCTAAAGGGGTGGATGTCACAGGTAGGATGGCATAATCTAGAGATGAAAGGCTAACTTTAACATGCCACCTTTGGATTAGAGTGGACCAAAAGTCATCGGCATATATCTATGTATCCCTTATCGACATAACTAAAATTCCAAAGATGTCATAGGGTCTCGGGCTGATCCGAAGTGATGGAGATGACCACTTCATTTGAGAAAGGGTCTTTTTACTAGAGATGGACGAATACCTAAATATAATATGTCGAGAGACATTTATAAGGCTTAGGACCACAAGTGTAAATCGGTATTGTGACCACATACTCAGGAGGTGCTAGGATCAACAAAAGTATAGTTTTATCAAAGGGGGCATATTGACGGGGGTAGCTTATAGGATACCAGGTATAAATTTTACAACATTGTGGTAGTCATGGAGCTTAGTCCTTTGTATAACATTTTCTTTATGAGCCAGAGTATTATATTCGGATGTTAAAAGTATGTAATCAAAGATATGTGTTTGATAAGTTTTCTAAGAAAACACAAATTCATGGGTGCCGCCATTGAGATAAGAATGTTCATTTGGAGAAGTGGTGAAGAGTATACTGATTATAGACTCTGGTTTTAGAAACAGGTCGGGGTAACTCGGTTCACATACATTTTCCTAAGAATGGGTTTTAAAAGAATGCTTTTGTGTCATATTTATTTGTACTGATTTGATTAGTATTATTTAACAAATGAGTATGTTATTTAGATCAACAAATAAATATGCTTGAGAAAAATCGAGGTTTCAAATGTAAACGTTGTAAAATGTAAACCTCCTCCCCTGACGGGGATGGGACTAAGTTGTTTGTGTGGATATATGTAAGACCCCGTAATTTTGAGGATTTAGTATTTAATTATTTTTGGGAGAAATAAAAATATTTAAATTGTAGAAACTTAAATTTATGATTTGGAGAATTTATTTGAGTGAATTATTTTGGCGACTTTAAGTTAAATTGTTCGAATTAATGTGTGTCGTATTTTTTAGGTCAAAATTGGATAATGTTATAAAGTCTTTCGGATAACGATTCTGAGTGTGCGGTTGAGTCCGGATGGGTCGAGATAGTCAAAAAAGAGTACTCGGGGGTAGTAATTGGGCCTCGGGGCATTTTGGGCATAGCCGGGCCCACACGGGTGATTTGGGTCATTTTAATTAGGCCCATGTGGCCAAAAATGGGATTAAGGGTTTTAAACCTAATTGGGGATTAGGAGTTTTAAACCAAATATAAACGTTGTCTCTCTCAAATCCTAGGTTTAGAATTGGGGAACTGTTGAACGGCAGTGAACAATTCTAAACCTAGGGTTTGAGAGAGACACAGAGGAAACAAATTAGGAAGCAAATTGGGGACCTTTTTAGAGACAAATCGAGGGACAAAGTGGGCGTTCGTCATCAACACCTTCTCTATGCCAACGGATTAGACTCTACTAACAATTAGAGGCAAGTGGTTAACTATTGTGACTCTTAAATTGATGATAATCAATTCATACTATGGGAGGTGTAAACCAAAATTCGTTTTGGGTGGGTATTCATGTAAAATTGGGTTTTCGGTAATTGATATACTTTAATGGGATTAAGGGTGAAATTTATTATGTTTATGATTCTGGAATGTAGAGGTATGAATCGTATGTTAAATCCAGTAAGAATCGATGGTTAATTTTCCTGTTAATAGGAATGAAAATCGTATTGGAGATTTGAAACCCAGATAAAATCCAAACCGGGAAAACGTTGGAATTAATGGAAATTAGTTGATGAATTAAGGTCTCCATGATGTTTAGATCCTTTTCTTATGTGGAAATAATGTTGGTTGTGATTGGGTAAGGGTTTGGAATGAAAACAAAAGGCTTGAGGGTTCATCAATGGCTGAAACAGCAAGCCGGAGAAAACGAATACCTGTTCGATCAATCAATCGACCCAGGGGATCGATCGATCAATGGTCCCAGAATTTTGGCACTCCGGCCAGTTTTATATAGTAATGGAAATTAATTTAAGATTTAATTTCATGCATTGTTTAATGTTAAATAATTATGAAGCACGTATTCCTAACAATTATAGGAGAAAGTAATTGGAGTTAGGGAGGATTCACGTGAGGCACTTTATGGATAAATTCGGGGAATTAGATTCCAAATTGATTATATACGGATTGAGTGAGGAAGTCCAGGTATATTGGTTGAGCGAACCCAAGGTGTTAAATTAATTATGGAGATAAACAAATTAATTTGGAGTCGGAATATAGACTCAGGAAATATTAAGTTATGGGCCAAGCGAGCGAGTCCGTGTATGTTGTTTGAGTGACACAAGGTGATAAATTAATTAATGTGTAAATTAATTAAATTAGAGTCGAATCATAGACTCGGGTAAATATTATATAAATTAATGTGTAATGAATTTATATTAGAGTCGGACCATAGACTCGGGAGAAATATTATGTTAATTGACGTGTGAATTAAATAAATTAGAGTCGGACTACAGACTCGAGAAAATGATAAATTAATAAGTGAGAAAATTAATTAAGTTGAGTCGGGCCAGAGACTCGGGAAATTTACAGGCTAGTGTTACGGGTTTCTGAGTACACGGTAAAGTCGGTGTTTATATTATATATATATAAGGTGTAGTGATAGTATATATATGTGTATATATTGTGTGTGCTATTAAATATCAGTGACTAGATATTTATTTCATTTATATACTCTGTGCTATCAAGGGAGGTTGCGCGATGTGGGTGAATCCCCTGGCTTGAAGAGTAGGGTGAGTATATCCCCAGGTCATAGCGTCTGGTATATGGGTGAGGGGCTAATCTCACTTTTAGGGAAGGAATATGACCGCCTCCACTACGTTTATATTTTGGGCCACGTTGGGGAGCGATTCCAACTTGGGTAACTAGGTTATGTGAGCACACCTAGTGAGATAGCACTTTAGAGGAAATCATCCTGTAAGGGTATAGTCAGAGGGATGGATGTACATATATATATGTGTGTGGTTGTTCTTAGTAAAGGTACGTATATAATGGTAGTAAATATTATATGCGGGAAATAAATAAGTGTGTGATGTATATACTTTATATAACTTGTGTCACGGTTGTATGTTATGATTTAAAAGAAATTAATTAAGTTAATTGGTGAGATGAATTATAATCCAGGAATTATTATACTCGGGTTAGAGTAGTATGGCAAGGGGAGATTATACCAGCGCTGGTTGGACGGGGTAGTACAACTAGGTAGGGTTAAGGTAACCGTTAGGTGTACACATAAGTGGAGGGGTGAGTATGTCCTCAAGGGAGTGCGACACTAACTTAAATATGAAGCGTATTCATGCATTTTAAATTATTGCAGTTAATTCACTTGCTAAATATTTTCAAAATGTTTTGGGTTCTAACCCTTACTATAAAACTATTTTCAAAACATTTTAGGTGTCCAGCCACAGGGACGCCAGACTTGATATTCTATTTCGGGGACACGGAGCTGCGGTATATGTGGATGCAAGCATGAGTTTGGATTAGACGCATCGCTCATTCCTTCCTAGAGTAGGAATCATTTATCAGTTTAAGTTTCGTTAGGGCATATCCCCCGACTCTTCAGTTGCAGTTTTTAGTTGTATTTATTCTAGTGTGGGTTGATTGTTGTTGGACTTTTTACTTTGGTGGTCGATGGTTTATTCGGCAAATTGTTTAATTAATTATTCAGTTGATTTAATTTCAGTTGTATGAATGGGTATTTTCGCAAGTACTGTTTTGTTGAATTAAAAAGTTAAAATTTGGCACCATCTTTCTGAATATTAGGTGGTTAGTAAGTTTAAAAAAAAAGTTTTTCTACAGTGATGCTAAGGATGAACCAACTAGAATTCTTGTTTTAATTTGGTATAGAATTAATCCCCCGGTATTTTATTAGGTGGGGTGTCACAATATATACATTTATATATCGTAATATTCATTTATGATATTGACCCAAGTTTTTTTCAGAGTTTTTGCCCTTGTGGCATGAGGCGAGTTTTCCCGGGGGAGTGTCCCGTCTGAGATGGCACCATCAGACAGAGATCAGTTTTGAGGTGATTATTTTCACGGGGTGTCTGCAAAAGCCTATTTCTTGGAGGAAGAAACTTTTCAAAAAGTGAGAACTTCTCTGTGAATTTCGAACATAACTCAAGATTATTATATGCTCGGGTCTGAAGAAAGTTAGATAATAGAATCAATATTGAATTTTAGGGTACTGTTTCGAATGGGATGGGACCCTTATATATAGTTTTCAGATTAAGAACGACTACTCTTTGGTTAAAGCCTTGATCAAGTGAGTGGTTGATGTATATGGACACATATCACTATGGATAGGCTCCAAGGGGACATGTAGTGATGGATGAGTTTTTAGTAGACACCCATCCCTAATGGAACAACCATGCGGTTATAACATCAATTGTGCGGTTGATAGTTTGATATGGTAACGATTGCACATAGATTTTCAATTGTGCAGTTAAAGGACCACCCGTACGGCAAAAGGCAACTCCAATCGTGTCGTTGAAGAACTGAACCTTCGTTGTTTTATGTTTTAGCTTGATTTTTTGGATATTTTTAGTTAACCCACAATACTTTATATATGTGTATATTAATTCTACCCCGTGGTTAATGTATCTATACTTTTACCCCATGTTATTTTGGGGCGTTCGTGGTTGAATAGATTAGCCTCATTAAGGATTGTGGTGTCCATAACACAACTCTCCCAGGGATTTTGTGATAGTGAGTTAATGGTTAAAGAGGGTACATAACCTAATAAAAATTTTAAATGTTGTGATGAAGAAGAAAATATGTGTTCTACTACTCTAAATAATGATGCAACTTATTACAAGAGTTTGACATGTCCAGAATAACTAAACTAAGAAGATGAGATCCACATGGCATGTAAAATTCACTATTGTTTATATATTTAATATATCTTTGATATATCATCTTTTACTTAACAAAGACCCATTGTCATATCCTTGTTCTAGAATATTGTCAACATTAAGTTCATATTTTTCCGTTATATTTAAATGTTCATTAAAAGTCACTCTTTTATGTATCATCTATAGTGATAAATTATAAAAAATATTCTTATATATCTTTTGGAGTTGTTGAAACATATATATACATATTGTAATATAAGGGTCATTTTTATGTTGATGACTTATACTTGGAGTGCAACGAAGCATAAGAGAAAAATATTTTGTTTTTTTTATTTGTGGGTAATTAGATTTTATACTTTCGATGCCAATAGTTGTATTAATTCATTTTGTGTGTTACGACCAAGATAATTCTTATGAAATTCACCATGTTTTATATGACGAACATATTCTTGCATTATTGGATCATATTTCATCATCATCGCAATGAAACTTTGAAAATTTCGATTATCATCTGGTATATCTTTTCATTACTCCCACGAAATTCCAAATTATTCTTAACAAGAGTTTTTACAAGAGAAATGACCCTTTGTAGCACATTTTTCCAATATTCATTTTCTTTATTAATTTGTTCTTGGATATACTTGCCTGAATCCGCCCGAGGAGAATTCGAGTGAAAATAGCAACCAGAGTGATAGTCGCATGTGTTAAAAAATAACTCTAAGCTAAACTGATGACAGACAGGTAATGAGGACTACACCACTTTCCTGTAATCACCTCACTCACTCTAAAGTGAGTGGTTGCATAGTTAGGCGATTGATCATAATGAAGGAGCCCTATCAAGTAAAGGTCGAGCGAGGAGTGATAGAATAGCAAGCAAATTTCTGCAATCGAAGGAAAAGACCCTTTTATCAAGTGGTTTCTTTTTTAGTAATCTTCTTGTTGGATCAATCCAAAGATCCATACACACTAAATGTCCATTATATGTTTCAATACTTTTAATTTTTTAGTTCCTCATTAACCATTTGATTTTTATTAGTTTTTTAATTAAATAATTTACAACAAAAACAAAACACCTTATCAAAATATTTTGAATATTCTAATAATTTTCTATCCATTTGATAACATTAGAGTGTAATGTGTAATAGAAAATTTTCTTGAATTATAATCAATATGATAATTATGATTCCTTTATCTAAGCCTATTCTACCAATAAATTTCTTAATTTTATATCCATGCTATTTCATTGTCCCAAGTCATAAATGTTTGGACTCATCATATTATTTGGCTCATTAAAAATAGTATCATTTGGCACATTGAGGTAGGTAGTTCTTGTCACAAATCAACACTTTTGTTTTTTACATGCTCTCATTCTATACTTTTAGGAATATATTTTTTAGGGTTTCATTTTCTTAATGTTTTATTTTTTCAAGTTCATTTGAGACATCTATATATTCTGTTTCTAAATTTTAATTTTAATTTGAATTATTTTTTAATTTATTTCAATTTTTTTACTTCACCCCAACTTCTGAATGTCATAATTGAGTTATCGCCCACTTTCTTAATCATTTGGACATAAACCCCAAAATTTTAACATTGTTGTAACTCTGTTAAAAATATCTATATCCTAATTAGACTTAACCCCCAAATTAGATTTATTGCCAAAATATCATTACTTCATCTTCTTTCCCAAATCAAAATACTATTTTTTCATTCGACGATAAAACCTCCTCCTCCTCCATTAATTCAGTACAACATTGTCTACATGAATTTGAACCCATTTAGTAATTTGTAAACACCCCACCCCCAAATATATATATATATATATATATATATATATATATATATATCCAAACTTCATTCTAAGTTGAATATAATCCTTTGAATAACCAAAGAAAAAAATGATCATTTGACTTCACTTTACATCAATATTGATCAAAAATCTTATTTGGACTGGTAGAATAGGTAAATTTGTAATATATCACAAGTAGTTTCATTTTCAGTGTGCAGAATGCATCAGACATTTTTTTTATAAATAACTAACTGGGTTCAAATTTATGTAGATAACGATGATGTTGAATCAGCGGATGAGGATGTGGTGGTAGTGATTTTAGGGTTGGTTGAAAAATTAGGGTTTTGATTTTGGGGAAGAAGATGGAGTGAGATGGTATTTTAGTCTGATTTGGGTGTTAAGTCTAATTAGGATATAAGGATTTTTAACAGAGTTATAAGGGTGTTAAAATTTTAGGGGTTATATAAAAGGGATTAAGAAAGCGGAGGTCAAGTCAAATATGACATTTAGAAGTGGGGGTTAATTAAAAAAATATTTATTTTATTACCCACAATAATTTTTTCGTAACACCTTTTTGAGATTTCATTAACTTATTTTATTTTCTTTTTTATTAAATTTTTTTACATGCTTTCATATTTTCTTATGGACATGAATGTTTACAATTAATAATTAACAACAAATATATATATGTATATATATAACATATGTAATAAAGTCAATATATATATATATATATATATATATATATATGATCACTCCAATTTAATCACTAAAATTTGATCACTCTAATTTAATCTTCCACATAAACAAATAAATATAAAATATTATAGAATAATAGAACCTTGCAACACTCATGTATAATCATCTTGAACGATAAATTTCTATCTGATCGACAATATTAAATTCTAGTTACAATATGTCAACATTTAATTATATATACATGTTATTTTAATAACTATACGAGGTTAAGAGTTTTCATAAAGTATTTTAAAAAAAGTTTTCAAGAAATGAGCAGAGTAAAAAAATTAAGATAAAATATAATGAAAATTGTATTTAAAAAAAACATGTGTTAATGAAATGAAAATATTAATTCTAACTTGTAAAGTTCAGTTTGTTTTTATTCAACAACCTTGTATCATTGAGAAAGGGAGAAAGAGAGATAATTCGCCACGAATATTCCATATTTATCCCTCTAATTGCAGAATTTTTAGGGTCCCGAACATCACATTTATCCCGAATTTATTTCATATTTATTGCAACTAACCTTTTTGACAAGTATTTCATGTTTTGTTTATTCCTCATGTGCTTTACAGGATAATCATGCAATTGCATGAAAGAGAAGAGCCAAATAATGAAAACTTTGCTAGAATGGAAAGTCAAGGGCAAAATAGTTAATTTCCATCCAAACCCCGGAGAATGAGACAACATGAAAGTTCAATATCTCGAGTTCACGAGAACATAGGATGAAACGATGCCTCAATCCAAGTTACGGTGAAAAGTTATGCCAATTTGAAGTTAAAGAGAAGTTTGAGGGGTAAAATTGCAAATAAGGAAAAAACAAACAAAAAAGTAATTTTCAAACCCAGTGACCTAAACGGTTCGATTCCTGGAGTGAACCGGTTTGCTTACCCTTGAGGATTCGGTCTTGAGGTTGCGGTTTGGTCTGAGGGTCGGTTTTCGGTGGGATTTTTTATCTTTTCCAACATTTTAGCTAGAGTAGTTAGGGTCAATGTTCACCTCTTTAGCCATTTTTTGCACTTATATAAGTCATTTAGGAGTGTAATAATTGATATGTTACACTTTATTATGCAAGTAATCAACAATTATTCATAGAAGAACAAAGGATTAATCTTTACACATTAAATTAATTGAAGTCTTGCAATTTTACAAAAATCTTTCATTGGTATGAAATTTTATTATTGTAACTTTATTTATTCATACTTGGTATAAAATTTCCAACTCTCTACTTTTGTTATGTAGTTATGGATACTTTCATGATGAAGATGGTTAGTGAAGAATTCAAACCTATGTCTAGCTAAGCTATTTGTGGGTTGAGGAACATGAACCCAACTCAGAATTTTCAATGTTAAATGTAGAATTCAACATAAATAAATAATTAATTCTTTGAGTTTGATACATTATTCGAGACTATTAGTACATGCCTCTTAACTCCGTTTATTGAAAGCAACCGGAGTGTTTGATGATGAATTATATGTGTCGGTACATTTATCATTTGCATTAATTAATTTGTTGACCAATTATTACACGGGTTAACGCCCTAACATATTAGGTGCTTCGAATTAGTTTGTGATTTTGTTTTCATTAATTAAGTAATTTTTAGAATTTTATATTTAAAGGAGATACTCTACGGTTTAGGGGATTGGATCCCAGACTCATTTTCTAAAAACAAAATTAAAAAAAAAAAGTTTTAATATTTGCTTTAATTAGTTTAATTTGAAACTTCGTAGTTTAAATTGCCAAGGTAATTAGAAATCGCTCCACATAAGAATCATCACCTTTTCTTTCTTTTACGAGTCGAAACCAAGATTTAAGATACCAACCCTACTTTCGTCGTTAGCATGCTATTCCCTAAGGATTCGATCCCATTTTACCTGGTTTATTACTTGAGTGGCCGGCTTGCACTTGAGTCGTTTGTACACACATAACACACACTATTTTTTCTCGTCACTTTATTGGCACCGTTTTTGGGGACTAAGTAGATTATAGGTTGGTCTAAATGTTCTTAATTCGACTCTAATTCCTAAAAATCCAAAAAAAAATCATAAATCCCAAAAATACAAAAAAAATCAAATATCCTAAAAAGTCAGAATTTAAAAAAAAAAAAATATGTTTCTCTCAAGTCCTTAAATGAAATATACTCACCCCCACTCCAAATATCGAGCCAATAGTGAATTCTACATCTCTTAGCAATAAATTTCGAATTTCTGGGCAACACTTCTTACACCGAGTAGTCACACCACAAGTAAAACATCTAAAAACTTAAGTGAGGATAGTGATTCTTTAAATGTGAGCGCGATGTCAAAAAATGCAAGTTTTGGATGGGGGAGGGTGAGATAAACCTCACTATAAGAGACATATTATATTCGGAATGAATCATCACTCCGGAATGCATCATATTCCCGTAAAATGCAGGGCAATTTCACTTTCGAAATGGATTGATCCAAATCCTTCATACTTTTCATGTCATGTCATGGAGAAGCCATATCTCCACATTCGTGAGTTCGAGGAGGTGTGAAAAATGTTTAATGATCAAGCTTGCACACAAGAAATCATACAACTCAAGTGTTTCCCCTTCTCGCTTAACGACAATGCCAAGACATAGCTTTGGTCTCTAGCGTTGAACTCTATCAGTACGCGGAGAGATATTCAATCTATATTTCTCCAAAAGTTCTTTCCCGCCCACAGGACCAACCTATCAAAGCTCAAATTCAAACTTTTAAGTAAAAAGATTATAAAATTTTTGAAAAGTGTCGGGAGAGGTTCAACGAATTGGTTAACATGTACCCACATCACAATTTTGAGAAGTGAAGACTCATCTCCTACTTCCATTATGGGCTTACACTAATCTAAAAATAACTCATAAAAATAATGTGCCTAGAGAGTTCTGCGGGTTAGATGCGAACGATGATGAGTACCACATTAGGTATATCATCGAGACTACTCAATCTTAGGACACATCGTATCCGAACACCTAACCCAAGGCTAAAATCACATCAATAGCTCCTTCCGCATTCAGACTCTACCAAATGCTCAAGGAAGGTAAATTGAAGCTGCAAATAATCAATTATCCAAGCGGCTATAAGACTTGGTAGAAACTAGGGGGAGAGATACATCCGGCCCATATCGAGCTTTAAAGGAGGAAATTTGTGCTATTTATGAGGCGGGACATTTACGAAGGAATGTCCAACTATTCCCACCTACAGGATTATACTTCAGGAGAAAGTTAAGTGGTGGGAGATTATAAAGGGAACTTTAACACCCCTCACAAGATTTCTTATAATCCATCATTTCCTGACCATCTCGATTTCAATTATAGAAAACGGAATGCATCGTTGAATCCAAATCAACCCACTGCCCAACAATCTCCACCACTACCACCTTTCCAACAAGCACTACAAATGCAAACACCTCCTCATGCGTCTTATGTGATCCCACAATGGAAAAGTCTCGAGGAAATTCTTACCCAATCTATGAAAACTCAACAAGTGATCAATGCCCAAATGCTTACAATTTTGCCAACCTAAAGACATCGTAATCTAAGTTGCAATCCTCTTTGAGTGTCCGAGAGAAGGGTAAGTTTCCCGCACGAGGACAATGACCTCCCTAAGGTCAAAATTGTGTAAGTTCTAGTACCGATGAAATCAAAAGAAATGTAAAGTAGTAACCACTCTACATTGTCGAAGAGTTGTTGACTTGTCACCTCCTCCACAAAATGTGCAAAGAGACATAGAGGTTTCGCCTAGCATGCAAGAGGTTGAAGATTCCCCTTTGGATGAGAGTGAGAAAAAAATAGATGGTTAGGCCCGAAGTGGTAGTAAAATCCCTGATAGCCTCACTATACCCTCAACGGTCGGTCCCTCCTCCTGAAGGGGCCTCCTCTGACAACATTTTAGAGGTGCTTAAGCAACTGAAGCTAAACCTGGATTTTCTCAGGGCTATAAAGAAAATTCATGCATATGCTAAGTTCTTAAAATACTTGCTCACAGTGAAACAAAAATTAAAGGTCAAGAAGAAGGTTTTCCTAGCACAAAATGTTAGTTCGGTACTTTTGAGTGACCTCCCACCAAAGTATAAAGATCCGGGGGCTCCCACCATTTCGTGCATTATTAGAGATAGAAAAATCGAGAGAGATTTATTAGATATAGGGGAGAGTGTTAACATTATACCCTATTCCATCTATAAGAAGCTCGATTTGGGAGATCTTAATCCCACCCAAATTACTCCCTAACTTGCAAATCATTCCATGAAGGTACCTAGGGGAGTAGTTGAGGACATGGTCGTCTAAGTTGACACTTTTAACTTCCCAGTAGGTTTTGTCTTTTGGGACATGGATCCCTCGTCCCCTTCAAGCCATCATGTTCTAGTCATCTTTGGTTACCCTTTCCTAGAGCACTTGAAACGAATATCTTCAATATCACCAAGAAAATGGGTTAGATGACATAGATCTTATCTAAGAGGTAATACATGAACATTTTGAGGTTAATAATTTTAAGGATCCATTTGAGGGGTGTTTAGTGACAGCTAGTGAGACCGAGAGAGAGTATTTTGAATTCGGTCGTGAGGTGAGTAGGATGAGGGAGAAGCCAGGTGAGAGCAATATTGAGGATGACGTGAGACATGTGAGTTGGGTCTCATGATTCGAGGAATTATTACCGAGGGAATCCTACGAGGTTCCCTCTAATATTAAATTTCCTAAACTCGAATTGAAGAAGCTACCTTCTAATGTCAAATATGATTATTTTGGGGAGGATGAGACATATCATGTTGTTATCTCCTCTAGCCTAAATAAAGAGCAAGAAAGGAAGATTTTAGTGATTTTGAGGAAGCACAAGGGTGCTTTTGATTGGTCTACTACATATTTAAAAGGTATAAGTCCATTGATTTGTACCCATTAAATCCACCTAAAGGAGGACGAGAAGCCTGTTAGGGAGATGCAAATAAGATTGAACTCGATCATGAAAGACATGGTGTGATCGAAATTTATTAAGTTATTGGATGAAAGAATCATCTATCCCATCTCGGATAGTAAATGGATTAGTCCAATCCAAGGCGTTCCCAAGAAGTCAAGAATGACCATGGTTGAGAATGCAAAGGGAGAACTTATTCCAAAACGTACCACCACCGGATTGCGCATTTGCATTGATTACCAAAAACTCAATATCAGAAATAAGAAAAAACACTTCCCTTTGTTATTAATGGACCAAATGCTCGAGATAGTGTTGGGACACCCGATTATAACCAAATAGAGGTGGACGTGCTTGACCAAGAAAATACTACCTTCACATGTCCTTTTGGCACTTTTGACTACAAAAGGATGCCATTTGAATTATGTATTTTTCCCGTGACCTTTTAAAGGTGAATGTTAAGTCTTTTTAGAGACATGTTTGAGAGAGGCCTTGAGGTGTTTATGGATGGTTTTAGTATTTTCAGCCCTTCTTTTGACCAATGTCTTGATAATTTTGAGAAGGTGCTTACCTGATGTGTGGAAGAAAACCTAGTGCTAAATTAGGAGAAATTACTTTCATAGTTACCAAAGGAGTAGTTATAGGCCACATAGTATCATCCAAGGGGATAGAAGTGGATAGGGTAAAAATTAACATCATTGTCGAACTTCCCCCACTCAAGTCACTAAAAGGCTTGCACTCATTTTTTAGACACGCGGGATTCTATCTTAGGTTTATTAAGGATTTTATATCTATAGCTAGGACCTTAAGTAACTTACTCGATAAGGATTCCCCAGTTGAATGGAGCAAAGCATGCCAAGAGGCATTTGAGAAATTAAAGATCATGCTCGTCTCCACTCCCATCATGCAAGCTCTGGTTGGACTCTTCCATTCGAGCTAATGAGTGATGAGAGTGACTATACGGTAGTGATGTTTTAGGGTAAAGTAAATATAAGAAAGTGCATGTCATATACTTCTCTAGACGGACTTTAATCGAAACCCAATTAAACTACTCCACCGCGGAGATAAAGTTTCTAGCGATAGCTTTCGCCCTTGAGCAATTTCGTTCATATCATATTGGGTCACTAATTATATGCTTTACCGACCACATGTCACTTAAATACCTCCATTCCAAGAATGATGCAAAGACCTGTCTCATTAGGTGGATCTTGTTACTCCAAGAATTTGACCTTTACATCAATGATAATAAAGTAGTAGCAAACATCATAGATGACCACTTGTATAGGCTCTCGTCTAACGTGCCTCAAGATTCTGTACCCATAGACGAGTATTTTTTGGATGAGCAACTTTTTGATACTTCCTCTCTACCTCGGTTTGTGGACATCGTGAACTATCTAGTGATGGGGGTCATTCCATCCGATTGGACTCATCAAGAGAAGATGAAGTTTTTCACTTGGTCACACCCCTATCTATTTGAGTATTACGCGGACCAAATAATCCAAAATTTTATACCGAATGATCCAATTCAAAGTGTCAACCGATTTTATCATTTGGAAGCGCGTGAGGGCTATTTTTCCACGAAGAAGATGGCCGCAAAGATTTTTCAATGCAGTCTCTATTGACCCACTATCTTCCGAGATATGAACATATATTGTCGATCTTATAAGAGATGCCAAAAGATGGGCTCTATTACTAGACGTGATATGATGTTATTGACCCTTATCCTCGTTATTGAGATGTTCGGCTATTGGGAAATCGACTTTATAGGACCCTTTCCTCCCTCTTTTGGTTTTATCTACATCCTTTTTACAATACACTTTGTGTCTAAATGGGTAAAGGCAATAGCTACATGTATGAATGACAATAAGGTGGTGGTAAAGTTCATCCATGAACACAAAATTTCTTGTTTCAGTGCTCCTAAAGCCATCATTAATGACAATGACAAGCATTTTTACAATAGGCCGTTTGAGAAATTAATGAGGAAGTATGGAGTTGTACATAAGGTGGTGATAACTTACCACCCGCAAATGAACAAACAAGCCGATATATCAAATTGAGAGATCGAAAACGTTCTCGAAAACACCATTGATCCCAACCATCGAAATTGGTCCGCCCGATTGCTCGATGAGTTATGGGCTTAATGGACCGCTTACAAAAACTCCATCGGGATGTCCCCATTCCACTTTTTATATAGCAAGCCCTGCCATCTCCCCGTCGATTTGGAACACAAGGAATTTTGGGCGATTAAGAGGTTGAAGTTCAAATTGGATAAAGACGGTGAAACACGGAAGCTCCAATTAATTGAGTTGGAAGAAATATGAAATAATGCCAATGAGAGCACCTGCATTGAAAAAGAGTGGATGAAGCTTGCCCATTATTGGAACTTAAATTGCAAAGAGTTTCATTTGAATCACAACGTGCTCATTTAAAACTCACTTTTACATTTGTTTCCCGAAAAGTTACGGTCAAAATGATCCGGTCTTTTTATTGTGAAGGAAGTGTTCCCAAATGGTGCAATATATCTGGAAGATCCAAAGGAATGGATCATGTTTGAAGTAAATAGACAGCACTTAAAGCCATATCTAGAGGAGTGTATGGGGGAAGTGGAGACAATTTTATTGTCGGACCTCGTGTATGGGGATGAGTAGGTTTTGAAGAGAGGTATCGCACCCCTGATGTGTATGGGGTGAGTTTTGTCTATTTGAGTCGTGTGAGTGTGTCGTGTGTCGTGTGTTTAGGAGTGTGCCATATGCATTTTAGGTAGAGCGTAATTTTTTCAATTTTTTGAAACCCATCCTGAGAATGCAAAATTAGTCCGCGGTGATTTTGATGATTTTCAATAAAAAAAATGAATTTAGGTGGAACATAGGGAGACTTTTAGGAAATCTACCATCGATAACCAAGAGAGATTGAAATTTGGGAGGAAAACGAGAAAAAATGAAAAAATTATGATCAGAAAATTGAACCCTCAGCGAAGGAATTTGGTCCCAAAATCGAACCCTCAAAGCAAGGGTTTCGTAAGAGGCAGACCTTAAAATTGAATCGGTTCGGCCCTTGGGGCGAACCAATTCTCTTTTCTACAGGGGAAATCCTAATTTTCGCCTTATTTTCTCTTTTCCCTTCCAACCTTTCACCTTCCCTCCACTTAAAACCATTTCCCTTCCTTCCAACCACGAAAATTAACCCAAAACACTTCTTCCACCTTTAAACCTTTTCATTTTACAAAAACACCCATCCATTCCCACCAAAACTACCTTTCACTCTCCCACCTTTTCCCACCATTTCCCATTTATAAAAACCTCACTCCTCCACCATTTTTCCTTACACTTAAAAATTCTCTCATTTCTTAGAATTCTCCCTATTTTTTCCTAATTTCCATCCTTTATCCAATGGCCCCCAAGATGTACTTGAAAAACTACAAGTCCATCGACGTAACTGAGAGCGATGATCAAGAAACTTTATGTTCCCCACAAGAACAGAATTGGTGCAACGCCTATTTTGGCGCTCGTTGCACTTCATTCATTAAAAGAAAAATCATTTGGAACGACATGCCCAATAATTCCCTCTCTCTTTTCTCGCATTTCGAGTAGAAGGATTGGTTTGCCAATGATGAGGGGCCCATATACAAACCCATGGCCAAATAATTTTATAGGTCCATCGTTCACACCTCCAATGGTAAGTACGAAGCATACATTGATGGGTTATTGATTCCCCTGTCTCTTTAAATTGTCAAATGAAAAATGAAAGTGATTGGGGTCAAATATTTCAGGTCTTACAACTATCCCTACCACTGAAAGGACATCCCTCATCTCGAGCTTTCCAGCCGGTGGGCCCCGAACTCTCCTTGGACGAGTGAGACCTTCCCATCCGGGAGACTTCTGTCCCGTACCCAGTCGGAGAACCTCATAGCATGTGGAACTATCCTCCCGACTAAGAACGATTCTGTAATCCTCTTGTGGAATAAAATCTTTCTCTACTTCTTGTACGACGTGGCATCCAAAATGAGCCTTGCACACATTTATTTCGATAAGATCACAAGCGCAGTTATTTTGCCCCACTGGTACAACTTATTTTCCCATGGCTGCTTCATCACAACTCTATGCCTCGAAGTGAGGGTCGTTCTGTGGGGCGATAAATCCTAAGTGATCAAACCCAAAAATGCCACATCGGTGGACTGAAGTAACAAGGAAGCTGGCAACTCGACCCCTCCTCTCGAACCAATTATCAAAGATATTGAGACGGGGGGGGGGGGGGGAGATGAAGAGGATGAGGAATCAGAAGAAGAAAAAGAAGAAAAATAGGAAAAAGGGAGACTTTGATCAAGGAACAAGAGGATAATGATCCGGTGGCCCCGAGTTTGGAGAGCGACTTCGATGAGCACACTTATGAAATGGCAGTAATAAATAGATGTATGGACCAAATTGAGTCATGTCTCAATAGTTTCCTAGTGGATTACCTCTAAGATAGGGATGAATTTAGAGTCGATTACTGTCGTGATACCTCCATGATGATGCAACTCTAAGTCGACCTCTACTGCCTTAGCCTAGGCCCGGGGGCTGATATGCCGTCATACTATATGGATCCCTATGCCAGGGATCCTAATGCCCTCGGTCCCTCCCATTGAGCTACTCTTAGCTTTGCACATTTTATGCAGTTTCTTTATATGTACTTCCTTTATTTTTCAAAGAAACTATGTATTATCCGCTCTTATTTTGAATGCAAAATTGTGTTGGTGTTATATAGTGTTCTTAATGAATTTTAAATATTATTTAATTTTGTATTTCTCACCCACTTCTTTTCTTATTTAGATTTTCGTCATTTACATTGAAGACAATGCAAGGTCTAAGTTAGGAGGTACAAGTGTTTCTTTTAAAAACTTCACAAATTTAAAATGCCCAGAAATTTAAAAATATCAAAAAAAAAAGTCAAAAATATTTTTTTCAAATAAATAAAAATTGGAATTTAAAATCTCTAGAAATATCACTAAATTTTTGTTTCAAATCTCAATTTGTAAAAATTCCATGCACTAATGCTAAATTGATCAAAAATTAAAATTGAACGAAAATTGATGACTTATACGAATAAATGTGGAGATTTTAACCCAATGAGATTTTTGTGTCATTCCTTGTTGCCGAGTTATCAAATCAATCCTAGTTAAAAATAACTCTAATGTTCCTTTAGTGATAAAATCGTCGTTGATCTCTAGATCATTATCTTGATCGTCTATGGGAAGCAAGTGGAAATATTATTTTTGAAAAACGCCTAAAATTATCTCATAAAAAATTAATCTCGAGATATATATGGTAATTTGATCAGTGATTTGGATATATGAAGTTAGGCCATTGTTTGTTCACCCAAAAATATTAACAATAAAAATTCCAAAAAACTATTCAACTTTTGGAAGACAACTTGAACCTAAAAATCATATTCCTTTCATTTGATTAATCCGAAAAATCCAAATTTTCCCGGAGTTTTGAAAATCAAAAAATTTAGAAATGAAGTCCAAATGGTACATGAAAATGGCAGAAAACTAGAAAAATGCTCAAATAAAAATAGAAAATAAATAAATAAAAAGTGAGAAGAAATGAAAAAAAATAGAAAGAAAATGAAATGAAAAAAGAGAAAAAAAAAAGAAAGATGAGAAAAATCCGGAAAAAGTGCCAACGGACATTTATAAGAAAATATTTCAACTCCGAAAAATTCTGAAATTTTCATTAGTACCCAAAGTACATTAACCCCGAAAAAGTCCTAACCGAGTTTGAATAACGAAGTCAATTAGCACATGGAGAGCTAAAAATACAAAAATATAATTAAAAGACAAAACGATGCTAATAAAGAATGATGTTTTTCCATTTTTCAATTACCGTAATCCGTTCATGACATCTTTTCACCATTATAATTTTCGTCTTTCAATTTGTGTGCGTGAACTCGTGTTCATTACATTTACTCTTAATTTTGCATACACCGAGAGAAAAAATGACTATCCGAGGGATTCGTTTGTGAGTTCATTCTGTAAGAAATTGAAGAAAAGAAAATTTTCAAAAAATAACATAATGATCAATTAGTGGAAGTTAGCGATTAATTTTTGGCTTCACACTTACACACTTTGAATTAAGATTTGTCAAACAAATTTTTTGCGATTATTTTTATGGAATTTAAATTATACGATTTTTAATTATTTTTATTTTTCTTTTAGTCATACCACTCATCCTACTAGGATAACCTATGGGTTTAACATCTTATTGCATGCGCTAAATGCAATCACCTTCCAGCAAAAAAGGTATTATATCACATGGTTGATAAGTGTATTCATAAAACCTATTTCTAATTCTTTTAATATCCTGAACATTACATTTATCCAAGATTTATCTCATACTTATTACAACTGACCATTTTGGCAAGTATTTCGTGTTTTGTGTATTATTCATGTGTTTTACCGGATAGTCATATAGTTTGATGAAAGAGAAGAACCTAAACAACGAAACCTTTATGAGAAAGTAAAATCAATGGAAAAACGGTAATTTTTTTGCCAGAACCCGAAGAAGGAGCAAACATAAAATTGAAGATCTCGAGCTCACGATATTGTAGGAAGAAACGACACCTCAATCCGAGGTATGGTGAAGAAGTTATTCAAATCTAAAATTGAAGAGAAGTCCGAGGGGTAAAATTGCAAATAAGGAAAAAAAAGCACGCTAAACATTAATTTTTAACCCAGTGACCGAACCGGTTTATTTCCTAGAGGGAACCAGTTCACTTACCCTTGAGGGTTCGATTTTGAAGGTTCTATATTCAACAGTTTTTTTTTTTAACTTTTCCTACATTTAAGCTAGAGTAGTTAAGATAAATGTTTACCTCTTTGGTCATATTTTGGCAATTGTATAAGTTATTTAAGAGTCTAATAATTGATACTTTATACTTTTTTATGCAATTAATCAATCATTGTTCACTAGAGAACAAATGATTGATCTTTACACATCAAATTAATTGAAGTTTAGCAATTTTTCGAAAATCTTTCATTGCTGTGAAGTTTTGTTATTACAACTTTGTTTCTTCATACTTGATATAAAAACCTTAACTCTCTACTCTTGTTATTTAGTTATGAATAGTTGCTGATGAATATAGTTAGTGTAAAATTCAAATTCATGTCTAGCTAAGCTATTTGTGGGCTGGGGAACATGAACCCAACCTAGAGTTTTCAATGTTAAATGTGAAATTCAACATAATTAAATAATTAATTCTTTGAGTTTGATACATTAATCGAGACTACTAGTGTAGGCCTCTTAACTCTGTTTGTTGAAAACAACCGGAATGTTTGAGGATGCATTATATATGTTGATAAATTTATCATTCATGCTAATAAATTTGTTGAACAATTATTGTACGGGTTAATGCCTAAACATATTTGGTACTTCGAATTAGTTTGTACTTTTCTTTTAATTAATTAAGTAATTTTTAGAATTTTATATTTAAAGGAGATACTCTACGGTTTGGGGGATTGGATCCCAACCCCATTTTTCCAAAAGTATTTTTAAAAGCAACAGTTTTAATATTTGCTTTAATTAGTTTAATTTACAATTTCATAGTTTAAATTTCCTAGGTAATTAGAAATCGTTTAGCATAAAAATCATCACCTTTTCTTACCTTTTACAAGTCGAAACCTAGATTTAAGATAACAACTCTAGTTTTTTCATTAGCACGCTATTCCCTGAATATTCGACCCCGTCTTATCGATTTTATTACTTTGCGACCGGCTTGGACTTGAACTGTAGGTACACATGTAGCACACACTTTTTGTTGCTCATCAAAAGAATAGAGAGATATCATAAAAATAAGATGAAAAGAATTGATATTTTAATGTGTGTGTGTGTGTATGTGTGTGTGTGTGTGTGTGTGTGTGTGTGTGTGTGTGAGAGAGAGAGAGAGAGAGAGAGAGAGAGAGTCATAAGAAATGGGAATAGGTTGGGAAGTGATAAAGCTCACATAAAAAGTTAAAATGTAGTTGTAATTGCCTAGAAGTTTGGAATTAACTATTACAATATTTATTTTTATTTTACAAAATATCTATATACAGGTATATGTATAGAATTGGGGTCCTCCACATTTTGAGGCTTGGGTAGCTGTCTCACCTTCTTAGGGGGTGAATCGACACTCTCTATGTCAAATATCCAGTGCTTCATCTTCAGTACTGTCTAGTGACTCTGATGACTCATGGAAAATAATTTGGGGACTCCGACAACTCTCTCAGGACAGTTTTTCTTACTCCGATGAGTCTTTGATTTGAAAATTTTATATTATGAAATTTCAATTAGCAATTTTCTCCCTTAAAAATTTCATATATAATGTAAACTCATTTCATAAATATTAACAGCTTTCCAAAAATATAAATATTCATGAAAATTAAATATTAACATTTAGCATATATTTAAGAGTAAATTACACATTTAGTCCCCAAACCATGCCTCTATTTATAAAATGACCTCTATATGTTATCATCTCAATGTACTCTCAAAAACAATTAATTTGGTTTAATTAGATCCTTTCGTTAAATAAATTCGTTAGCATTAATGGAATGAAGTGTAAAATTGACGGATCAAGTTATTTTCTAAATAAAAGCACTTTTCTAAATTTCACTCTTTGCTTTTGAAAAAGGTATAACATAAGCAAAAAAAATTAAAGACATAAACACTAGACCTGCCAAACCCAGGATCAAATAAGGACGACGGGCTTAAGGACCATTCCATGCAGACCATTTTTTTAAATAGTAAAAAAATTGAGTGGATTTTTTTAATGTGATTTTTAAACATTTCAGGGAACCCTTTAAAAAATCAGCTCAAAATGATTTTTTTGCTATTTTAAAAAAATCAATCAAATATAACTTGATTTCTATCCCAATAATGGTTTCTCGATTTTGGATTTATAGAAACCTTAACTATGGCTGTGATTTTCTGGTTCCAATCGATTTAGATAAGTTTTGATTTCTCCAAGTGAGAATCTAAGGTTTAATTATCGACAAATTTGTCTAATAATAATTTGGGGGCGTAATGATGTGATTTACTAGATTTGATTTGTCAATTTTACCTTTCATTCTAATTAAGTTAATGGACTAATTTAATGGAAGGATCTAAATGAACCAAATTAATTAGCTTAGGGATTACACTGAGGTAAAAGAAAGTATAAGGGTCTTTTTAAATTAGAGGCGTAGTTTAGGGACTGAATGTGTAAAACTAAAAAAATTGAGAAATCATGTACCATCAAATAACTCATCTATTATCTCTCTTGTAAAGTAGTAACCCCACCCCCTATCTCCATCGGAAACCTCCACTAAAATGCATCTCTCTCTCTCTCTCTCTTTCCTTCTTCTTCTTCTTCTTCTTCTTCTTCTTCTTCTTCTTCTTCTTCTCTTGATACACCCCCCACCCTCACTCCCTCTGCCCTCTTGCACTCCCACCCCTACCACCACCACCATCACCGCACATAAAAAATCATAATATGACCAAATCTCTCTCTATCTCCCCCCCCCCCCCCCATATATATATATATATATATATATATATATATATATACCCATTGTTGCATCCCATATCAAACACAAAACAACACCCCTTCCCCACCCCCAGAAGCATCCTCCCCCATCCCCACACCCTACAAATAACATACACACACCAAAAAAATTTATCTCTCTCTCTCTAAATATATGTATATATGGTCATACTCTTTCCCACGCATAAATTGAAACACCCTATATGCAGTTGACTTACTAGGAGTCTGTACTTCATAGGTTTTTTATCTAGTTTGGATATTAAGACAGAAGTATCTTTTTTTTTTATAATTGAGCTCCTCTATGGGTAATTAGTCAATCACATAATTACGCCCCCAAAGAAGGTAGTCTACTTCAAAGAAGGCATCGTCATCAATTCAACAATTTTCAAGTATGGTAAGAGGGTTTAAAATCGACATAAATAGAACACTGATTGTACATCATCCATATTGGATGTTCATATATTTTTTCAGGATTTATTGAATTTTTTAAAAAAATTAAAAATTATTTTGGATTTAAAATCAATTTTTTTCATTAATTAAAACGATTTTAATTTGGTTTTAAAAAATTTGGGGTACCTTCTTTAATTTGGTAAAGTATTTTAATCGTTAGTGGTTTAAACTTGTTAATTGTTGATTTATAAGAGTTGTGTTTGTTTCATCTCACATATTTTGAACACACTATGCACCATTGGATATTCTAATTACCTTTTCAACCAATCGAAAACATGTGACCTAATAACCGGTTATTACCATTAAGATTACCTTGTATGCTTCATTGCGGAGCGTTGGATTAAAACTCAACCGGTTCTTTTGGTCACAACCGTTGGTTCTCTCAAGATCTTCCAAACCCTTTCTTAGACTCTATAAAAGCCCTCTTCATATTTAGTTGTGAGACTTTTGACTCTATTAGACAGAGAAGAAAAAAAAGAGAAGAGAGGTTAGAGAGAAACATTCAAGATATAATATTTTTAGAGAGAAAAAAAGTGAGAAGACCTTGAGTGAAAAAGAGAAAAAAATATTTTTTTGAGTGATGATTTTTAGTTTTTTCTAAACATGTTTGGGTATTAAATATTAATGAGTTTAGATTTTTAAACTCCTTTAAAATCCAATTCTCCTTATAATAGCCTTTTCTCATGTAGATCTTGATTTAGTTCATAAAATCAAGATTTTAACAATGTGATGCCTTTTCACACACTAGAGTTGAGTCTTCTTAGAAATTTCAGTTTCAAATCTATTTTCTAAACATTTTTTATATACTCCGATATTACATTATGAATTTTTACACATTGTTTATTTCTTTAGATCCATATTTTTAAGATAAAAAACAAAGTATATCAGAAATTGACTTTTCAGTTTTAGAGTTGGAATTTTAGAAATAATGATTTTATATCTTTTGGAAAAAAAATCTTGTATATATCATATTAGATCTATTTTTTTAATTATCTTACTAGATCAACGATCCTTTAGGAAGATTTCTTGATATAAGTTTTTAAGATCAACTCATTTATACTTCGATTGTAATTTGTAAGGACTATTTGTAACCTAAGTGTTTGTGAGTAATCTTGCATGTTCATTTATACTAGATCACTTCATACTTACACTGGTTCACACACCTTACATAGTTTCTGTATGGTTGTTCTCTGGAAAACTTGGTTGATAAGTCAATGTAAAGACCCATCTGGATTGGTGGTTTCAATAATTCTTGCTAGATTAGAAAGATTATCTAGAGGTGGAGCTCAGAGGTTTAGGTATATTTCTTTCTTGTGTTTGGTCATGTTTCATGCTTGTAATTTGTAACCATATTCCTATTTTTAGTGGATTTTTCATTTTATAACATAGAGGTCATCGTGTATGTTTCCCCTACTTTGGGATTTTATCACATTAATATATGTATGTTGAACAATCTTTGTGTGATATTAACTCTTAATTGATTCCTAACTTGAACTAGGTTTAATAGACTTTATTTTGTTGAAGTTTTGTTACCAAGAATTTTAAATATAAAATCTATACTTTTGTATTGATTTAACACATCTTAGGTCAAATCATTAGTTTACAAATAAGAGTTTCTTCAACAAGCATTATCGGATTCTCAATCTTTCCCTTTTACTTCGATAAATATAAGGTTGAGGTATTTCAAGTGGTATTATAGCGGTTTTAAAAAAAAATGATCCCCAGCTTTTAAAACTATTGTTGTTTTGTAAAAATGGATGAGATATTTGAAAATCTTAGCAAACTGTCCAGACATCCTATCTTCAATGGACACAATTTTCCTTACTAAAAAGTAAAGATGGTTGCTTTCATCCAGAACACATTAGTGGACGAGGTGTGGGACACTGTTTAAAATGGTTATTCTTATCCTACAAGACCTATTAGTGAAGGAAGCACTATAAGAATTAAGAAAATGCCAAGTGAGTTCACTAAGGAAGAGAAACAACTATCGCTCTATAACAATATGGTTAACAATTAGATTTTCATGTCTATGAATAAGCATGAGTTCAAAATAATCTCTTTATGAATGACCTCTAAAGAATCCCGGAACACACTTGTCACAGCCCATGAAGGTGCTGAGAGTGTTAAGGTAGGAAAGATTCAAATTCTTATTCAACAATATAATACCCTTGTGATGGATGATACTAAAACTTTTGATGACTTTTACATTAAACTAACTGATATATAAGCACTAAATTTCATGCAAATGGGATCATGTTTGATAAGAGAGAAATAGTTCAAAAAATTATTAGGTCTCTACCCTCTAAATTTTATAACAAACATTATGCCATTGAAGAAATGGACGTTCCTAATTTGACCCCTAAACTTTTGAATAGCAAGTTAAGGACTGTAGAAATGGAATTAGAATACAAGAAACACATGACCTTTACTGCTAAGAGACATTCTAGGTTAACTTTAGTTTTCTCCTCTCAAATGACTTTCCTTAATATAAACCTCCCTAACCTTGGCATAGAGTTAGGTGAAGACTGTGATCTTGAAACTATTGATATAACCATATAGCTCTTATGACAAAAGAGTTTAACAATATAATTAAATTTAGGAAGGCTATGGATACTAAAGAAGGGAAAACTTATTATCAAAACTTTCAAGGTTCAAAACCTCATGACCAGAATGGTGATAGACAGAAGAACAATAATAACAATCAGAGACCCAAGAAAGACCTGAGTAATATTTAATGTCACAAATGTGTATGGGTCATTAGCTAACCGATACAAGTTTAATGTTAGATCACACCTAAGGCCCATATATGTACAACTTGGGATGACACAAGTGACTCAGAAGATGATGAGTCAAATCCAACTAAAATAAATAAATCTTACAAGTCTTTCTATGCTAAAATTGTATATACTGGCGATAAAGCATGTTTGCCTCTTTATTCTTTTATTGATGCTTTACCTACTAGCATGTCTGTGATGAATTGTATGTCTAATGTTGCTAATATCAATATTGCTAATGAGTTAAGTGGGTGAGTGAGTCAAAGTCATAATCATTCTGACGAATTGAATGAGCGTGTGAATCCCAAACTGCACAATGAATCATTAGGGAACAATGTGTTTACTTTACTTTACTTTCAAGACTTGAATGTTAAAACGTTGAAAATGTGTTTTAAACTTGAAAAAATAGTGAAACACTTTATTGAACGCATGGAAAGGCTAAGTTAAACTATTAGGCAGAATGCCGAGGACTATACTAATTAGTTCGTGGCTCAAATACTAAAACAAAAAACTTCATTTTCAAAATAAGTCAACTCTATGAGAAAAATTATATTTTAGAACAAATATACAAGTACACATTGATTGAGATAGAATAATCAAAAGAAAAGATCTCAAATATTTTCAAGAAATGCCTTCGTTTTGAGATAAATGCAAAAACATATGATAAAATTATTGACTTGAGCAAAATCAATGCTGAAGACAAAATTGGCCCTGGTTTTGAAAAATAAAACATACGAAGAAAGGTTATTAGCCACAATATATCTAAAACTATTTGTGTTTCCACTGGGAATTTACCAAATTCACCAAGCAAGGACTTTGAAAAGTCTTAGAAAGCTTTTTTAAAACAATCAGTCTCATAATACATACAGATTTCGTGCAGTCTTAAGAAGAAACATGACAAAAAATCTAAGTATGTATTCTCCTCATTAGAGAACTTAGGAAAAACTCTAAATTTGTTGCAGTTAACCTCACTTACAAAACGAGTTTATACCAATTTTTAGGGGTTTGGAAAATAGTGTGAAGTCATCCTCATAACTTTTCTATAAATATTGTGATGTTTATGGACATACTCTTGCAAAATGTTTCCAAAATGTCTATATACACTAGTGTATAGTAACTTTTAATATTCCACAGTGAGACGCCATACTTATATTTTTTCCTAGCAAACCAATAAAAACACTAACTTCAGGAAAAATAGGAATAAGTCTCGAACTAAGAAAAAGTCATTAAGGCGAACCCCCCAATCCTTTTCTAAATCAAATGCCAAAAAATCTGTTAAATAAAGGGTCATTTAGGTTAGAAAAAGATGGCTTGATACCCAAACTGAGGTGTCATAATTGCGTTAAAATTTCAACGTACCTTTGTTGGCTAGTACCTTTTATTCTGGATGTTCTAAACACATGACTGGTAATGAGACTAAATTGAAAAACATGACTAACTTCTTAAGAGGTAATGTCTTGTTTGGTGATGGAGTTTTATCCCGGATCATTGGTAAAAGGGAAACTTCAAGAAGAGGGTTTACCTATCCATAATGACATTCTCCTCGTAAAAGTCTTAAAAGATAATCTTCTAAGTATATCTCAATTTTATGATTTTGATCATACAGTTATTTTTCCAAAACGAATGAAAAATAAAGATGGTAAATGTATCATTACGGGAAACATAACTTGGGATAACTGTTATACAGTTTTTCCTAGTGCTAAGTCTTGTAAGTTGAGAAGATTATATGATTTTGATTTGTGGCACAATGGATTGGATCATATTAATTTTGATAACTTAAGTGAATTAAGCTCCCAAGAATTGGTTAGAGGTTTATCTAAAATAAAAATTTCTCAAAACTAGGTTGGGAAAATAAGTAAGGCTCCTCATAAGAAAGTATGACTTCAAAGCCTCCAGAACTTCTCTACATGGATCTTATAGGTCCCTCCCATACTGTTAGCCTATGTGGCAACAATTATATATTTATTATTTTGGATGATTGTGCAAGTTTTACTTGGATCGCCTTTATGAAAAATAAATCGGATACCTATCGAGAATTTCTCAAAATACTTTTAAAAATAGCAAATGAAAAGGATATCCGAGTATCACGTATTTTAAGTGATGGAGGTAGAGAATTCAAGGAAACTGGTGTAGTAGAATACTTCTTTTGTAATGGGTATCATCATCAGTTCAGTGCTCCTAAAACACCAAAGCAAAATGATATTGCTAAAAGGAAAATCCGTACAATCTAAGAAATTTCTCAAATGATGTTTCATGCTAAGGATCTACCAAAATACTTTTAGTTTGAGGCAGTCTAGACAACATATCACGTTAATAACCATGTATGCCTAAGGAAGAGGGCCAAACATACTTCATAATTAGTATACAATAAAAAATCTAATTTAAAATACTTTAGAACCTTTGGGATTATTTGTTACATTTGTGAAGATAGATAACACCTTTCAAAATTTGACTCCAGAGATGGTAAGGGTATTTTTCTTAAATACTCTCAAAATAGTAAAGCCTATCATGTCTAGAATATTCATATTAAAGATCTTATGGAATAAATTAATGTAGTTGTCAATTACATGACCACTGGAAATACTAACACTGGATCAATTTTTGTGGATGAGTTAGAAAACATTTTTGAAATTGACTCACCTCAAATAACGGATACACTGCCAACTAAAGTCCCTGTGGTACCAACCTCGGTTTCTAAAGACCATCCCCTTGAAAATGTAGTCAATAAACTTAAAGAGCCTGTGAGAATAAGATCACAACTTCATAACATGGGTAACTTAACATGTTTTGTTTCTCAAGTAGAAGTAAACAATGTAAATGATGCCATGCAAGAAGAACTTGCCCAGTTTAGGATTCGTGGTGTTTAGTATCTTATTCCCTGGACAAATAATAAGAAGGTTATCGGTACCTGTTAAATTTTTAAAAACATGGTGGCAATCATTAGAAACAAGGCCAGATGAATCACGCAAGGATACTTTCAAATTAAGGTAATAAACTTTTAAGAGACTTTTGGTCCGGTAATAAGGCATGAGTCTGTTCACCTTCTCCTCATAGTAGCTAGTCATTTACAATTAAACCTTTTAAAAAAGATGTTAAGCTCACTTTTTTGAATGGCATTCTAAGTGAGGAAGTATATGTTGAACAATCTAAGGACTTTAATGATCTCTCTCACCCAAATCATGTTTTTCGATTGAATAAGGCTTTGTAAGTCTTAAAGCAATCCCCTCGGGCCTGGTACGAATGCCTCTCGACCATTTTAGTAATTAAGGTTTTGAGCATAGAGAAAATGACCAGACATTATTTGTCTACAAAATTAATAAAGAGGGTCTAATTACGCAAATTTATGTAGATGACATTATTTTGGGATCCACCTCCCAGTAACAAGTTAATGATTTTTTAAAAATTATGCATGGGGAGTTCCAAATGTCGTTTATGGGGGAGTTGAAATAATTTCTTGGTTTACAAGTTAAACATATGAGTGATGGTCTATTCCTATCTCAAACTAAATATGCGAATGATTTGGTTAAGAAATTTGGTTTAGACAATTCAAAAATAGCACGAACTCCCATGTCTAAAATATCAAAAGATGAAAATAGGGAAAATATTGATCCTCTCTGTATAGAAGCATGATAGGCAGCCTGCTACATTTAATAATATCCAGACCTAATATTATATATGTTGTGTGTGTTTGCACGCGTTATCAATGTGCACCTAAAGAGTCACATTTACTGTGTGTTAAACGTATCATTAAGTATGTTTAAGAGTGCTCTAGAATATAATATTTGGTATACTAAGAATACATCCATCACTATAGTTGGATATATTGATGTTGATTGGGCAGGATACAACGACAATAGTAAGAGTACATATGTGCTTGCTATTACGTAAAGAACAACCTGGTTAGTTAGAGCAGTAAGAAATAATATTGCACGTCTTTATCCACCATTGAGTTAGAGTATATAGTTTATAGTAGTTGTTGTACTCAATTATTATGGATCAAACAAATGCTTAGTGACTATGGTATTGTTAAAAATCAATTGACTTTATTGTGTGACAACCAGAGTGCCATTAATATATCTAAAAATCATGTACAACACTATAGGACTACACACATTAAAGTTAAACATGATTTCATACGAGATCTGGTTGAATCCAAAGAACTGCTTATCAAATATTTGCAAATTGAGAAACAATTGGCAAGCTTATTTACTAAGCCCCTTAATAATTTCAGATTTGAATCTCTAAGAAAATTCATTAAGATGATTGTTTTAGAATAAATTTCTACCCTATCCATCATATCTTCCTGTCTATATCATGCTTATAATTTGTATCTAAGGCTTTAGGGTACGGACGTTTCATAAATGACAAAAGGAACCTCCTCTATCTTGTTAATGTAGTAGACCCCTAATATAACTCGTTGTTATGATCTGATAGATAGTTATTCGTTTTTTTACACTCTTTCTTATTTACCTATTGTCTATTTAAGACAAAATGGGAGAATATTTGAGTTAATCCCAGGGATTGACTATAGATTTTAAATTCCAGTTTGACTCACACACTATATTGTGAGTATTTTTAAATAGGCATTGAACATTATTCTTCCCATATTTAGGGTATTGTTCTATCTTGTAATTGAGTTACATATTTTTTTTTTCTTCCTTTTATTTTTAATTTTATAATAAGGAAAGAGCAAGTAGAATTTGTATAGGGCTAGGATTTTTATTCCTGTTAGTGCCCTTGATATACTCAAAAGATTTTGTCTCTAATATCTAAAGGGAGAGATTGAAACACCTTATTCAATTAACTTACACGGAGTCTATACTACATAGGTCTTTCATTTAGTTAGGATATTAAGACAAAAGTATATTTTTTTAGAATTGAGCTCCTCTATGGGTAATTGGTCAAATTCAAGATGGTGGTATACTTCAAAGAAGGCATCCTCATCAATTCAACCATTTCCAAGTACGGTAAAAGGGTCTAAAACCTACACAAGTAGGACACTAATTGAACATCATGCGTATTAGGTATTAATATAATTTTTTCGGATTTTATAGAATTTTTAAATATTTTTTTGAAATCATTTTGGAATACAAATCTATTTTTTTATTAATTAAAATCATTTTAATTTCATTTTGATAAAGTTTTGGGGTATCTTCTTTATTTGGTAAAGTAATTTAACCGAAGGTTATTTTAATCATTAGTGGGTTACACTTGCTAGTTGCTAATTAGCTAGAGTTAAAAAAAAAAAATTGTCTCGTATATCTTGAACACATTATGCACCGTTGGATCTTGTTTAATTATGATTATGAATGTTTGGTGAGACGATCCCTCTAATTACATTTTCAACCGATATTACCATTAAGCTCGCCTTATATGCTTCATTGTGGAGCATTTGATTAAAACTTAACTGGTTCTTTTGATCACAATCATTGGTTCTCTCAAGATCTTCTAAATCCTTCCTTAGCCTCTATAAAACACTCTTTGTCTTTAGTTGTGAGACTTTTGGGTCAATTACATAGAGAAAAAAAAAAGAGAAGTTTAAGACATAAACCTTCGAGAAAAAAATATTTTAACGAGAAAAAAAGTGAGAAAACCTTGAAAGAAAAAGGGAGAAAAAAAAATACTTTTTGAAGTCATATGGTTTCTAAGTTTTTCTAAACACGTCTAAGTGTTAGAGATTTGTGAGTTTAGAGTTTTAAACTCCTTTGAAGTCTAGTTCTCCTTATTTTAAACTCGTGTAGGTCTTGATTTTGTTTATAAATCTAAGATTTCAACATTATGATACATTTTTCACACACTAAAGTTGAGTCTTGTTGGAAATATCAATTTCAAAACCATTTTTTAACCATTTCTTATATACTCTTATATTTCATTGTGGATATTGATTTACATGTTGTTTATTTCTTTCGATCTATATTTTTCTAGATCAAAAAAAAAATATACCAGAAATTGATTTTTTGATTTAGATCTAGAATTTTAACAAAACTAATTTTATATCTTTTGAAATTTTTTTCCTTGTATATATCAATTAGATCTATGTTTTAATCATCTTACCAGATCTAAGATCCTTTAGGAAGATTTCTTGATTTAAGTTGTTTAGATTTGGCCATTTAGACTCCGACTGTAATTTGATAGGATTGTTTATAACCTAAGTGTGCATGAGTAATCTTGCATGTTCATTTAGACTAGATCACATCACACTTATAATAGTTCACACATTTCACATAGTTTGTGGGTCATTGTTCTTTCAAGAACTTTCGTTGATAGGTCGACGTAAAGACTCTACTGGATTGGTGGTTTGAACAACGCTTACTGGATCAGAAAGATTACCTAGAGGTAGAGCTCAAAGGCTTCGGTATATTTCTTTCTTGTGTTTGATCATGTTGCATGCTTGTAATTTGTAACCTATTCCTATTTTTCTTGAATTTTTTATTTTGTGGCGTATAGGTCATCGTGGATGTTTTTCCTAACTTTGGAGTTAGCCACATTAAAATTTGTGTATTGAACAATTTTTGTATGATCTTAACTTTTACTTGCTTCCTAACTTGAATTAGGTTTAATAGACTTTATTTTGTTAAAGTTTTGTTACCGAGAATTTTAAATATCAAATCTATATTTATGTATTGATTTAACACACCATGTGTCAATCATTATTTTACAAATAAGAGTTTCTTCAACAAGCTTTATCGGAATCTCAATCTTGCCCTTTAACTTTGTTAAATATAAGATTGAGTTATTTCACAAATTACAAAACTCCAATAATCCCCTCTACACAGAAATCGCACACTTAGACATTACCTCAAACTTGAATCAAAATCTGGAAACAAACTAGATATAAATATTGTTGTCGTGTCTGATTTATTTTGAAATTTCGGAGAGATAGGGGCGAGAGAAAGATAAATTTTGGGGTTGCTGTAAATTATTGAAGGGAGGGTGGGTTTGAAAGAGAGAAAGATTATGTTTTTTTTTTAATTTATTATGAAAATAGTAATAGATTACTTACTCTTTTGCCCTTTAATATTGTAGCAATTTTTATCTCGCCCACACGTGACCATTTTCCATCCATGCTAACGATCCGAATAGACGAAAGGGTTTTGTTAAATCTTTTTTGATAGTTTACGAGATGACTTGATACTTTTGTAGTTTGTGAGCCATTTTGAAACAATTCGGATAGTTTAAGGGCATACACATATTATCTAGATATGTTATACCATGAACACGTAAATAGAAATAACACAATTAGAATTTTTTTTATAAAACTTATAATTGGTGTAAAAGAAGTGAAAAGTCAATTATAAATTTTTTAAGAGTAACACATGATAAAAAGGTTCTTAAAAACAATGATGTTTCTAAGGGCACTACAAAAAATGCTTCAAAATACCACATGAGATTTTTTACTTTTTTTTTTGTTAAGGACCATCACATATATATATATATATATATATATATATATATATATATATATATATATATATATATATATATATATATATATATATTACTTCCTCTCAACCCTTCTTCCAAAACATTTTCTCTCTTAAAACAACTTTCTCTCAATCATCCTCTCACTCAAAACCCTACATAAACTTCCCATTCCTACACTATACAAATTTCACCAAAAAATTACCATATTAATTATTGAAACAACATAATAACTAGGATTTTTCGTTATTGAAGTTACAACAACTAATTGAGGTGTTAACAATAGGTGTGGCAGGTGTAAAACTAATGGAAATTGCTCAAATATTATGTTTGAGGTAATATTTTTGTTGCACAAATACATTTTTTAATCTTTTTTTAACCTTAGAAAAAATTAAACCCGAAAATAAAACTTTACAATGGTCCGGTATCAGGACCCCGAGGAAGATGATGTTTTTCGAGGTGATCCTACTGAATCACAAAAGCAAATTTTTTTAAAAAAAAATAAATAACTCCACTCAAGGTGTTTACCCCAACTTAGTGTCCCTGATTCGCTCTAATGACCCTGAGTTAATGTCTTATTTTCGTTGTAATTACCCCAACATAACGAATGTTAATTTTTATATTCAATTAAACTTCATTCGAGATGTTTATCTCAAATTAGTGTCCTTTATTTGTTGTAAAAGTCGCAAAATTAACTATGTTTACTCGAGGTAAAACATCCCGAATGGAACCCTAGAAAATAAAATGTAGCAACCGAAAATCGCGATTCTAGAACTCTCAAGCAAATGATTTCAACTTGGTTTTAATGGTTCGTTTTTCATTGATAAGAACGTTTTAAACTTTAATAGTGTTTTAAACACTATTAGGGCTTCATGTTCATTTTTTTCATTGTTAACAATGTTTTAAGCATTCTCAAATATGTAAAAATCCTTTTTTTTGTTTGAATGAACGTTAATGAAAGGTTTTGAAGTTGAGAAGTTGAAATTGTGAAATTGAAGTTCAAAGGTTTTGAAGTCGAGAAGTTGAAAGGTTAAGAAGTTGAGAAGTTGAGAGGTTTGAATGTGTGAAGAAAAATGAATAAAATCATTTTTTACACTTTAGAAATGGGGTGGCCCTCAATGTGGTATAAAGAAGTAAAAAATTAGATTATGGTGGTATTTTGAAGTAAAAATAAGCTTGGTATTTGGGAGTTATTTTGGGGGTGCCTTTAACACCCCTCAACTTCAAACACGATTCCAATGGTATTAAGTAAATACTCACAATGTCTCACAACTTTCACATGTGGGACCAAAACAATTAGGTGTAACATTGTGATTGAATAAGTGATACAAATATGTTGGTTGCAATAGATTAGTTTATTGACGGGCAAAAAAAATAATAATAAAATAATTACGACAACAACTCGTTTATTTTAGGTTTAATGTACATATTGCAAACATTTTGAGAAATTATAATGACCTCCCCATGGCCTATAAACTGGTTGGGTTTGTACCGAATCTATTAACCACGTAATATATGATTCAGATTCGGATCAGATATACGACATTCGACCCGAGCTTGAACCTGAATCAGATCAGATTTGGGTATGAATATGTTTTTATTCACAAATGCTTAATATTCGTGTTTGGTAGTAACGAACATTTGAGTTTAAAACTGTGGCATTTCCTCAATTTGTAAACTTGGATCCTATGCAAAACATATATTGAAACTAATAGAAAATAATCTCCAAAATGAAAAAAGTGGGATAAAATAAAATAAAAAATCGAATATATTCAAACTCAGATTCAATCCGAGTCTGGGTTGATATAATAAATCTGACAAAAACCTTATCCGAATTTGATTATGTGCTTAATAAACGGATTTGGATCACCCCATATACGGTCAGGACACAACATGTCTATAGGCCTCGGGGAGGCTATTATAATTTCTCAATATATTAGCAATATATACAATAAACTAAAACACATGAGATGTCATTGTAATTATCCATTTATTATTTTTGGGAGTATTTTGACTTTACCCATTGTGTAGTTATCCTTATTTGTCGACCCACCATTTTGTTTTTTTAGACTTTACCACCCATGTTGACTTTAGCGACGCTTTTTCGTCCTGATGATGGGCAACACTTTCGTGACTTTGACAAGCCTCTTGTGACACTTTACTTGCTCTAGTGAGTCTTTAATTGCAAAATTTATTTTGCAAAATTTCACATAATGATTTTCTTTCTCACAAATTTCATATCTAATGTAAACTCGTACGATAAATACTAACATAATTTTTCCCAAAATATAAAGATTCATGAAAAATGACTCAACATTTAAGAAATATTTAATTAAAAAAAATGGACTTTTCTAATTATGAACAGTTGAGTTTAAAACAGTGACATTCCCTCAGTTTGTAAAAATTTATTGACATTTTTTCAGTCATAATATGGGAACATGTGAACTTGATTCCCATGCAAAACATATATTAAAATTAAATAGAAAATGTCGAAATTGATAAACGTGGAATGAAAAAAAAAAATTAACGGATATATTCAAACCTGAATCCGATCAAAGTATAGGCTCGATATAGAAATCCAACAACACCCGAATCCGTATCCGAATCCGAATCCGAATCCAAATCCGATTGCGTGCTTAATAAACAAATATGGATCACCCCATATTCGTATTCGGTCCAAAGCCAACCCGTTTATAGGCCTAGGGGCGGTTAATATAATTTCTCAAAATGTAAGCAATATGTACAATAAACCTAAAACACATGAGATGTCATTGTAATTATCCATTTACTATTTTTTTGAGTAAATTACAATAAACGCCCTTAACTATAGAATCATGACAACTAACACATTTTTTTTAAAAAGTGTAAAAACTTTATATTGTGCATAAATTTTTTTAACATTTCGGGTAGTCTATAGTTCAGGGAGTTTACTGTAATTTACCCTTGTTTTGTGCCCATCGACAAACTAGTCCATCGAAACATAGCAGCGAAATCAGATATATTAGCAGAAGTAACACTACAAAGATATTATATTATTAATCTAGCCTTACAAAAGAGAGGATAACGTACTATTTACACTAACAACAAAGACATAAAACATCTCCCCGAATCCCGCCACTAGACTAAAGGGAGTAATATGTTATCAACCCGAAAACACACTTATTGAAAAACATATTTTTCCCCTGATTCTTGCACGTACATTATACAGTTATGATGGGCAAAAACGTAATCTAACACACTATTCAAACAGCAAGAGACCTGACCTCATCTACTTTCCAAAGGCCTTCATACTTGTACCACCTCATTAGCCCTTCGTCAGCGCTAATCCGTTGGCACATATCGCACTGATCATCCATGCAAGTTAAAAACTGACGCAACCGAGAAGCTTTCTCGAGAATCGAATCATCGAGCTCTTTAAGGACTCTCCTAGGAGCAGGCGGTTGACGGATCTCAACAAGGAGGCAATGAGATATGTTAAGCACTTCTAACCGTTGTAAGCCATCCAATATAATGATGAGGGCATCCCTAAAGAGCAAACAACACCTAAGGCTCAAAACCTTCAAGTTGGGTAGAAATGCGGTCAGTGTGTTTGCGAAGTAGATTTCGCAACTACCCATGATCTTAAGTTCTGCGAAATTCTTGCAGTGCGTGGCGATTTCCTCCATGAGGTATCGGGGGTTGGCTATGCTAGGCATCGTGAGAGACTCGAGATCTTCCCACGTGCGAATAGCACTGCATATGCCCGTCTTTTTTATTCGATTCCAAGCCGGCATAACTAGTCGTTTGAGCCGCGGGCACCTACAATACATACACAAATATTAACGAACTAGAATATTGCCATGATATTTTAGTTATCAAATTAAGTAAAAAATTTAACGAAGTATGTATATGACGTAAATAATGGAGTGAGGTCGTGTATAGATTAAACCAGAGTTGGGGTTTATAAAGCGACCCGCTCATATACAACAAGACCAAAAATACTAGCTAATAAAGGGAAATGGCCTAGAGTGCGGTCTGCGATTGGACCATGGGCGAACAAAAACAGAGCTACTAGGCCGAAGCCATTTTCATACACTAAAACACATGCATCAACAATAAAATGTATTTTAATATGTGAAAACATCAATAGCAAAGCATATCAAATTTCGTAGTTTTAACACTATTGAAAGCATAACATATCATAAACCCATATAGATATGAGAAAGAGATACGACAACTGCGAAAAGATATAAATTATATAGAATGAAAGTTTGTAAGTAATACACGTGTCAACTTATGTGTAGTTTTGACATGAAACACTTTCCAACTCAACATGAATTGACTGATGTCCAGCTCATCATACAATGAGTATAGTTAGCAAAATATTCCCAATGGCATTACCCACCAGAAACACGAAAACCTCAGTGAACTATTTTTAATACAAACAAAAGGGTTTTTTGACTTTACCCCCAGAAATAATGTCGTAATTAGAGATAACCCCTTAGATGTTCAAAATTAGACTTAGTCCCCCGTATGCAAAAGGTACAAACGGGATGATGCACATGCGCGGGGGGTTGGGGGGTGTAAGTCTAATTTTATGAAAAGCGGGGGTTTATGTATAATTACAGCATTATCTCAGGGGGCAAAGTCCAAAAACCAAATAAAAAAGACCGAACTACGCATTTTGTTTCACAGGCCTGGGGACCTTTTACTGACACGAGGGTCATTGAAATAAAATACAGTCCCGAGGGACATTGCACTAAAAATAGTTCAAGGGGGTTTCTTGCACAAACTGCATAATTTAAAGGGAAATTTGAAGGATAAAATAACATGAGTAATTTGTAAGGGAAAGTACCTTTGAGCAGTGTAAGTCAACTGATCATCGCTGACGAACAAATTGAAATGGAAAATCAAGGTCAATATACTTCCACGGCTAAGATTTAGAGCAACCTTTAAAACCCACGTCAACTTTTTATCTGATCGATCATCCACATAAACATATGGCTCTAATGGGATTTTAATGAAGTTGGATATCATATCTGACAAATCAAGAGTTTTCCATAGGAGAGCGTCCGAACAAGCCAAACGCCACATGCTACAAACTTGAGCGAGGCCCGAGATCAACTCGAAAATGTCAAACGACTGAAATATCCTCACCAGGATATCGATGTCTAAATCTTCCCATCTCCGCACAAAAGCGACACCTTCCTCCATTCCTCGAGCTTGCAGAAATTTTGTGTCAGCACACAACAGAGCCTATAAATACAAGAAACGGTAAACCATTGTGAGGAGTTGAAAAGCCTTTATTCAGTGTGGCACGATTATTTTTAGTTTGATCATTTTGACAAATCCCAGTTTGATAATACGATATTTGACTTAACCCTAGTTTTTGCACATAATTAGACATCACACCAATTTTTTTGAAAAAAAACTGTTGATTTGCATGGAAAAAAATGTCGATCTTCATTCAATATGGATAGTTTGCCATGAAATATGTGTCTATAATAGTTGATTTGCATGAAATAGGCATCGATTTGTATGAAATTGGGGTGATGTATAATTATTTGCAAAAATTGGGGTGAAGTAAAATATTGTATTATCAATCTGAGTTTAGTCACATAACCCTTTTTTGTTTCAACTTTTGTGTTACACCCCCACTTTTTTGAAAAATTGAGATACACCCCGATATCTCAATTGTGTGGGTGTGTTTTGTAAATGAGGTATAATAATAAAGTTGGAACACAAGTGGGCAATAGAAGATTCCAAAAACTCAGTTGTCTTCCCTAATTTTGGTACACTGCATCCTGTTTCATAAAATCACTATTTTTTTTATAAGTAAAATCTGTTTCAAAAATCTGACAACTAATGTTTATCAATAAAATATGATAATTCTTATATAATAAGCAGGAAATTTAATTCATCATAAAAAGTTGAAATCATTAGAGGACAAGCATATGACAAATAAATTTGGAAAAACTAAGGATATGACTTCTACTCCCATAAAACAAAACCACCACAATATTACTCGAGAACAACCATGATTTCTGGGGCGTTTTCTAGTTTTAATTATGCGATTATTAAGCCATGAATGAAATTAAATCAGAATGCTTTGTTTGCCTTTCCCACTGCAATTTTGGAGACGAAACGAAATTGATAAATCGTATTTAGGTCACATTCGTGTTGGTTTATTTATATGAAGTCGTGTCGTGTCGTGTCGTTTCGTTCCTGTCAATTATGACTCGTATTAGTCTTGGTATTCGTTTCATGTCATGTTTCCGTGTTTATTAGGTGTAATTAGGTGTGAAAATAATGAATCGCGTTAGTCGTGTCTTCAATGGGTCGTGTTCATGTCAAGTAAAAAATTCATGAAGTTGTGTCGTGTTCATCCTTTGATCAGTCTCGTCATGTCGTGTTGGGCCAAAACACGATTTTCCACCATTACCGGTGGCTGAGATTCAAAGCTAATAAAAGATATCTATCTGTTCAAATTGTTTCAAGATGAGAACAATGGAGAGTACTAATCTGATTTATTGATCATAAAACAATGACAAACAAGTACCAACCCATGAATCAAAATAGAGAGAGGCTACATCTCTCTCATTTTAAAATATGGTTAATGGAAAACATTGGGGCAGTGTGTTATATCCAACTAAAGTGGACAGCTGCTTTGTAACATTGTCCTTTTGAGTTTTCCAAGTTCTATTTTTTTGCTTGGATTTTGTTTCCATGGTTCCGTTGAGTTTGTGAACAACACGGGTCAATCACTGAAGAGAATATTTATGTAAACTAAGATGTATTAAATGAATTTTCTTTACAATTATTAATATTTATTACTAAGTTTTGTTTTGCGACATTGTAAAAAAAACATGATATAAACCCGAGGATATTACACTGAACAAAGCCGAATGGAAAAATAGGATTCATGGCCGAATGGAAAAATAGGATTCATTTAGCCGATCCCAAATAATTGGGAAAAGAATTTGCTGAGTTGAGTAGAAAGTTTTCTTTTGCATTTGAGTGAACAAATATATACTTCCTTTGCAACAAAACATACTCTATAGTGTTTTTCAATGAAAGCATGATGAATAAAAGTAAAGCTAATAACGTTAGTCAGTAGGTGACACACTACTGTTTTATAGGAGGGCATACTTTATAACAATAAGTAAACATGCATGCCATATGCATAAAAGTAAATGTGCTAGAAAAACTACTGCTAGTAAAATTGTACCTTTAGATATGCTTTTGGTACCTCCATTCATGCAAAAAGTAAATCTGACATGAAAAGTACTGCTAGTAAGCAATGTTTTAAAAGGTGCAAAAAAATCACTTAGAATGATATAAAAATAATATTTGAATAAGGAACAAAGTATGTATCATATCTATCATGAAAATAAAATGTGTAAAGTCGATCCCATAACACAATATATATAATAACACCATCATATCATCATCATAATGCATATTCTACCGTTAAGACAAAAGAAACTCATGATTAAAACCATAATCCTCAAGGACAAGATAGTCATCATCACCATCACCAAACCATAACCTTAAACAATGTATCTAGCAATGGATCATCAAATCATCACTATATAATAAGTAATAAACCATCGGTATCCAATGGCCGAGAAAATGGATAATATGCTTCATATCCACCCCCATCCCCATCATCATTGCTTAAAGGATCATCCATGGAAATAAAAAAAATAAAAAAAAAGAAGGGAACCCGGCTTTCAAAAACTAAGAAAAATACGAAAACATATAGAGAGATCAAGAAGAAGTTTTGAATGCTGAAAAGGAAGAAGGAAGAGAAATTACCGGTTGATTGAGGCCGGAAGAAGGAAATTTGATCTCCGGTGGAAGAAAGAAATTTGATCTCCGGTTAGGGCTTGCAAAAGAGTGAGGGAGGTTTATGTGGTGAGATAGGTTTAGGTCTTATAATAAATAAATTTGGTATCCTGTTATTTCTTTCACGCGACTTTTTGTTTAACATTTGACCCGCTTTGATCATACAATTAGTGAGGCGTCTGCCTCAACCGCCTCAAGGTGGAACGCACCAAGCCATAAGCCTCAACCAAATACCCAAAGGCGTAAGCCTTAAGCGTTCTTCCCGCCTCGCCTCGAGGAGCCTCACCACGCCTTTTAAAACATTGCTAAAAAGCTAGTAAATGTACCTCCACTCATTGAAATTTATACTTTGTACACTACCTAAATAACTTATAATCTAATTTACAAAAATAGATTGTACTTATTAAAAACGGGGTAAATTACAGTAAACCCCCTTGAACTATAGCGGTTTTACAAATCATTCCCTAATCTAAAAAACCCGACAAAGTGTCCCTTAAACTATTGAACCATGACAATTAACACGTCGTTCAAATTAGAACAATTTTCATTCACAACTTCAAGTCTAATTTAAACGATGTGTAAATTGTCGTGATTCAATAGTTTAGGACACACTTTGTCAGTTTTTTTTTATCGGGGGTGTTATGTAAAACCTCTATAGTTCAAGGGGGTTTACTGTAATTTACCCTTAAAAAATAATAATTTATATTTATACTTTGTACATTACAAATATAAATATGAAATAAATTAACATAATTAGATCACTACTTAAAAAAAAAAAAAAACTCCGCCTGTGTCGTGCTCAACTTCTTATATTTTTTTTACACTGCCTGTCCCAAGCCCGGATAAAGGAGGAGGGTTGCGTTAGGTAGCTGACAGCCAGCGTAAAACTTTGTCGGATCCTTATGAACATGAATCCTATGAATATACGTGCTAATGCTAGGGCATTCCCCTTAAGCGATGCGTTGCGCCTGCCACCGGGTGTCTCGAAAAATAGGCAAGGGGCGTCGCATCGGCACCCGGATGCGACGATAAATACGCAAGGGTTCCTGCAACAAGCTGGACGTATGCGGGTAAAGAAGCTAGTCCAGGATACTAGACTTAGGTTAGCGACTTGGAACATAGGGATTACGACAGGAAAAGGGATGGAGTTGGTAGATACCATGATAAGAAGAAAAGTTAACATAGCTTGTTTATAAGAAACTAAATGGGTCGGTGAGAAAGCTAGAGAAATAGAAAATACAGGATTTAAATTTTATTATACAGGAAAACATAGAAATAAGAACGGAGTTGGAATAATAGTAGATAAGAACTTTAAGGACGATATCGTAACCGTTATTAGGAAAGGCGATAGACTTATACTTGTAAAATTGGTATTAGGTGAAAACATAATTAATATTGTTAGTGCTTATGCACCTCAAGTAGGATTAGATGAGCACACTAAAGTACAATTTTGGGAACAAATGGATGAACTAATTCAAGAAATACCCGTATGTGAGAAAATCTATATAGGGGGAGATTTTAATGGCCATGTAGGAGAAGATCGTGTAGAATATGAGATAGTGCATGGAGGATATGGTTTTGGAGATAGGAACGACGGGGGAGAGTCTATCTTAGATTTTGCGATGGCTTATGATTTTGTACTAGTAAATACATGTTTTAAAAAGAGACTTGAACACTTAATAACTTATAAAAGTGGAACGCACAAGAGCCAAATAGATTTTTTTATTACTAGAAAAGGAGACCGATTAACGTGTAAAGATTGCAAGGTTATCCCGGGAGAGAGCTTAACCTCACAACATAGGATAATGGTGTTGGATATAAATATTAAAAATCAATTACGAGTGCGAAAAGTGAAGATTAACCCACGAACTAGGTGGTGGAACTTAAAAGGAGAGAAATTTGAACTATTTAAAGATAAATTATTAAATGAAGCAACATGGAATACTGAAAAAGAGACTAACATAATGTGGAATAAGATGGCCACATGCATTAGGAGAATATCAAAAGAAATTCTTGGAGAATCAAAAGGCAAGGGGCCACAGTCTAAAGAAACTTGGTGGTGGAATGAAGAAGTACAAAATATATACAAAATTAAAAGGGAGTGCTTTAAAACATGGCAAACAAATAGAAATGAAGAAAATTTTGAGAAATATAAATGGGCTAAAAAGGAAGTTAAGAAAGTGGTAAGAGATGCTAAGTTAAAAGTGTATGATGATCTTTATACCAAATTAGGTACACAAGAAGGGGAAAAAAGTATTTATAAGCTTGCTAAACTTAGGGACAGGAAAACAAAAGATTTTAATAACGTTAAGTGTATCAAAAGTGATGATTCGAGAGTCCTAGTCAAAGATGATGAAATTATGGAAAGATGGAAAAACTACTTTGAGAGGTTATTAAATGGAGATAATGGGAGTAGATTAGATATAGAGGAACTTAGGGAGACTCGAAAAAATATATTTTTTCGCAAAATTATGACAACAGAGGTCAGGATTGCTCTAAAAAAGATGAAAACAGGGAAGACTTTAGGACCAGATGGTATCCCTATTGAGATTTGGAAGTGCTTAGGGGAGGATGGAGTATCATGGCTTACAAAATTATTCAATAGAATTTTAATGACTAATAGGATGCCCGATGAATGGAGAAAAAGTATTTTAGTACCTATTTATAAAAATAAAGGGGACATACAAAGTTGTTCAAATTATCGTGGTATTAAGTTAATGAGTCATACAATGAAACTTTAGGAGAGAGTAATTGAATATAGATTGAGATTAAAGACAACAGTATCTGAGAATCAATTTGGGTTTATGCTTGGGAGGTCAACAATGGAAGCAATCTATTTATTGAGGAGATTAATGGAGAGGTATAGGGAGAAAAAAGAATCTTCATATGATTTTTATAGATTTGGAGAAGGCGTATGATAGGATACCCAGAGATATAATATGGTGGGTTCTACATAAAAAAGGAGTGACTTGCAGACATATTGATGTGATCAAGGATATGTATGATGGTGCGATGACTACAGTAAGAACATCCGCCGGAGAAAGTAGTGAATTTTCAATTACGGTAGGTCTACACCAGGGTTCAGCATTAAGTCCTTATCTCTTTGCGCTTGTTATGGATGAGTTGCATGGACAAATACAAGATGAGGTGCCATGGTGTATGCTATTTGCAGATGATATTGTTTTAGTGGATGAGACTAAGACAGGGATTAATGCTAGGTTGGAATTGTGGAAAGAAACTTTTGAAACAAGAGGATTTAAAATAAGCAGAACTAAAACAGAATATGTGGAGTACAATTTTAGTAGTAATAGGAGGACAAATGGAGATGTGGTGAAATTGGAGGGTCAAGAGATACCTAGAAATGATCATTTTCGTTATTTATGATCGATTATCCAAAAAGATGGAGATATTAGAGGTAGGCCTAAATTGACTTGGTGGGATATTATAAAAAAGGACATGATATCATGTGGTTTAACCGAAGATATTGCACTGGACAGAATGGAATGGAAAAATAGGATTCATGTAGCCGACCCCAAATAATTGGGAAAAGGCTTTGTTGAGTTGAGTTGAGATCACTACTTAAAAATAATAACATTAAGATACCCTATATATCTACTACCCTAAAGAATATTAGCTTCATAAAAAAGGTCATACCCAGTGCACAATGCTCTCGTCTCCCGCTTAACTGCAGAATCTGGGAGAGGCGGATGTCGACTGGCCTTACCCCATCCCATGTCTCGAACCAACCCGAGACCAACCGTAGCTTGAGCGAGGGCACTTGCCATCGCACCAAGGTACGACATAAAAAGGCGTGGAAGTCCACATATATTCCCCAAAAATGAAGATATGCAAACATATAAATAAACTATCAAAGTAATTTGCAATAAGCTAAACATTTTCAACCAAGGTCGAAGATGGATGTCAGTGTGCTTAACAAAAACCCAAACATTCTTCTCTTCCCTTCAGAACGTGCGGTTTGTTTGTGCCTACGGTACTCGCAAACATCCTTCCGAAAATGACGTATCCCAAAATTCTATCTTATCTACAGGGGCGAAGCTAGGCCATGGTTGTGGGAGGCCATGGCCCCTACCAACTTTTGGGAAAAAAACAGTTTATATATCGAATATTTATATTTTTAAACCAAACACAAAAAAAAAAAAGCTCAAGTCCAAACCTTTTTTCACTTACGGCTCACTTTCTCTCACCGTCTCTCACGCACAGCAGCGGCCCCACATCTGACTTGAACTTTCTCTTTCAAAGCTAGCAAAGGTATTAATATTAGTTAGTTAAAGACTTAACAATACCGACTTTCTCTCACCGTCTCTCTCTCCATTGTTAATAATTAGTTTGTTAAAGACTTAAAGTAGTATTAATATTTTAATATTTTATTGTTAACTCTTAAAGACTTAAAGTCCACTGTTAATTTATTTTAATTGATATTGTTAATTGTTAACCAAGCCAATTGTAATTATTAATTTTATATGATATTCTAGTGTTCAATTAATATATGGTAATTAATTTTTTTAGAAAAAACGAGAAATTTCAATTATTTTATTTTTGTGTTGTAGAAATATGAGCAATTTTGATACATCTCAATGTGTTTTGCTAGCTTTTGGTATTATGTTCCAACAATTATTTTATAATGTCGGATCTTAGTTATGGTGAAAAAATGTGTTTTATATGTGGTGCAACTATTATATTTTGATGGTGAATATATAAGATATTGTTGGAAAAAAATTCTTATGGTTAATTTATTTTTAGTGCAAAAATATTGCATAAAAGTGTATATAACCCTAAAAAATTCGCCTCGGGGGCTCCCTCCCCCGAACCCCCGATAAATAGTGGTCCCCACCAACATAAATTCCTGGCTTCGCCCCTGCTTATCTATGTCCTTTCTCTTTACTTATTTCCAAAAATTCTATATCCAAAATTCAGCTTACAAGAACCAAAATTCTAGCAGCTCCAACAAATAATGTTGCTTCTTCTAGGTACCCCCTCCCTTTATCTCTTTTTACACATACCCTTCCTTCTCAATTGTCTCTCTTAACATATAATCTCCCTTCTCAAGTCTCACAATTGTATCTCTACATCTTTTTTAGCAAGATCCCAAAAAGATTAACTACCCACTACACATCCCACATTCTTATCAAAACCTAAATAAAAGTTGAAAAGAATGGACATTCCAATTTACAATTAAGAACTCATAAAAGGTCGTCCCCAGTGCACAAGGCTCCCGCTTAACTGCAAGGTCTGGGAGAGGCAGATGTCGGTTGGCCTCACCCCATATATGAGAGGCTACTCCCATGTCTCAAACCCGAGACCAACCATAACTTGGGCGAGGGCACTTGCAATCACACCACGGTACGGCCTTTACAATTAAGAACTCATACATACAAAAAAAAACAAAAAATTAACAAATTGGGTTGCTGCACTAATTGTTCACCAAATCAAATTTCCCACACCCAAAACTTCCTTTATGTTTCATACTAATGAACAAGATAACATCTTTCTTATCTTTAGCCTTTTGAACATCAAACTAATGAAAAATTTGATCTTTCTTATCTTCACCCCTTTGATCCCAAAAAAGAGACACCATTGGGTTACCTCCCAAAATAACAGCTACCCACTTCACATCCCACATTTTTATCAAAACCCACAAAGTAAATTCTACAAATTAAAATTGCAGAGCAAAAAAGAACAACAATGAAACTAAAAAAATGAAAATGAAAAGAATGTACATTAGCTAAGAACACATAGGATCAAAATTATAGCCAAACCATGATAGGTACCAAAAAAGAACCTTTTTTTAGTAAATTGGGTTGCTGCACTATTAGTTCACCATATCAAATTTCCCACACCCAAAACTTCCTTTATGTTTCATACTAATGAACAAGATATGACCTTTCTTATCTATATCCTTTTAAGCATCAAACTAATGAAAAATTTGATATTTCGTATCTTCACACTCTAGATCCCCAAAGAAGACACCATTGGGTTACCTCCTAAAGATCAACTACCCACATTTTTATCAATACCCTAAAAGTAAATTCTGCAAATTAAAACTACAGAGCATAAAAGAACAACAATGAAACTATAAAAAGGAAAATGAAAAGAATAGACATTTCAATTTACAGCTAAGAACACATAGGATCAAAATTATACCCAAACCATGGTAGGAACCAAAAAAACAACCTTTTTTAATAAATTGGGTTGCTGCAATAATTGTTCACCAAATCAAATTTCCCATACCCAAAACATCCTTTATGTTTCATACTAATTAACAAGATTGTATATTTCTTATGAAAACTTTGATCTTTCTTATCTTCACTCTTTTGATCCCAAAAAAGAGACACCATTGGGTTACCTCCTAAAGACCAACTACCCACACTTTTATCAATACCCACAAAGTAAATTCTGCAAATTAAAATTGCAGAGCAAAAAAGAACAACAACGAAACTAAAAAAAGGAAAATGAAAAGAATGGACATTCCAATTTATAGCTAAGAACGCATAGGATCAAAATTATACCCAAACCATGATAGGTACCAAAAAATGAACCCATTTTTTAATAAATTGGGTTGCTACACTAATTGTTCACCAAATAAAATTTCCCACACTTAAAGCTTCCTTTATGTTTCATACTAATGAACAAGATTTTATCTTTCTTATCTTTAGCCTTTTAATTATCAAACTAATGAAAAATTTGATCTTTCTTATCCTTCACCCCTTTGATCCCAAAAAAGAGACCATTGGGTTACCTCCCAAAAGAACAACAACCCACTTCACATCCCACACTTTTATCAAAACCCACAAAGTAAATTCTATAAACTAAAACTGCAGAGCATAAAAGAACAACTATGAAACTAAAAAAAGGAAAATGAAAAGAATGGACATTTCAATGTACAACTAAGAACACATAGGATCAAAATTACACCCAAACCATGATAGGTACCAAAAAAAGAACCTTTTTTTAATATATTGGGTTGCATCACTAATTGATCACCAAATCAAATTTCCCACACCCAAAACTTCCTTTATATTTCATACTAATGAACAAGATTTTATCTTTCTTATGAAAAATTTGATTTTTCTTATCTTCACTCTTTTGATCCCAAAAAGAAGACACCATTGGGTTACCTCCTAAAGACCAACTATCCAACTTTTTAAATAAATTCTGCAAATTAAAATTGCAGAGCATAAATGAAAAGAATAGACATTCCAATTTAAAGTTTAGGATCAAAACAAAAACCCAAAATCATGATAGGCACAAAGAAAGAACCTTTTTTAACAAATTGGGTTGCTTAAATTGTTCAACAAATCACCAAGTTTAAAGAAAGTACCTTACTTTATCTTCTACTGGTGTCTTCAATGAGAAAGATGAAACGTTTGAGAGAGAAGAGAGCGTGAGGGAGACAGATCCAGATATTGGCAATAGTGTCTATATGGGTATATTATTTTGACAGATGGATACACTTTCCAAAAATGAATCGTTATATATGAGACTAGGTTTAACCCTCGCGCGATGCGCGAGCGTGTTACAAAACAGTTAAATAATTACAATTAAAAAAATTATCAAATATTATAATATATATAAAATAATAACTTTATGCGTGCGCACACACATGTCACGTGTCTCAAAATCGTGTCACCATATCATTTTCCAAAATCAATATACAAATTCTCTTGTGAATATACAACTCCTCTTCTCATTTATTAGATTCTAATCACAAAAACATTTGGTATTACTTCTCTATCATAAATTTCTGTTGATTATAACAAAAAAAATTACTATTTAAAAAAAGACATAAAGTTGATTTTAACAAAAAAAAAATTATTATCTTAAAAAACTGAAACTTAGGTTGTATAAAGCTCTTAGAGGAGAACATATATAATATACAGCTTACTTTTTGTGCCCATTTCATTAAACAAATCTATACATATAATAGCAACTCTAACTACGGCTAAACAAAGGTAAAACAACTAAATTGAGAAAAAAGCTTTCTAAACTAACATGTTTGTGACGTATTCTTAAAATGAGCATACAAACAAAGGGAGGATAGTAGAGAAAGTGTGGTGAAAACCTTTGAGGGATTTGGGTTGATTTGACCTTGATTTTTCGGTGCTGGAGGGTATATTCAATGAATAACTTCTCTTTCATGTCATAAACGATTAAAATCTTGCGATTAGTATTTTTCAATTCCAACAAATTATAAGATTACATAATGTATTTATTGAAAATTAAATGAAAATCAATATAGCAACGTTATAAAATTTAGAAAATGGGGATAGTTAAGATTTAGGAATTTACATAATTGGTTATAACATACTATTCTCATTGAAAAAGTGACCTAAAATCATTTTCTATAGAATTAAAAATAAAGTATTACGACTTCAGAAAAGCTCCTAAATATGAAGAATAATTGTCAAAAATTCACATAAAATCATTTAAATATTTGAATAATAAAAACAACAAACATATTAAAGAATGTAAACAACAAAACAAACCTATTACAAAAAAGTTAAGTCAATATGAATTATGCGCTAGCAAAACTTAAGAGATTGAGAATGATAGAAAAACTCATCGATTTTCATACCATTACCCTTTACCTAAACTAAAAAAAGTATTCCAAACGAAATGGATTATAATTTCTTAATATTCAAAATGTTGAGAGTGCACTAAGATTGCAAATACCCCTTTAACAATCCAAATAAACTCCTAAGGGACTATTTGATAGACGTGATTTTTCATGACAAATGCAAAAGTGACAAATGAACGATTTATCCACTTTTGTATGCATTTGATAGTCATAATTTGTCATGACATGTGAACCCTTGATTTGGGTGGTAAGATTTGCTCACCTCTAACCCACAGGGAAAAAGTTTCCCCTCAATTTACTATTTTTCTTTTTATTAAAATATTTTTCTATATTATTGAAATCGAAGGTTTTTCATATTATATTTTTTTACAACCACTTTTTATTAAAAATAAAATTATTTTTTATTTTAAAAAAAGTTTATAAAAATAAAAAGTGTTTTTATTATGAAAGCAAAAAAGTTTTGACAGTTTTAACGAAAATTCTTTTTTAAAAAAACAGTTTTGTTTAAAAAAAATTGTTTTCAATGTTTTTCTAAAAAAATTATTTGTATAAAAAAGCAGTTTCGTATAATAAAAAAAATTATAGAACCAAAAATATCTTGTTTTAAGAAAATTGTTCTAAGTTTTTTTTAGGACATCAAAATTATACCAATCCTGAAAAAAATTCTTTTGATACAAAGAACTCTTTTGTTTTAAAAAAATAGATAAGAAAAATAGTGCATTTTAAACTATTTTACAGTATTTTTATAAAAAAAAATCTTTTTGATAAAAACCCACTTCTATGTTTTTTAAAAACGCCAAAATTAGTCTAATCCTAAAGACAACGGATTAAAAAACTGTTTTTATATAAAATTATATAAATCCAAGATCAATTTTTTTTTTTAAATTTGACATATTTTTATGCTCTAAATACTTATACATTCTTAATGACAAACATACTTTCTTCACAAAAAGGGAAAATGCAATAATTCAGGAATCTAATCCAAATGAGAAAAATCATTTTTATTGGAGATAATAAAGAAAAAACAAAACATAAGGTGTAAAAGCATACTGTCAATAGGAAAGAGGAGATAATACCTTGATTTTTTTAGTAGTAGCGTTCATTTTGCACAGGTACATGATTTGATTGTATGGGTGTATAAATAGTTGAAGTCTCTTGAGATTTGAGGAATTTAATTAGGTAGTTTTTAGGGAAGTGGGAATTGGAAAATGGAGGGGTGGGGAAGAGGGAACGGGCAAGAGAGAGACGTGTGGTTAATTTCACATTATGAAATGTTAGAGGTTCTATTTTCATACCTTAGCATTTATTAGATAAGCCATGTGGCAATTCTTTAGATTTAAGTTAAAGCTATTGATAGAGATTTAATGATATTTAATGAATTAGTTTTTATTACTTGACACGTGTTCATTCTCTTTAAAGAGACACCAAAATTATATTATGTTATCAGATTAGTTTTAAGTTTTTTTTTTTTGGGGGGGGGGTGGGGGGGTGGGAAAAGGTCATCGTAATGTTTAAAGTGTATAAAAATAGGACGCTGCATATAATTTTATAAATTTAGTCCCTGTACTAAAAATACCATGAAAAATGGTGGGAAAAGGTCATCGTAATGTTTAAAGTGTATAAAAATAGGACGCTGCATATAATTTTATAAATTTAGTCCCTGTACTAAAAATACCATGAAAAATGGTGCCGCTGGCGCTGACCAAAAAAATAAAGAAAATTGTATCACAGGGACTAGATTTATAAATGCTATTGTACCACAGGGACTAGATTTATAAACTTGAAATGCATTGTCCTAAAAATTCAAATATAGGAAAGAACATGACATTTACCTTAATTCTCTATTTTTTTTTTTTTTACCATGAGATATTATGTAATTTGATATGACCCTTTTGTTTTTCAAATAACTTAACATAAACCCATGCATGCCTAAGGTATAAGCGGTTTGATGCACATGCATGTTAAGTCTAATTATTTAAAAACGGAGAGTTATGTTTAATAATGGCATCATTTCAATAGTGGAATTAAAAAAAAACTTTTTTCAAATAATGAAAATTATTTTTTTCTCAACATTTTTGAAATAATGAGGAGATCAGTTAACAAAAATTCAATTGAGAAGTGGGTGAAATGTAAAATTGATATATATATATATATATAGGGAAAGAATCAAGTGAGGTCCCAGTTTGAGGACCCTGAATGAGGACCATTTTTTTAAAATAGTAAAAAAAATATTTTTGGGCTGATTTTTTTTTATGATTTCTAAACATTTCAATAGGACCATAAAAAAATAATGAGCTCAAAATGATTTTTTTTGCTATTTTAAAAAAATCGATCAAACTTTGTGAGTTTTTAAGTTGTTAAAAACTGACAAAGTTTGACCGATTTTTTTAAAATAGTAAAAATATTCATTTTGAACTGATTTTTTTTATATGGTCCTACTGAAATGTTTAAAAACTATATAAAAAAAATTAGCTCAAAAATATTTTTTTTACTATTTTATCAAAATTGGTCCGCGCCAGCGGTATACAAACAGATGTCCTCATGGGATCCGCTCTCTCTCTCTCTCTCTCACTCTCTCTCTCTCTCTCTCTCTCTCTCTATATATATATATATATAGGGAGAGGGTCACAAGTGAACCTAAAAGATGAACTTTTTAATGAACCTTAACAAAATAACACTTAACAACTCATTTCTGTATTGTTATTCATTCGCGCTAGTGACAACGAACATGTGTGTCGATTGATCCCCACTCCCCCTCGCCCCCCACCCCACCCTCATGGCAGCCCTGCTGCCATAAGTGCTGCTATAAGGGCTGCCATGGTGATGGTGGTGGTTGGGGGGGGGGGGGGGTGAGGCGGGGTGTGGGAGGGGGGGCAGGGTGAGGGAGTTGGGGATCGATCGACACGCGTGTTCGTTGCCGCTGGCGCGAACCAATTACAACATAGAAATGAGTTGTTAGGTGTTATTTTGTTAAGGTTCATTAAAAAGTTCATCTTTTAGGTTCACTTGTAAACCTCTCCCTATATATATATATATATATATATATATATATATATATATATATATATATATATATATATAATGATGAAGGCTCGCCTACATCATGATGCAGACATCACATCTAATTCTAGGTCCTAAGAAATGTTTTTTTCAAATTTTTTATTTTTTCCTTGAAATTAAGCTTCTATTCAACCCATATTCAAAATTAGGTCAAAATACATTTTGTAGCTATTTTTAAAAAATTCACAAAAAATTGATGGGCAAACCCTTATAAATAAGGTATTTTGAGCAGTTTTTTGTGAATTTTTTAAAAATAGGTACAAAATATATTTTGACCTAATTTTTTTAACATTGGTTTATTGGAAGGTTAATTTCAAGAGAAAAATAAAAATTTTGGAAAAATTAATTTTTAAGGCGCTATAACTAGGTGTGATGTATGGATGATATATAGAGCATGATGTAGGTAAGCCTTCTCCTATATATATATATATATATATATATATATATATATATATATATATATATATATATATATGATTTCTGCCAATCAAAATTTTTTATGATCATCTAACCACTTTTTGATTGATTTTTTTTTGTTAATCTCCTCATTATGGAGAAAGATCGAGTCCAAATTTGGTGACCCTTTTTAATGAGGATTAACATGACCATTCAATGTGATTAGTTAAAACATGTACAATTTATTAAAAATCGGGGGTCCATTGTTGAGTCATTTATGTTTTAATCAATCTGTAAATGTGGCGTTGCAGGCCTGAAGCGTGCGGTCGGATGCGCCCAAGGGAAAATTTTCACGGGGACGCGGGGAGTGATTGTCTCCGGTTCGCCGCTTTCCCATGGGGGCGGGTTATAGATTTGAAGTTGGGCTTGATGACTTGCCCTTGGAAAACATTTGACCCAATGTCAAGTTTGAGTTGCACGCACCCCCATTCTCAGGCCTAGGCCTTTGTGTATTTCGTGCGATAAGGGGTTCAATTGGTTTGTTCAGAGTTACCATTTTATTTTATGCAAAAATCAACAAAATATTCGGGTTAATGTTAAGGCATGTATAAGTCTGTGGTTGGTCTAGAGATTCATGTTAAGTGGATTCGAGTACCGAGTTATGAGTGGGGAAGGTATTAGGCACCTCGCTTGTTCTGTATGCTTCATTAATTATATGATCATTATTTTTCTTTACATTAATTGATTATTTTTTTAGTTAATTTTAGAATGTATTTAGATACCTTAGGTTGAGAATCATTTAAACGTAGGTAAGTGCTTAGGTAGAAAAACAGTATTAGTGAGAGGTGTAAGAACATCACTTCAACCAGTGTAGGTACGCAAGGTCACTTGCGCATGACTTCGTGCAGGTATAACGGGTGGTTAGTATGTATGTATGTAAGTGTGTAAAAGAGCTCGAATTTGAGATAGTTCGATATCTCTTTCCAGATTGAGGAGATGTAGAATTGTAAAGGAAATATGTGTGCATCTCTGTTGTGACAACATATTGGGAGATATATTGTTCTGGCTCATGTTCATGATAAGGACTAGATATTGCGCATACGTACCCAAGGAATCTTGGGATCAAAGCCTACGTAGTTTATAGAACGTATATTTTAAAGCATTTTTATGTAAGGATATGTTTAGGATGTCCCACCTTGAGATAGTTTGATATCTCGTTTTAATTAGTTAAGAGTAATGGATGAAAAATAAAAGATGTGTGAATCTCGGTGGAGGCAATATGTAAACTTATGCCCAATATTTAATATTTTTCCCTGCATAAATTGTAGACATATGAAACCTTCGGATTTGGATCATTATACTGTATTTGACTTTTTTGGAGTCTTGATGATAATTGTTGATGATGTTGTAAACAGCACCACCAGTATGAGATGTTGATAAGCTCAAGCTAGCAATAACAATGGCAACACAAGAGTAAATATCTAGTAGAAGGAGGTAAGGAGAAGAGGAGAAACACTGGTATATAAGTGGTTCAGCCAATTTGGCCTATGTCCACTGTGAGTGTGTGAGTAAGTTTCACTAAAATGAGGGTACTAATGGCCTGTGATACAATCTCTCACTTTCTCTCTCTACTGTGTATTTTTGTAGAGTTCTCGCTAGGGATACAATTATGGATCCCTCGCAAAGTAGAAGAAGACATGTATATATAGTGCTTGGGGGTGTGGTGTACCCCCCAAGCATGCCATGAGCATGTGTGTGGTGATCAAACCAACCCCATGTGGACACCTGACAGCGCTTCATGTTGATAATGATGACCAAATATTCCCGCACGTGAGGGGAATGAGTTGGTTATAACGGTTTAGCCACCGTATTCCAAGTCTCCCAAGTGCTTACGTATGCTCGGACCTGTGGAGTCATCCATTGCAACCTCGGCTCAGCCGAGTACGATATTGGTAAGTCTGAGGGTTGTCTTTGATCTGCCAATCGTAAGTATGACCTCGGCCTGAATGATTATCCGAGGTTAGGAACGAGGTTGGACTTGGTGTCGGCTTAAGCAAACAACAGCTTAAACCCATAACATACTGTAGACCTCGGTTGTTGCCCACCCGAGGGTGTACAATGTGGAGCCGACCTTGAGGAGGACGACCTTTATGATGGTTGTTGTATGCTTCCCGACAACTCGATTGTGAGTTAAGCCGAGGTTAGTGACCCCGAGTACGAGGGTATACTTTAGGCATATCAATTGTTGGAAGTTTAGGGGTTAAAATTAAAGATATTGGAAAGTTTTAAAGTTGATAGTTCGAAGGAACCCAGAGTTGTTCGAACGAGATAAGGATCTCGTTCGAACAACGATCCAAGGTCCTTCAAAGAAGAGATCAAACAAGAATCGAACGATAACCCGTTGCATACATGAACAAACTCATTAGAAAGTCGTTTGAAGGCTAGTTCGAACGAGAATCCATTCTCGTTCGAACGAGCGCAATGATGTTTTTTAAATCGGGTTGTCCCTATTTGTTGTCACGTGTTGAGTCGTCAAATTGATGAGGTGTCGAGTTCTAGTGAACCCAGATTTGTCAAAATAGGGATTTTGAGATTTGGGTTGTTTTTATAAGGTTTGTTTGTGTTGTTTGTGGGTTATTTGGAATGGGAAGAAGAGAGAGAGGGAGGGACTTCCACCATTTTTCATCATTTTCTCCTCCCACCACCATGCCACCATGTATAGTGGGGTTAAATGAATTAACCCCGCATATTTGATCAAATATTGATTTATGATTTATCGAGTTTTACTACAATTCAGGCCCTACACGGGGTGAAATATTATTATGCGCAATTTAATATATTGTGTATACTCTGTATTCGATGAAATACACTAGACAATACTCTATTAATGATTTAATTAAATATTTGATATGCCACTACATATATTGTGACAAGTGGCACCATAAATATTGGACACTTGGTTCCATAGAGAAAATGACATGTGTCAAGCCCACTTGAGGCACTTTTTGTTATAAAAAGACGGTTCCCCCCTCATTTGATGGATGATGGTCTTTGGGGCAAAGTAAGGAGAGGAAATATAGTTCTCCTCCCTCGCGCACCTTTGGAGCTACGTCATGAGTTTGATATAGATAAGAAGATTTTTACAGTTTCATTATACAGTATATGGACGCGCGGAGGAGGCTCATCGGATTTGACACCCCCCACACACCAAAACTACCAATACGGGCGTTTGAGAGGTGGTTCCTTGGATTTGGCACCCCCATGCACAAAAATTACCAAAAACCGAGCACTCTCCGACGTATCGTATGGACCTACGAACTACGTAGACTTTGATTCAGTAAAGGCGGATATGTAGGCGCAACCACGTTGCTCAAGTCTAAAACACGCTCGACGCGGTGTCTCCTCAAATATGCACTCACATCTTACATTTGGCGACTTCGCTGTGGAGGTATTTGTGATTTCGATTGCGTAGCGTCTCGTGCGTACACACGAAGAACTCGGTGGAAGTAGAACACTTTTCTTCAACAAAGATAAGTATTATTGGTTTTTATTCTATCGTTTGCTTTGTTGAGATATCCCATGTATCTTTTTTTATGATGAATATTACAAATCATGTTTGTTAGAATACAGATAAAATCTATTGGCATTCATATTTAATCAAAATATTTAAAATATTCGTATGAAAAAAATATACGCATGAATCATTCTACTGAAAAAATTATTATTGTTATTTTCCAGTATTAATTTGATTAAAAGTTTTATTATCTATATCTTCTGGCTTGCGTCTATATTTTCTGGCCAAAACATAGATGAACCATATATCTTGGAAAAGTTTAATAATTCTTAAACTGCGAGCTAATGTCTGAGAATGCCGAAAGCAAGCCTGGAGCAACCTGCTTGTTTGCGTGTTAAAAAAATGCAGATATTTTGAGATTTGATTTGATTGTACACTGTATAATTGTACATCTAATCCGAAAGTTGGCTAAAGAGTACCTCAAGTCTTGTTGTAATGCCTTATTGTACTACCTAAACATTATTGTATTATTTTTCTTTTGACTGAGAAGTCACGTAAACTATTTTTATATGTCCGTTGTGTACAGTCATAAAAAAAATTTCTAGCTATTAATAATTTTTAGGTTCTGATATACCCAAGTATGACCTCATTCATTTATGAGGCCACCTGACCCCAAACAGTCGACCCCTCAGAAGGAGTTAGCAAGATGTTGCCAAGACTCATCCAGATATAGGGTCGGCTGCATATACATATGTACAACCTCGGCCACCTAATAGGGCGACACAATGTAAGGACATAATTTTTATAAATGTCCGGGGTAGAATCTAGGAATTTTTTATTTTCCTTAGATCACAGTTTATATGTCTTATACCGCTACATTCGGCACGTCATCACGATCATCCACGACGGTCTTGATCCGAATCCATGCATACATCATCTTCACACGTGCATCATGTTATATGCGACGTGCTGCTCAACCGTTTCCCAATACTCCACGACACATTATTGGTAAAATGATTTATTGGAGTTGTTTATAATTGCATAAATATTTGGAAATTTTTTCAGAAAATGTTTTTTCGAAGTCTGATTTATTTTAATCAAAAGCAGAAATTTTTCTAAGTGTAGAAGTGGAGTGCCTCGGTCGATGAGCTCGTTCAAACGAGTTTGCACTGTCGTTCAAGCGAGATAATCATCTCGCGCAATGTCGTTCTAACGACACGTGTCCTTCGTTCGAGAGAGATGCCTATCTCGTTCGAGCGACGCCGCCGCCTCGATTTTCATATAAATACTTGTGTGCATTCCACATGATTTTTAAGTCTTTTTCAAACACGATTTCTGCGAACAACAGCCCAGAAATCAGACTTCACCTTTAAGGTTTTATACCTTGTTTATTCACATAAACACTCCCATCTATTTATGTGAATTGTTAAACCTTCAAGAGGATTGTTTTTACTCATGTGGAGTAATTTTTGAAACACCCTAAATCTTTGACTTACTTAAGTCTACATTATTTAGGCGTTTCAACTAATTTGGATATTGTGTCAAAATATTTTTTTAGTACGAACCTTCTCCTTGGTACATCTTGCAACATTACTCGACGACTCAACATGCCTCGACTCTACTCAATGACATATCTGAGTAAAGGTATTCACATGTGGTTGCACATTTGCAATTGACACATTAGGCACTCATGCATACTTAATTATTTGATGTTATTTGATTGTGTCTAAATATTTTATAAAAGTGAAATTATATTATTTTTACTAAAAATATTTTTTTAAATAAAATAATAAAATTGGTATTAGTTTTGTTTAAACTAATTTTTTAAAATTAATTAAAAGTTTAAACATTTTTTTAAAACTAATCCGTGTTACTATGTAATTGCTAGTATGTTACATTGTGAGATGACTTTTATGCGTGGCTTAAATGTCTGTGTTCGATTGTTATAAGTAACTACTATGTATATAATGTGTGTTGTTGCCCTTAGATTTTATTTGGCCGTATAGGACCAAGTAGATCTTTTTGTTTATGATAGTATCTGTTGCTATTTGATTTTTTTTCCTACTTGCGATTTAAGCCATGATAGGTTACTATTTGTGTCTTATCATTTGTGTACCTGCTACCTATTATAGTACCAAACCGAGAGCATAGGTGTATGGCTTTAAGTATACTGTTTCGTCCTTTTGGACTTGACTGAGTAGTACCTATTTGCTATGACTGACTTGACCTGTCTTTGTTTTTTTTAAAAAGCCTACAATTCTAGCTAGTTACCTTATCAGTTACCCACTTTGCTTTAGATTTGGTATTAAGAGAAGCCGAGACCTGCTTGTGTACAATTTATGGACTACTTGTCCTATAAACCCATTAGGTTGAACAATACCTAGTTAGTTTCGGTTTTGTCTAAAGTCAGTAAACTTAGCATCTTTCGGTCATACTCTTGGCCTTGCCGATTTGTCATGACCTAATAATCGTTAAAGTGTAAGATTTCGGCACTTGGGATTTAGGACTCATCTTTGGTGATATAGATTTTTATGACTGGATAGACTAGCTGTTATGATGTAATCGAGAGATATAAATAGTGACCTATTAGGATTGACTTGACCTAACCAAATAGGACTTTGACAGGTCAATACCCGTTTTGACCGTATGTTATTAGTTTTCATACTCGTCACAATTCAGTTATATTCGCCAGTTAAAACTTTGGATCTGATTGGTGTATTAAGATTGAGTGTTTGGTTTATTTGGAGAGTTTGCCAACTGTCATAAATATTACCGTTGTTGAAGTTTGTTACACTAAAACCCTATACCTACTTGTTTATATTATTAGCGGTTTTAGGTTCTTGAGTTGTTTGTAACAGACTTAGTTCGTTAAGTTGTTAAATTTTTTTAATTAGTTTTAACTCGAATTAATCTCAACCTTAGATTAATAATTTTTAATTTGAACCCTTGATTTTAGAGTTTCTAGAATATTATTTTCTCACCTATATAAATATCATTTGAGAGTTTATTGGAGTTAGATTTTTTGAGAGACTTTTTCAGTCATATTTCTAGAGTGAGAAACATAAGAGGGTTAGATTTTGTAGAAAGAAAAATATAGAGAATTAGAGAGAGAGATATAAGAGAGAAGAAAGTATTATTTTACACACATTGTGTTCATTCTACTTTTTCTTTTCTGTTTTTGTTTTTAAATTCTCAATGATCTTGCACATCATCTCATAACTTTAGAGATTGAAATATTTTGTTATTGTAGAGAGAATTTATGTGCTTTCATGATGAAATATTTTTACAAAAACTAGAATTCCTTAGATTTTTAGATCCAAATTTTATTGAATATTTTTATGATCTAAATATTCTGATTTTATGTTAGATGCTATATGATGTTTAAATCAGAATTTCTTCGGATCTTGCATGTTTATTGAAATTTTTTTAAAGATTTGTTTTCTCATATTTGTGAAATAATTTATAAAACACTTATCTCATAAAATTGAATGTTATATTTTTTAGAGATTAAGAACACGTCTTAAATGATTGAATAATCTTTTTCTGTCTCCATGATAAGTGTTCTATGTATGTCTTAAAATATAAGACTTATGATTGAAAATTTATTTTGTAAGTTTTTATAGAAAACTTAATTGGTTGTTAATTGAAAATATATTTTTCTTAAGTTTTTATAAAAAACTTATTTGCTTAATTACAAATGTATTTTTGTTAAGTTTTTGTAGAAAACTTATATGCTTGTGTTATGAATTGAGTTCTTGCATGGTTTGCATTTAGAACATATTCACTTGCACGTTTTGCACAACTAGTATGTTGTTGAGAGATCAGTTTTGACTGAGTTGGAATTCGCTAAACAAGAAGCAAGGAGTTACGAAGTTGAGAGAACAACTACAACATCATATCTGCAGAGAAGTTAGAATCAAACCAGTGGATACATATTCTAAACTTGTATAGGTCTGTTTGTGTGTTTAGTTTGTTATATAGCTTGTAACCTATATTCTTTTTAAGTGGAATTTTTGGTTTACTCCGAGAGGGAGTCGTGGATGTTTTTCCTAGTTTGGGTTTTTACCACGTTAAAAAATCATACTTGTTATTCTTCTTATCCTCATCTTATTCTTTGTATGATTTAGAATTAAAATTGTTACATGATTTAATTACTTGAATTGGAATACTTCTTCATATTTGATATATTGGATTGTAATGTAATAAATCAGATTGTTATTAATTTGACTTTAGATTAAATCAGATTTAATTGATTTTAATTTCCGCATGTATTAAAATCTGATTAGTTAGATAATAAAGTTTTTCATGATTTGATCAGATATATGTTATTAGAAAAACTTGCATGAAATCAGAGTATGTTTATGTGTGCGTATGGATATTGTTTCATGGGCGCATCTCAAGAAATGTTCCCTTGGGGATTTTTTTTAATTTTGTGGGGAGCCGTCTTCTTCTCTACTGCTGCCCACCTGGAGTTCTTACGGGAGATTACACCCGCCGACATCGAAATCGACACCCGAGGGTATTTCGTATGTCACACTTATTTTCATTGTAATCCGTGTAACCGTTACTTTATAAATTATAGTGAACATAAAAGGTTTTGCCCATTTGGGGGATTTTTTCTCATTTGTGCGTTTCGTTTGTGATTGACTGTTCTTGCGTGTTCATATTGATTTCAATCACACCTAGATGCATGTTTTAGGATATAATTGAAAAACTTAGTTTAATTAAATAATCTCTCTATTTGAACGCCAGCGCACTCTTCAAATTGGTATCAGAGCCAATTACATAATTTTATCGTGTAATTTTTCGCAAAATTTTTCTAAGATATCAATTTTCTGAAAATTTGATTTTTGAAAAAGGGCGTGTTCATAATGGAGAAATTATATAAGAAAATGCCAGTTTTTTACGGGACTAATTACGCTTACTGGAAAGCCCGCATGAAATCTGCTTTAAAGGCCATTGAGGAAAGAGTCTGGATTTTGGTTGAAAGAGGGTGGATACCTCCCTCCATTACTGTTGAGAATGTGACTAGTTTAAAATCTGTGACTTCATGGACTGAAGATGAATTTAAATGGTCATCTTTTAATTCTAAGGGTTTAAGTGCTATTTCTAGATCCGTCACACCCGATGAGTTTCGACGCATAATGACGTGCACCACGTCAAAAGAGGCATGGGATGTTTTACAACTTACCCATAAAGGAACTAATGCTGTGAAGGAGTCTAAACTACAAAATTTAACAACTCGATTTGAAACAATCACCATGCTTGAGTCTGAATGTTTTGATGAATTTTATGCTAGGTTGTCTGATATTGTAAACACTAGCTTTAATCTTCGTGAACACATTCCTAATGGTAGAGTTGTTAAAAAGATTCTAAGATCACTGCCTAAGCGTTTTATCCCTAAAGTTACTATGCTAAATTCTATGGGTAATTTAAACAGGCTTAAATTAGAGGAAGTGGTTGGAGACTTACAAACCTTTGAAATTGACATGTTTCCTAAGTATGTCAAACCAAAAGATAAGGGAATTGCACTTAATGCCCAAGAGAGGAAGAGTGAGGGGTCAGCAAGAAAGAGGGTAGAGTCATCTAGAAAAAGGGAGATAGAAACGTCTGATTCTGTGTGTGACCTTGATTTAGATGATTTGGCTTTATTTGCTAAAAATTTCAAGAAAATTCTTAACTTCAAGAAAAATGGAAATTTCAAAGATAAAAAGAATTTTGAGAAAAATAGGTTTGAAAAGATAATTGAAAAAGATTTTAAAGACCCTCCTAAGAAAGAAAGTGAGAGATGTTATGAGTGCGACGATAAGGGTCATAGAGATTTTGAGCATGCTACTAGAATGAATAGACTTGCCAAAGAAAAGGGCAAAGTTGTCCTTAATGCTACCCTTAGTGACGACAGTGAGGTCGAGTCGGTGGATTCTGGAGACGAGTCACCGCATGAGTGTAACTTCATCGCATTCATGGCTAGTCATGTGAGTAACTCTAATGCTCCTCACGACAATGAGGATGCTGCTTCACAGGGACACCTCAATAGTGAGAACGACGTGAGTGAGGGGGAGAGTGATGCAAGTGAGAGCGAGAGTGACCTTCAACGCGCCTACGCTGAGTTATAATATGAGTCATTTAAAACCAAAAAGCATAACAAAGCGTTAGTTCTTAGGATCACTACTTTAGAGGGAGATTTAGGAAAAGCGAGAGAGAGTCCTCCACCTGCGCTACCTTGAGAGAGAAAGAGTCTACCTATGTTGAGAAAGAAAGTTTATTTGGAGAGAGAGAGAGAGGGTTGTTTTGAGAAAGAGAAAAGGGACTTGACTAAACAAGTGGCTAGTCTTACGAGTGAGCTCCATTCCTCCCTTGAGACTCAGAAGAAACTTGAAGCCCTTGTAGCCCAGCTTACTCATGATCTTGAGAGAGCACAAGAAGTCAAGGTTCAAATCGAGGACAGATATGAAAAGATGGGAAAGATGCTCCTCGGCCCCACTTTAGGTTTTGGTGATAGGCAGGGAATAGGTTTTGATGGCGCCTCTACGTCCCAAATTGCACCTAGACCAGTTCTTGAGTTTACTACGACTCCATATAGCCATCATCAAAAACCACAAAGGAGAGTTAGACCAAGAAAAGCAAACTAAAGTCCACCTAAGACTGTGTTCTTTTGTACATACTGCAAAAGAAAAGGAAACCTCGGGGAGTTTTGCTATAATTTGGATCGGACACGACGTACTACTGCTCTACCACATCATACTGCTGATTTTGCCAATCTGAGAGAGCGTGTTGAGTTTTTAGCTGCCACATCACAGAGTTTGATGGAGGAATTCCGACGGATGTCTTTGTCATCAGTGAATGCTTCTCGTATCCCGGCTAAAACTAACAACAATAAGGGTAAACAAAAGGTTACCATTTCTTGGGTACCTAAGAAAGATGAAAAGGCCCATGTTGTTTATGTCGCTCTCAAAGCACATAATACCTCATAGTGGTATTTTGATAGTGGGTGCTCCAGACATATGACAGGTGATGTCTCATTTTTTACCTTCCTAGAGGAGTATAGGGATGGTAGAGTCACCTTTGGAGACGGGAGAAAGTCTCACATCGTAGGACGAGGTACAGTAGAGTTATCAGGATTTCCTAAGGTAGATAATGTTTTGTACGTCAAAGGTTTGAAAGAAAACCTTCTCAGCATTATCCAGCCATGCGACGCTGACTTTGATGTAAAGTTTGATCGGGATGCGTGTAATGTTTATAATCAAGCCGGTAAACTTTTAGTTTAAGGGATGAGAATAAAAGATAACTGCTATGGGACTGTGCCCAAATCCTCACTAGTTTGCAACAGTGCCACGATCATACCTATGGATCTATGGCACCAACGTCTAGGTCATGTGAACGTTAGAGATTTGACGCGATTAGCTAAAAAGGACCTAGTACGTGGCTTACCAACACTTGGAAAGATAACTTCCACGGTTTGTGGACCCTGTCAGTTGGGAAAGCAAATCTGTAGCCCCCCATAGTAAGTTGAATTCCATTACCACATCCCGTGTGCTTGAGTTGATTCACATGGATCTTATGGGTCCTACTCGTACTGAAAGTCTAGGTGGTAAGAGGTATATCCTCGTGATGGTGGATGATTTCTCCAGATATTCGATTGTAGGTTTTCTGAGAGAAAAATACGATGCTGTAGAGTTTTTAATGACCAAGTGTCGTGTCATGCAAAATTAATACGGAGTCACTATTAATAGGATACGTAGTGATAACAATACAAAATTTAAGGAAGCAAAGGTAGACCTTTACTGTGATAGCCTTGGGATCAAACATTAGTTTTCTACTGTGAAGACTCCTCAGCAAAATAGGATTGTTGAGAGAAAGAACAGGACGATTGAGGAAGTGGCCAGATCTATGCTTCTAGGTCATAAAATTGCCAGGATATTTTGGGTAGAGGCAGTGTCTACGGCATGCCACACAGTGAATAAGGTTTACCTACGTCCACGCACACTTAAAACGCCATATGAATTGTGGACAGGCAAGAAACCCAACATTGCATATTTTCGTGTCTTTGGGAGTAAATGCTACATCCTACAGGATAAAGAGCAATTAGGAAAGTTTGACTCCCAGAGTGACGAGAAAACATTGCTAAAATATTCATCAAATAGTAGAGCGTATCGGGTTTTTAAGCTGAAGAGATCTAAGGTTATAGAGTAAATAAACGTCACCATGCAAGATGACGAGCCTTCGACATTTATTGATCCTAAGCTTCAGTGTGAGGATGAGGACTTTTCTGGAAACGATTTACTTGTCCCTCACCCACACCCTGTGGACCCTACTCATATGTTAAGGGACACACCTGCTTGGGTTCGCAAGAGTCATGACCCCTTCTCCATTATAGGGGATCCCACTTTAGGGGTCAATACTCGTGCTCAGCTAGAGAATGTTGTTATCCATTTTTTCTACATGTCCAAAGTTGAGCCCAAGAATCATAAAGAATAACTCAAAGATGAACACTAAATATCTACTATGCAGGATGAGTTGCTTCAGTTTAGAAAGAAAAATGTCTGGGATCTTATCCCCCGACCTAGTGAGACAAATGTGATAGGTACCAGGTGGATTTTCAAGAATAATGGATGAAAATGGTACCATAATCAGAAATAAGGCTAGGTTGGTCGCTCAAGGCTACACACAGATAGAGGGTGTAGACTTTGGAGAGACATTTGCTCCTGTTGCGAGGCTTGAGTCCGTTCGCTTACTGCTCTCCATCGCATGTCATCTGCGCTTCAAGCTATATCAGATGGATGTAAAGAGTGCCTTCCTAAATGGCATTCTACAGGAGGAGGTTTACATGGAATAACCAAACGAGTTTGAAGACCCTAAGCACCCTAATCACATCTACTATCTGAGGAAAGACTTGTATGGTTTGAAGCAAGCACCCCGTGATTGGTACGAGAGGCTTACTTCTTATCTCTTAGCTCGTGGCTTCAAGAGAGAGGGAGTTGATATGATGTTGTTCATTAGGAGAGATAATGGTGCTATTTTGGTTGTCCAGGTCTATGTGGACGACATAGTCTTTGGATCCACGTGCTCCGAGCATGCTCACCACTTTGAGGAGGAGATGAAAAGTGAGTTTGAGATGATCATGGTAGGTGAGCTTACTTTCTTCCTTGGTGTCCAGGTTCGTCAACTAGAGGATATGATGTTCATCTCCCAATCCAAGTATGCTAGAGACCTAGTGAAGAAATTTGGTTTAGACTCTGCTAAGCATGCACGTACACCTATGAGTACCACTACCAAGCTTATTAAGGACACTTCAGGCAAGGACGTAGAGAAAACCTGGTATCGGAGTATGATAGGTAGTCTTCTCTACTTGACTGCCAGTCGTCCTGACATCGCCTTTAGTGTTGGAGTCTGTGCGCGTTATCAGGCGTCCCCAAAAGAGTCACACTTACTCGCTCTAAAACGTATTATCAAATACGTGAGTGGGACTCTCTTATACGGTATTTAGTATTTCTGTGATACCAATGACCGTTTGTCTACCTATTCGGATACCGATTGGGCCAGGGATGTAGATGGTTGTAGGAGCACTTCTGGTGGGTGATTCTAAGCAAAACTCCATCTTTTTTCCACTGCGGAGGCTGAGTACATTACCGTCGGGAGTTGTTGCACGCAACTCTTGTGGATAAAGCAAATGTTAGAGGATTGTGGGATTTAACAGGACACCATGACCATTTTCTGTGATAACACGAGGGCGATGCACATATCCCGCAATCCAGTCCAGCATTCATGTACAAAGCACATCAGGATACGCGAGCATTTTATACGTCAGTTAGTTGAGGAGAAAGTCGTATCCCTGAGTTTTGTACCCACTGACCTTCAGTTAGCCGATATTTTCACGAAACCTTTAGATGCCCTTAGATTTGAGAGTCTTAGGAAGTCTTTAGGGATTTTCACAGTTGACTGATGGGATGGTCTGTGTCTAGCATAGGATGCTTTGTCATGTTCATATCATATGATTCCTATTGCTAGTTTGTATCAATTGTATTCTTATTTTTGCTTTTTATATTTTTTTTTTGAAAAAATCCAAAAAGATTTTCTTTTTATAAAAATTTTTGAAAAGCACAAAAAGATTTTATTTTGATAAAATTTTGAAAAATTCAAAAAGATTTTTGTATTTTGTTTACACTTTTTTTTTGGATGAGCATTTACGATAGCCGAGTCACAACTTCACTTCCATTATCCATGTGACTGTTTGATAGTGATTTGAGATGCTTCATCATTGCATCCATGTGCTTTACATTGTTTGGAGTCTTTGAGATGTGATTAGTGATATCTTTCTACATGTTTGGCTCTTATATCCTTTATTCCACACATTCACGACTTTTTTTTTATTATTGCACTTGTCTATCACATGTTGGCTTAAGTATTTCCATCTCAATTCTGTTTATACAACAAACCTTATGCGATAAAACTTGACAAGATTGGAATGCATGTCAAAACCGTTTTGGTAAGATTGTATGGTATTTTATCAACGATGAAGGGCTACGAAAGGTACTTCTCTATCCTTTGCGATTAAGCCGCCATTTTAAATTGGACCTAAAAAATTGAGGAATTTTATTATCCGGGGTCCAAAAGGTTAAAAGAGCCCGAAAAAATTTAAAGGCAATATAAAGCAATACATGCCAAATATGGGCCATTAGGTTTCACCACCAGTTCTCCAATGTTTGAGAATGTAGATCACCTCTATTCAAAATATAAATCTGGGGGAGTTTGGTTGGAGAATTTATACAAGTTTTCACTTCCTTAAAAGTCCTGAAAAAGCATTAAATCGTTTTGGACGTTATTGGTGTGGATATCACTTTGAGCTTTGATTTGCTGATATGATTGAGTCAATGTCTCATATTTCCATCTTTTTACACCTAAGGAAGATGTTGACTTTATTCGTTAGGAGTATCCAATATTCATCGTGCACATATATTATGTTTGTATGCATTGATTTTCCTATCGAATTTGATCACACCCCTACATTTTCGCTATCATCGACTTGGTTGTTTTTGTGTTTGTTCATGGTGTGATTATTTGTTGTATATTATGTGTCAACAATTTTGAAAAATTCAAAAATAGAATTTTGTTAACTTGTGGCACTCTCCATTTGTATTTATTCATGCTTTTCATATCTGTCTATTTGGAGACATCATAAAAAGGGGGAGAAGAATTATGGGGGAGGATTGTTTGGTGTTTGGTTGATTTATCAATGATTTGCTTAATCCTAATGGATATTTGATTTTTGCATATCATTATATTTCAAATTGTTGCTTATCACGGGTATTTGCTTTATCTCATGTGTGTAGGTACAAAGTTGATAATTATTGGATTGCACACCCTGATGAAAAAGGCTTTGAGAGGTCTGAAAAGTTGAATCTTTGAAGATGTTGAAGTTTGATTGATGACATGTCAGCTAGTATTCTCAATTTGAGGGTTTATTGGGGATATTAACTTGTATGTCATTTGCTTTATTGAGATAGGATAATTCGGATTTTTTATGTATGTATCGACATAGACATAGGGGGAGATTTGTAAGGACATATTATTATAAATGTCCGGGGTAGAATCTAGGAATTTTCTATTTTCCCTAGATCACAGTTTGTTTGACTTATACTGCTACATTCGGCACGTTATCACGATCATCCACGACGTCCTTGATCTGAATCCATGCATCCATCATCTTCACACGTGCATCATGCTACATGCGACGTGCTGCTCAACCTTTTCCCACTACTCCACGATGCATTATTGGTAACATGTTTTATTGGAGTTGTTTATAATTTCATAAATATTTGAGAATTTTTTCAGAAAATATTTTTTCGAAGTCTGATTTATTTTTATCAAAAGCAAAAAAAAAAATTTAAGTGTAGAAGCGGATTGCCTCGGTCGACGAGATCATTCAAACGAGTTTGCACTGTCGTTCGAGAGAGATAAGCATCTCGCGCCATGTCGTTCAAATGACACGTGTCCTTCATTCGAGCGAGATGCCTATCTCGTTTGAGCGACGTCGCCGCCTCGATTTTCGTATAAATACCTGTGTGCATTCTACATGATTTTTAAGTCTTTTTCAAACACGATTTCTGCGAAAAATGGCCCAAAAAACAGACTTCACCTTTTAAGGTTTTATGCCTTGTTTTCACATAAACACTCCCATCTATGTATGTGAATTGTTAAACCTTCAAGAGGATTGTTTTTACTCATCTGGAGTAATTTTGTGGAGGAGCGGTCTTCTTCTCTACTGCTGCCCACCTGAAGTTCTTACGGGAGATTCCAGCCGACAACATCGGAATCGACACCTGAGGGTAATTCGTATGTCACACTTATTTTCATTGTAATCCGTGTAACCGTTACTTTACAAATTATAGTGAAAATAAAAGGTTTTTCCCCTTTGGGGGATTTTTCCTCATTTGTTCGTTTAATTTGTGATTGACTGTTCTTGCATGTTCATATTGATTTCAATCACACTTAGATGCATGTATTAGGATTTAATTGAAAAATTGAGTTTAATTAAATAATATCTCTATTTGAACGCAGGCGCACTCTTCACACAATCAGCTGAATGTTCATGGCATTAAGAGCATCAATCATCCTCTCATACAGCCAACACTAGGATATGGTCGTCCAGAAAACCTCGACAAGAGGTATTCAGCAAAGGATACACTTACCCATTTTCTGCATCGGAGCATCCGTTATGTCAGCAACATCGTACCCGGTCAAGCCAATATTTTTCCCTATGACGACTATTGTACAAGCAATATAAGGTTCCACCACGGAAGGTCTCATGTGGGGGAAAACTGTTGCAACAAGATCATACCCTCACATGAGGGAATATTTCATCATCATTGTATCCATGCACTAGGGACAGGTGTCCTCTCCTGATTGTGAGCCTCCTTATATGCATGTTGATTACATGCTTAGCGTGTACACTACACCCCCCAAGCCCTATATATACACTTCATCTTCTCCATGAAAGAGGATTGATATCCTATTATTAAAAACCCTATCATAATTATTCCGACTTGATACACGACCATCTTGGGCTATGCCGATTATTAAAAACCCTCTTTAAATGGCAAATTCAGCTTTACTTGCTTAAGAATATCTAGCACTTCCGAACAGGAGGCTCCCTTTTAGTGTGGGGCCAACCGTTGATGGAACGGAGCAGCGGTGGGCGGTTTCACAACAACTTTAGGCTCGCTAGCATCGTCTTTGTCACTCTCATTCAAGAGGGCATCTTGGGCCTCTTTCGTGTCGGGCGAAATCTCCTTGTCTTTTGGCTCCTCATGTGGGGGAGGTGATAAATCAACGACTCTCCCACTACGTAGAGTGGTGATGGCTTGGCATTGCTCTTGCTGATCGAAAGATGTAGAGCGAACATTGGCTTGACCTTAAAGAGGTCTTTGGCCTTGAGCTAGAAACTTGCTCTTCTCTTATACACTTAACGAGGATTACAACCTAGACATCCTCGTATTCATCTCATTGAACATGCACTTAAACTTAGCATTGGTTACATTTTGAGATTGGATGAACAGGTTTATATTGTCCTGAAGAGTCCTCCGCGATGGGGTAATGTATGGGCCTGGAGGTGCTGCTTGCGTGTGGGGCTATATAGGTGGCGCTTGTTGAAATTGAGGAGGGGGTGGAGGTAGGGCAACGTGTGAAGTAGGATTCAATGCATCTTGTTGTTAACCGTAGCTAAAACCAGGTTGGTTCCTCCATAAATGGTTGTATGCATTCCCGTGAGGGGCGTTAAAATCTCCCTTAAACCCTCCTATTACTTACATTTTCTCGATAAACATAGTGTAGAAGGGTGTCTACCTATAAAAAAGTAAAAATATTATTTTATTAGAAATACTGAGAAGAAACCCAGGGTCCCGGCAGAAACTCATATTGAGCAGGAACCCCCCCGGGGTCCCGGTCCCGACAGAAACTCATATTGAGGAGGAGTCACCCCAGGGTCCCGGCAGAAACTCATATTGAGCAGGAACCTCCCAGGGTCCCGACAGAAACTTGTATTAAGAAGGAACCCACCTAGGGTCCCGGCAGAAATGCATAATTGAGAAGGAACCACCCCAGGGTCCCGACAGAAACTCATATTCAGCAGGAACCCCCAGCGCCGCTGAAAGTGTGAGCGCCGCTGCGAGCGTCAGCGCCGCTGCGAGCGCCAACACCGCTACAAGAGTCAGCGTCACTAGGGTCAGCGCCGCTTCGAGTGTCGGCGCCGCTTCAAGTGTCTGCGCCGCTGCAATTGTCAGCGCCGCTGCAAGTGTCTACGCCACTGCAAGGGTCAGCGCCGCTTCAAATGCCAGCGCCACTGCAAGTGTCCGCGCCGCCACAAGGGTTGGCGCCGCTTCAAGTGCCAGCGCCGCTGCAAGTATCTGCGCCATTGTAAGGGTCAGCGCCGCTGCAAGTGTCGGCGCCACTTCAAGTGCCAGCGCCGCCTCAAGTGTCTGCACCGCTGCAAGTGTCAGCGCCGCTGCAAGTGTCTACGCCGCTGCAAGCGTCAACGTCGCTTCAAGTACCAGCGCCGCTGCAAGTGTCAGCGCCGCCGCAATCTTCCGTGCCGCTGCAAGGGTCAGTGCCGCTTCAAGTGCCAGCGCCGCTGCAAGTGTCCACGCCGCTGCAAGTGTCGACGCCGCTTCAAGTACCAGCGCCGCTGCAAGTGTCAGCGCCGCTTCAAGTATCCGCGCCGCTGCAAGGGTCAGCGCCGCTTCAAGTACCGGCACCCCTGCAAGTGTCAGCACCGCTGTAAGGGTCGGCGCCGCTGCAAGTGTCCGCGTCGCTCCAAGTGCCAGCGCCGCTACAAGCATCAGCGCCGCTGCAAGGGTCAGCGCCGCTTCAAGCGTCAGCGCCGCTTCAAGCGTCAGCGCCACTTCAATGTCTGAGTCACTATAGCAATAACGTTCGAGAGGCGCCCGCGAGGGTCACCATAGAAATCCAAAATTAAGAAGTACCACTGCAAGGGTCAGCGCCGCTGCAAGGGTCACTGCAGTAATGACAGTCGAGAGAGTTAGCGTCACTGCAAGGCTCGGCGCCACTGCAAGGGTCACTGCAGAAATGTTATTCGAGAGGTGCTGCTACAAGGGTTTCGACAAAAACTCATATTGAGGGAGTAGCTATCACGGACAACTCCTCATCATGAAACATCAGTCTCTAAATGAACAATAGCACTAACACTTTACTTTCTTGTACAGGTTGCCTAGTCGAGCAAGCAGGGCTCGAACAGGCGCGTTGGGACCTCCTGGGAGTTTTGGCTTGGCGGCTGAGGGACAAGGTATGTTGAGCAAGCTCAACCACTTAGCACTATAGGATTGAGAGAATACTAGTAGGAAGACCCAGAAGTCACTCGAGACTACACACACTGCACACTTGGTCACATGTGAAGTGAGCAGCCAAAGAGCTGGCTACTCACAAGAAATAAACTCTTTACAAGAAAATGACTTTTCCAGAAGAGGGGGTCCTCAAGGTCCCTCTCAAGAAAAACAACATTTTTTAGAGGAAAGGAGTCCTTAAGGTCTCCTCTCTCAAGATTTGCAAAATTGCACCACAAGTTACCGTTTCAAAAGATAATTACCAAATCTGATATTTTATCTCCGTTAGGGGACATATGTGCTTTTTGACCTTTGGTTGGCGCCAGGTGGCGCCTGCAGAGGGGACAGGCAGGTTGCCACAGGTAGGGACAAATGGTACACTTCAGACATTGTTCCCCACTAACTCTCTCAATTTTGGCGCCCAAAAATGCCACTCACCCCTAACTCCCCAGTATAAATAGACCTCTGGGCAAGGTCAAGAAAGGGAGATAGACAATAGAAATTGCACTGTTACTCTGATAAAATATCACCAGACCTACCTAAGTATTCTCTCCCTGCTCATTCTCATAGTGCTGAGTGCTGAGTGCCTTGTTCCTTCACTCCCCACTGACAGCCATCATTCTCAGGTGTTTCCCTTGAGAAAATTGCTATTTTTGCTGTGAAAGTTCATCTTCTTGCAGGGAGCGAGTTGAAGCTTGGGTTCCATTGTTACCAGAAGGAGAAGTTTTCTTCAGAAGTTGCACCAGGAGACCTTAAAGACCTTCCAGGCAGCGTCCATTGGAGTGGGTCACGCCTCACCCCTTCCAGTTATTCATAGACCCCAGTCTCACTACCCTCCTACATTTGGCGACTCTGCTGGGGAGGTATCCTCACTTCCATGGACAAAGAAGGTTTTCATGTTTCTAGGCAGCTAGTGTTTGGAGACTTTCCATCTGGAAATGGAGCTCAAAGAGACAAGGCCACTCAGGTGGATGTGGTGGTGACCGGAGCAAAGGTATCTGCTCCTCCGGGAGGGCAGACCAGCTCACCGGCAGCAGCTCCGGTGGTAGAGGCTTATGAGTATGTTTTTTTATACTTGGCAAGTTTGGGTTAAGATTGCGTAACACCAGCAGCAACCCCCTCTGGAGGGGCAGCCGTTCCGACAGCGATTCCGGCAGAAGTAGCTCAGCCACAAAGGACGGCGCTGGAGCAAGTTGTGACAATCGTCAAGTTCACTGGCAGAACCCCCGGAACCCTAAGTGTTTAGCGAGGAATTCGGTATGGTCAAGTAACTCCTCTCGCTCAATGATAGCGATGAGGAACCCTTAAGAAAAGAACCCATGGCAGCAGAAGCTAACGACAAGGGACCCTCGGCAGTGGGTCCCATAGTGGAAATCCCAAAAGATGGAAAACCTCTAACTGGCGAGGGGTTCGCGATGAACTCACTGGAAAGGGGGTCGCGAGGAACCCTTGGCCAGCAGCACACCCCCGTAGTACCAACAGTCGGCGACACACACCCCGCCGCCAAGAAGGAAGTGGAAGTGACGACCCTGTAGAAATAACAAATCCCTAAGAACCCAGGGGCGAGGAGCCCTGGGTACCTCTCGTCGTCAATAAAGTGTCCATGGTAGCAGCAGCATACTCTCCATGACGCCAATAATGGGCGAGACACCCTGGGTCGTGGAACCTTCGACGTGATAAGAGGTCGAGACCCCCCACCAAAAATAAATGGCAAATTGCGCATCTCCCCAAACGCAACACGACCAATCAAAAAATCGTCAACACCACAAGAGGTCGAGACACCCTGGGTCGAGGAACCCTCGACGGGACAAGATGTTGAGACACCCCTAATGTCTGACGAGGGACCCGTATAAGCGATGCCAAGCCGCGAGACCCCCGGCCGCTGATGAGAGGCCACCATACTGTCATAGGCCGAGACCCCTATTCCTGAAAAATTCAAAGGCATCGAGACACCACCGCCCAAAGCAACTAGGGCTTTCGAAGAATCCAAGGTAACTAGCGAGGGAGCCTCGGACGTAGGGTCGCCTCGCGAAAAACCACGGGTCGAGACACCCCCTTCTTCAGAAAAAATCATGGGCGTCGAGACACCCGAGGCCGAGATAACCCCGTCAACGCCAACATTAGGGGTCTCGCGAAAATTTTTCAGCAAATAACACATGTCGCGAAGAAACTCCAGGAGCATCAACATCTACGTCGCCACGCAAGAAATCACCAGCCGACGTCGAGACCCCCCTCTCTCCGACGTCGAGACCCCCAGCCTCGCACGAGGAACCCATAAATAAAGAAGTCTTAAATTTCGAGGAACCCGAGGGCAGCGAACCAATGCGCAATGAACCCCTTACATGGTAAGGGTTCAAAGTTGTGCTTGGTAAAGAACCACTGCCTATATGGGAAGAAAATTCGATCAAAGAACCCTTGTTGGAGCGTGAGGAACCACACTCAAAAACGCAAACAGCATCAATAATCGTAGAGGTGGCTCCGGTGAGGAAGGCAGCGTCGGAACAAATAATTGTATCAGTGACGATTCTCGCGAGAGAGACCAACGACACTAGAGGTAGCGCCAACAAAAAAATGGTGACTAAGTAACTCTCTAGCAAAGAGAGTGACAGTGGAGTATTCACCCTCAAGGACACCTTAGAGGAGACCCTACTCACTTGTAAGACACATCTTATTCTCGATCAGCTAAGTAAACTTGTCTGGCTTTATTATTTGTCAAATATGTTCATTTCACAAGTATGAGATGATGTTTTATGAGCATTTCATATATATGCTAGTTGATTTACTTGATAAAAAAAAATCGCACATGCTATAACTTCTTGAGATGCCCAGTGATAAAATTGAAGAACATTCACAATAGTTCTTTGTTTGTATAGCTCACTCAAGCAAAAGAATATCCATAATTAATTTTATGGATTTTATCGTAGCTCACTCAAAAGAAAAAAAGAATATCCATAATTAATTTTATGGATTTTATCCACATAAATGTGTGCAATTTTCAAGGCCACATGTCTTGTTGTTAAATACTATGAATATAAAAAAAAAAGACAGTGAGAGCATGTTGTTTATTATTTTATTTATATTATGATGAATAAAATCATATAAAAATAAAAAAGCATAGACCGTTTCAAGTGGAACCATCCGTTGATTATGATAATAAATGGCCATATATCTTTTAGAGTACATTTATTATATTAATAAAAAGTACCATGTATTGGGACAAGTCTAAAAAAAATATATACGCAACTCTTTAGCACAAAAGGTTGGGTTACTCGTCAATTAAATAAAAGACAAAACGAGCTGAGCCTAGGTCGGGTTGCTCGACAGTTTAATAAGAGACCTATAAGTCAACTTATCACCAAAACCCTTTTTCTCCTGCGAATTTTGTCGAGCAAAGTGATCTACGAAATAAAGACCCTTAAGACTCAAAACTGGTCTTAGAAATCACCATACTGCTATTTGGCGAGGAACCTGCGAAGCATATTAAAAAATTAATATCTCAGGTGCAAGGTAATCAGTTCTGAAACTGAAAAAGCATTTGAACCAAATGCTCGTTTTAGGCCCCCAAAGACGTAAAAAAAATACGAATAAGAGGGAAATTACGCACGCCAGAGTTTATGCGTCTGCTATGAATAGATGGGTCACTCTCGCCCAATTAAGGTCGTAGACATAGCTTGAATAAAATGTCAAGCCCTAGAGTCTCGAAATATTAACTTCTGACCTCCTCGAAACTTAATCGGAGGGGTTTTGGCTTGAGGCGACCAAAGTGGTCAGCAATGACGACGGTAAAGACCTGTTGACTACCGTAATGTGGAGCGAGCAAGTCCCTGTGGTTCTCATCTCCACCTCACCACCAAGCATGAAATTGAAAGCGATTCCAACTAGATCAAATTTTAACTACAAATCTCGTACATCAAAGGATGAGACGAGCAAAAAAAAAATGACAGGGTGTTCCCAAAGAAATACAAGCTCTGTTTTCAGTAAAGTTAGAGTTCTCAACAAATATCTAGCAAACATGCTCAATCTTGCTAGAAGCATTCACAGTGACACTTTGTGACTTCCTCAAATCGAAGCTTATATCGACTTGCTTGATCTTGGGTTTGCAATACACTTGAACAAAGGATGAGATCAGTAGAGCTTGTCCCTCCGATTTGAGACGAGCAGGTATTGTCAAACAAAGTATGGGATGAGATGAGTATTTTTTGGTTTATCTTTAAATACCAGAAGAAAATTCTCCAAAAGAAAGGGCGAGAGAGTGATTCGGTAAGAACCCAATAAAAAAAAGGGGTTAAAAAAAAAGATGGATAAGGGGGGATTGATTTCTGGAAGTGGAATGTTCTTCTTCCACCAGACTCCTCGCATACTCTTTGTCATTTGAAACGAGGGTGAATATAACCTTTTAAGCAGTTGGAGCAGATGTGGGACTGGTAAACACCCAGCTCCTCGCAAAATGGGTAATAAACAAGTGACTCTAAGTGGCAGTTTTCGACCACACACCTGGCATAACAATGCGAGCACAACGTTTTCTCTCATGTGTTTTTTTGGAGGGGGTCTCTCGCCCTTTCGAGGAATACAACAGGTGGCTCCACTCATTCAAAACTTCAAAAAAAAGGGGGTTACGAATGATAGGGGCTCTTGCTCGAGAGTTAGAAAAGATATTTCTAAGTCATGCTCGTGATCAGCTCGAGTAATATATCTAGAATGCCCAAAAAAAATATATATTGAGGGACTTACTCCCCCTTTAAACTATGATTTGGGGTTCAAATGTTTAAAGCATCTTGAGGGGTCAATTTTTTGAAAAAAAAATGTTGAGCGGACACACCCTCCCTCTAAATTATGCTTGAATCAAAAAAATGAAAAAATTGTTGAGGGGGCTCACCCCCCCTCTAAGTTATGCTTTGGTTCAAATGTTAAAAAAATGTAAAGGTGGGTTCGACCCTCCCTCTAAGTTATGCTGGAATCAAAAATGAAAAAATTATTGAGGGGGCTCACCCCCCTCTCTAAGTTACCTTTTGATTCAAATACTGAAAAATGAAATGTTGAGGGGGGCTCACCCCTCCCTCTAAGTTATGTTTGGATTAAAAAAAATGGGAAAATGTTGAGGGGGGCTCAACCCCTTCTAAGTTATGTTTTGGATCAAATGTTGAAAAAAAATATCGAGGGGGATTACCTCTCCCTCTAAGTTATATTATAAAAAAAAAGTCCTAAAAGAATATGCATAGGACAAGTACCCCGCAGCTAGAGAGGCGGCTTCCAAATTTTAACTTGCTCAGTTGTATGCAAGTACCCCACAGCTAGAGGGGCAAGTTCCAAATTTCAACTTGCTCAGTTATATGCAAGTACCCCGCAGTTAAAGGGGAAACTTTTAAAATTTTAAACTTGCTCAGCTATATGCAAGTACCCCCTGTTAGAGGGGTAACATCCAAATTTTTACTTGCTCAGCTATATGCAAGTGCCCCGCAGTTAGAGGGGCAACTTCAAAATTTTAACTTGCTCATCTCATATGCAAGTACCCCGCAGTTAAAGGGGAAACTTTTAAAATTTTAAACTTGCTCAGCTATATGCAAGTACCCCGCAGTTAGAGGGGCAACGTCCAAATTTTTACTCGCTCAGTTATATGCAAGTGCCCTGCAGTTAGAGGGGAGCTTCAAAATTTTAACTTGCTCATCTCATATGCAAATACCCCACAGTTAGAAGCGGGAAGTTCAATCTTGAGGTTCTCATATAAAAAAAAGTAACTCAAAGTATTGAACAACTCCAAGTATACATATAAGGTATGACAGTTTAGTACCTAAGGCTCCAAGGGCATCGGAGCGCTCACAATATTGAGCAATTGCCAAGTATAAGTATATGTGCGATAGTTTAGCACCTAAAGCTCCAAGGGCGCCGGAGCGCTCATAGTCTTGAGCAAAGGCCGAGTATAAACATAAGGTGATCCAGATGAGAACCTAAGGCTCCAAGGGCATCGGAGCGCTCACAGTATTGAGCAAGTGCCAAGTATAAACAGAAGGTGCTCCAGATGAGCACCTAAGGCTCCAAGGGCATCGGAGCGCTCACAGTATTGAGCAAATGCCAAGTATAAATGTAAGGCTCCAAGGGCACTGGAGCGCTCACAGTCTTAAGCAAGTGCCAAGTATAAACATAAGGTGCTCCAGATGAGCACCTAAGACTCCAAGGGCATCGGAGCGCTCACAGTATTGAGCAAGTGCCAAGTATAAACATAAGGGGCTTCAGATGAGCACCTAAGGCTCCAAGGGCACCGGAGCGCTCATAGTATTGAGCAAGTGCCAAGTATAAATATAAGGTGTGCCAGTTGAGCACCTAAGGCTCCAAGGGCACCGGAGCGCTCACAATATTGAGCAACTGCCAAGTATAAGTATATGTGCGACAGTTTAGCGCCTAAAACTCCAAGGGCACCGGAGCGCTCACAGTCTTGAGCAAAAGCTAAGTACAAACATAAGGTACAACTGTTTAAGTACCTAAGACTCCAAGGGCACCGGAGCGCTCACAGTCTTGAGCAACTGTCAAGTATAAATATAGGGTGCGCCAGTTGAGCACATAAGTCTCCAAGGGCACCAGAACTCTCAAAATATTGAGCAAGTGTCAAGTATAAATATAAGGTACAACTGTTTAGTACCTAAGGCTCCAAGGGCACCGGAGCGCTCACAGTCTTGAGTAAGTGCCAAGTATAAACATAAGGTGCTCCAGAGGAACACCTAAGGCTCCAAAGGCACCGGAGCGCTCGCAGTCTTGAGCAAGTGTCAAGGATAAATATAAGGTGCGACAGTTTAGCACCTAAGGCTCCAAGGGCACCGGAGTGCTCACAGTCTTGAGCAACTGCCAAGTATAAATAAAAGGTACGACAATTTCGTGCACAAGTCTCTCGACATTACAAGACACTTCTGCACGAGGGGGCTAATATTGAGAAGTCCTCAAGCAAGTGAACAAATAGTAAAATAACTTGGAATGTGGGGTTCCATTTATAGTGGCTCCACCTGCCCAAGATTGCAAGTTTGACAAAAAATAGCCCAGGACGAGGGGATCCACCTTGAGTGCCCTTTCTTCCCAAACTTATGCTGCGGGCGAGGGGCTCACCGCGAGTAATCCCTCCGCCCAAGATAGAAGGCCACAGAAGAAGGCCAAGTGCGAGGGGCTCACCGCGAGTAACCCCTCCGCCCAAGATAGAAGGCCACAGAAGAAGGCCAAGGGCGAGGGGCTCACCGCGAGTAACCCATCCGCCCAAAATAGAAGGTCGTAGAAGAAGGCCAAGGGCGAGGGGCTCACCGCGAGTAACCCCTCCGCCCAAGATAGAAGGCCACAGAAGAAGGCCAAGGGCGAGGGGCTCACCGCGAGTAACCCCTCCGCCCAAGATAGAAGGCCACAGAAGAAGGCCAAGGGAGAGGGGCCCGTCGCGAGCAACCCCTCCGCCCAAGATGAAAGGCCCCAGAAGAAGGCGAGGGGCGAGGGGCTCACTGCGAGAAACCCCTCCTCCCAAGATGGAAGGCCGCAGAAGAAGGCCAAGGGAGAGGGGCCCATCGCGAGCAACCCCTCCGCCCTAGAAAAAAGGCCACAGAAGCAGGCCAAGAACGAGGGGCTCACCGCGAGTAACCCCTCCGCCCAAGTTGATACCCAGATAAGGAGGTCCACTATAAGTGGCCTCATCTACAAAACTTGGGATGAAGTGACAGGACATTTAATGACCCTAAGGGGGAATAATGAAGGAACCCTAGGGTCCCCCAAAATAAAAATAAATAAAAATCGACTTTATGGCGTACAAAGCTTTTTTGGTCTACCCAACCTAAAAAAATTTGCACGAGGGGATAATGTAGAAGGGTGTCTACCTATAAAAAAGTAAAAATATTATTTTATTAGAAATACTAAGAAGAAACCCAGGGTCCCGACAGAAACTCATATTGAGCAGGAATCCCCCCGGGGTCCCGGCAGAAACTCATATTGGGCAGGAACCCCCAGGGTCCCGACAGAAACTCATATTGAGGAGGAGCCACCCCAGGGTCCCGGCAGAAACTCATATTGAGCAGGAACCCCCCAGGGTCCCGACAGAAACTTGTATTAAGAAGGAACCCACCTAAGGTCCCGGTAGAAACGCATAATTGAGAAGGAACCACTCCAGGGTCCCGACAGAAACTCATATTCAGCAGGAACCCCCAGCGCCACTGCAAGGGTCAGCGCCGCTGAAAGTATGAGCGCCGCTGCGAGCGTCAGTGCCACTGCAAGCATCAGCGCCGCTTCAAGTGCCAACGCCGCTGCAAGAGTCAGTGTCACTAGGGTCAGCGCCGCTTCGAGTGTCAGCGCCGCTTCAAGTGTCTGCGCCGCTGTAATTGTCAGCGCCGCTGCAAGTGTCTACGCCACTGCAAGGGTCAGCGCCGCTTCAAATGCCAGTGCCACTGCAAGTGTCCGCGCCGCCGCAAGGGTCGGCGCCGCTTCAAGTGCCAGCACCGCTGCAAGTATCTGCGCCATTACAAGGGTCAGCGCCGCTGCAAGTGTCGGCGCCACTTCAAGTGCCAGCGCTGCCTCAAGTGTCAGCGCCGCTGCAAGTGTCTACGCCGCTGCAAGGGTCAGCGTCGCTTCAAGTGCCAGCGCCGCTGCAAGTGTCAGCGCCGCTGCAATCTTCCGCACCGCTGTAAGTGTCGGCACCGTTTCAAGTACCAGCGCCGCTGCAAGTGTCCGCACTGCCGCAAGGGTCGGCGCCGCTTCAAGTGCCAGCGCCGCTTTAAGTGCCAGCGCTGCTGCAAGTGTCTGCGCCATTGCAAGGGTCAGCGCCGCTGCAAGTGTCAGCGTCGCTTCAAGTGCCAGCGCCGCTTCAAGTGTCTGCGTCGCTGCAAGTGTCAGCGCCGCTGCAAGCATCAGCGTCGCTTCAAGTACCAGCGCCGCCGCAATCTTCTGTGCCGCTTCAAGTGTCAGCGCCGCCGCAAGTGTCCGCGCCACTGCAGGTGTCGGCGCCGCTTCAAGTACCAGCGCCGCTGCCAGTGTCAGCGCCGCTTCAAGTGTCCGCGCCGCTGCAAGGGTCGGTGCCACTTCAAGTACCGGCGCCCCTACAAGTGTTAGCGCCGCTGCAAGGGTCGGTGCCGCTGCAAGGGTCCGCGTCGCTCCAAGTGCTAGCGCCGCTACAAGCATCAGCGTCGCTGCAAGGGTCAGCGCAGCTTCAAGCGTCAGCACCGCTTCAATTTCTGAGTCACTACAGCAATAACGTTCGAGAGGTGCCCGCGAGGGTCACCACAGAAATCCAAAATCAAGAAGTACCGTTGCAAGGGTCACTGCAGTAATGACAGTCGAGAGAGTCAGCGTTACTGCATGGCTCGGCGCCACTGCAAGGGTCACTGCAGAAATGTTATTCGAGAGGTGCTGCTATAAGGGTTTCGACAGAAACTCATATTGAGGGAGTAGCTATCACGAACAACTCCTCATCATGAAACATCAGTCTCTAAATGAACAACATCACTAACACTTTATTTTCTTGTACAGGTTGCCTAGTCGAGCAAGCAGGGCTCGAACAGGCACGTTGGGACCTCCTGGGAGTTTTGGCTTGGCGGTTGAGGGACAAGGTATGTTGAGCAAGATCAACCACTTAGCACTATAGGATTGAGAGAATACTAGTAGGAAGACCCAGAAGTCACTCGAGACTACACACACTGCACACTTGGTCACATGTGAAGTGAGCAGCCAAAGAGCTGGCTACTCACAAGAAATAAACTCTTTACAAGAAAATGACTTTTCCAGAAGAGGGGGTCCTCAAGGTCCCTCTCAAGAAAAACAACATTTTTTAGAGGAAAGAAGTCCTTAAGGTCTCCTCTCTCAAGATTTGCAAAATTGCACCACAAGTTACCGTTTCAAAAGATAATTACCAAATCTGATATTTTGTCTCCGTTAGGGGACATATGTGCTTTTTGACCTTTGGTCGGCGCCAGGTGGCGCCTGCAGAGGGGACAGGAAGGTTGCCACAAGTAGGGACAAATGGTACACTTCAGACATTGTTCCCCACTAACTCTCTCAATTTTGGCGCCCAAAAATGCCACTCACCCCTAACTCCCCGGTATAAATAGACCTCTGGGCAAGGTCAAGAAAGGGAGATAGACAATAGAAATTGCACTGTTACTCTGCAAAAATATCATCAGACCTACCTAAGTATTCTCTCCCTGCTCATTCTCATAGTGCTAAGTGCCTTGTTCCTTCACTCCCCACTGACAGCCATCATTCTCAGGTGTTTCCCTTGAGAAAATTGCTATTTTTGATGTGAAAGTTCATCTTCTTGCAGGGAGCGAGTTGAAGCTTGGGTTCCATTGTTACCAGAAGGAGAAGTTTTCTTCAGAAGTTACACCAGGAGACCTTGAAGACCTTGGAGGCAGCGTCCATTGGAGTGGGTCACGCCTCATCCCTTCCAGTTATTCATAGACCCCAGTCTCACTACCCTCCTACACATAGCTTTGTAGGCGAGTATTGTCGGACATTCCTTTGTTAAATGGCAAGCCTCACAAATGGGGCACACCTTTTTTTTCACTGCACGGGTTGATTCGGTAGTTTCTCTTAGTCGTACCTCGAGTATGTCTCTCATATTTTTCTCAAATTGATCAAGTCGACGATCTAACAAGGTATATTTATCCAATTGGTATAGACCGAATGCAACAGGAGTGATGGACATTTGTCGAGGTCAGTTTTAGGCATTAGGATCAGATATGTCCCATGTTTGAGTAGTCTCGGTGACATACTTAAGATGAACCTCAACATCACTCGTATCTAATTCCCAAAACGGTCTTTCATACATTGTTTGAACAAGTTATTTAGATGCTATAGTAAGCCCTTGATGGAAGAAATAGATAAGGTGATGCTTCTCAAATCTATGATGTGGGAAAGCGTTAACCAATTCCTGAAAGCATACCCAACTCCTATCAAATGACTCATTATCTTGTTGTTGAAAGGCTTAAATTTGGGCCTTGAGCGAGTTGGTTTTATGTTGTGGAAAGAACTTTGAGAGAAACTTGGATTGCATATCCTTCTATGATATAATAGAGTTCAGTGGTAAAGACTAAAGCCAGGTCTTAGATTTATCCTTTAAGGAAAAAGGAAAAAGCTTTAGGCGAACGCTATCTTGCGTGCAAGCTTGATCACTAAAGATTTCGCACGCCTCTTAGAACTCAAGGATATATAGGTATGGTTTCTCCGAATCCATGCCATGAAATGTTGGTAGAATCTGTATTATCCCATTATGGAAATGGAATTGTCTTTCATTGTATGAAAGTACAATGCATCCAGGGGTGACAGTTCTCTCGGGAAATAAGATTTCTTTCACCCATACCGAACCTAGCGATATATGACATGCTTTGTCTCCAATTGACTCAGAATCCTCACTCAATGTTCCAGAAGTTTGACTCAGCGTGTGACTTGTGATGGAGTTTGGAGGTGTAGGAGGTGGAACCCAGAATTGTGGGAGACGAGGAGTGTGTGGGCTATTGGATTATACTCAACAACGGGATTTTCGTGAATTCTTGTTGGAGTATTTTGAGGAGTTTGTTCTGGATTTTTCATAAAAAGTCTTTTGAGAGATGATTTCTTTTTGGCTTTTCATTTTTTTGAATTTTTATTAAATTTTTGATTTTTTTTATTTTTTTGGTTTTTTTAAATTTTGGAATCAAATTTGCTACCCTAAAAGTCTACATAAGCTCCCCGGTGTAGACACCCCATTCTATCACCCCTTAACCTCTCCTAAGTCCGTAGCACCTCCCTTCATCACTACAAACCTAAGTCATACCCCGAGTACTGACCCAGATGCCATCGGGCACTTTCGGGCTCCATTTGACCAAAAGTCAAACTCTTTAGCTCGACCGAGACTGAATGAATCTTCGAAGGGCACTGAAACCCCTTTCCAACGGTCTGCCTCATGCATGATTCTGACTTACGGTACGGACGAACGATCCGTTTTACCCCGAAAGGTCACTAAATGCTTTCAGGCCCCGTTTGACAAAAGTCAACTCCCCAAATCGAGCCAAACTCTTTGGAATGTCGAAGTACATCTCCTAACCTTTCCATCGGTCCCCCCCCCCCCCCCGTGTGCAATTCTGACTTACCATGCGGACGAACGATCCGTTTGCGTCCGACGATTCCCCGTCTAAAGGACTGTGGAGGGCTTTCGAGCCACATTTGACCCAAATTGAACTCTTAAACCGGGAGCAGTCCCAACGACTTTCTAAGGTATCTGAAATACCTTTCCAACAGTTTGCCCTGTGCACGATTCGGATCAACGATTTGCGTTCTACGACCATTTTTTCGAAGGAACCTGAAAGAGACTATCAAACGGCAGGTCCCAAACCCTGCCTATCGGCAGTGTGCCTAAACACACCTGCCGATTGGCAGGACCAGGGCTATGCCAATCGGTTATGCCCTGGGAATATAAAAAGGAAGGCCTAATTTCATTTCAGAAAGGACCCAAGATCTGAAACCTATCACTCTCAGCAAGTTCAGAAAACCTCTCTCGAAGTCAACGCGATTTCCACACCCAAATCCCTTTCCAACCTTCACCGTTCATCATCTTTTTCATCCAACTTGGTGAATTAAGTACCTTCCATCATCACCCCAAGTGCAAGGGATGCTCTCCAACATTCAAGATCAAGCTCAAGATCTTCAAGAAGGTCAACCTTTCTCAACTCTCTCTCTAAATTCTCCTAAATTCGCATTAATTTATTCTATTACTTACCACTTTTATTATATCATCTCACATATCCTAATATACTTTTTTATTTTAGTATTATTGCACATCTCTTATTTTTATATAAACAAAACCCAAAAAAATAAGAAAAATAGGGTTTACTCATAAATTCCAAACGGGAATTCTCACACTTTTCTCACATTTTCCTCACAACTAAAACACTTTTTTCCGCACGCACACTTAAGAGAAGTCCCCGGTTGGATTTATGGGATAAACCCCACCCCTCATTTTGCATACGAACTACGTGGACTTTGATGCCTCTATAGGCTACGTAGGCGTCTCGGGGTAAAAACCGAGACTCGAGTCCTTTTCCTAGTTTTTTTTCTATTTTTTCCCTATATTCTTTAAACATTAACTCTCTTAGACTCTCTATATGCATATATTTGTTCTTAGTGGCGTATTATCCCGCACGCGTTATCATTTCCTTCTAATGATCGACGCTAGGATAATCACGTAAATCCTATTTTCTAATATTACTTCTAAGAACATTCCTACGGATGACTCGCTTTATCTCTTCCATGATACAAATTGATGATTCCTATCTCCGCTACATATACACATGCACACATATCACGGGGGAATAAAGGAAAATATCAATAACCCATCAGAGACCGCAAGGGCGGATTGGGTGCCTGACACCTTCCCATTTCGTAACTTAGCCTCCGGACCCTTCTCGAATCATTTTTGGTTTCGTATGTATCAGCATGTCTTTGGATGTTGTCCTTCGGGATGGCTCCCTTTTCTTTTATCTGTTTTGAGTAAAATAGACTGGCGACTCCATCTCTCTATATTTTTCACCACATCACTGATGCCAGCCGAAGCGCTCCCGAGAGGGATGCGCGAAACCAAGATCCTCTCGAGAAGAAGAAGACCACCCCTATTCTTTCATCTCTCTCCCACCGCGAGGATCGGAGGGGATGGCAACACCCGACACGACGCCAAAAACTTGACGCGACTACAGATGTGTCTAAAGTTCATGCTGATATAAGCTCAAGTGCAAGTCTATCGTGTAAGTAATAACCCAGTAAGTCGGGATCGTATCCACAAGGAACTAGGACGAATGATCGTAACGACTAAGAAATAGAAGACTAACCCTAAATTGATTCAAGAAAAGAAACTAAAAGATGATTAATTGTGGAACTGAATTCTACTGTCTAAATGCAAATGAAATTTAAATTACTGACTACGTTATGTGCACGAAATTAAAACTATCGCAATTAAGTAAATATGAATGAGGAAAAAGCACGTTAGGATACAATCCCACAAACCTTAGTAGATTTACCAGATAGAATACTAGCTTTTGAATTAGATATTTGATCCAATCTTTATTAATCCTAAGCACTGCATATATGAGGGTACTAGCCCGCATCATACGTAATTAAAGGCAAGAATAAAGCGGTGTTGCATAACCAACACGCACATCACATCCTTAAACACCCCGGTTACCTAGGGCAAACGAGATTAAATGATCTACGGTGGTTATGTCCACTGCATAACACGATTGGATCAAAATTTAATTCAAAACCTATTTTCTATTCATGTAAACTACATCGAGTCGGGTCATGCATCCCAACCATTGAAAATTTAGTTGGACATAATTAAACTAAGCATGAATACAAAATCTATTTTGCATTAATTCATAACTATGTGAAAAATTGGAAAGAAACTTGTAAATAAGAATTGTAACCTAATTTCTATGAATAATCAGACACAAATATCAAAATAATTGAAAACAGAAAGAAAAAAATACTTGGAATGAAGAAAATTCTGGAATTAATGCTTGAAACTTGAATAAATGTTGAAGAATTTAAAACCTAAGGTTCTTGGGTGCAAAATCTCTCTAAAATATGAAAAAGAGAACTCCTAAAAGTCTGGTAATTAGTTGTAATAAATACCCTACGAATTTACAAGAGTTTGAGATAAATTTGAAAAAGAAAAATTAGAAAATCATCACCCGAATCGGTATGGCCATGGCTATCGATTCGATTTTGTATATACCGGATCAGTTCGTTTTTACTTGAAATCAGGTCGGTCCAGTTTTCCAATCTATGCAAGAAATCATAAGGTATCAGGCCGGTTAATTTTTGGGTGAATCCAGATCGGTCCGCTATATTTAGGAACTTGGCCTCCACCGGATCGATTTATTTTTGGGTCACAGCGGATCGGTCCGGAGATCATTTTCTTTCTGCTCTTGTTGTGATTTTCTCTCATCTTTGAGGTTTCATAACTTCTGATCCGGGACTCAGATTTGCATGTCCTTTCCTCTTACGTTCTTGTAGAGTCAATCTTTTCAACTTTCATTTGGTTCCTCATCCGAACTCCAGATGTAAAGTTACTCTTTTGCCCTTTGACTTTTCTTCCATTCTTTCTTCCTTGGTTTCACGATTTTGAGTTTCCTCTTCTCTTCACTTGTATAAAATACCTGTAAAAAGAACAAAGAATACATGAAACTCGATGCACTATATAGGAAATGTCAGTAGCAAGTGTATGAGATAAATTAACGCATTTTACTTTGTACAAGGTGATAAATGCCGCCAAATTAAGGGGATAAATCAGAAGAATTTATACCTAATCCTCTTACATCTACAACCGCTTGTTTTAATTAGGGGTGTGCAGTGGAATCGAGAATCTGATAAACTGAACCAAACCAATGGTATTGGTTCGGTTCGGTTCGATTCAGGTTTCTGAACTAATGGTTCGATTCCCGGTTCTAAAAAAATCCAATCCGAAAATCGATCCAAACCGAATCCGGCTATATATTTATATATTTAATATGTAATATAAATATAATATATATACTAAATAAAAACCCTTACCCTTTCATAACATATGAACCGCTCAACCTCAACCATACTCCTAAAAATCATGTGTTCTTTCTGCTCTCTCTCTCTCCGACATACTCCCAAAAATTGAATATATCTATCTCCTCCCTCTCTCTCTCTCTCTCTCTCTCTCTCTCTCTCTCTCTCTCTCTCTCTCTGCCATCGAGGAAGTTCTTTTCATTTTTGGAACTCAGATCCGAGCTCAGTTGTATGTTTATTCCTTCTTTTCATTTTTGGATCTCAGTTGTTGGATTCAAATACTTTTTTTTTATTATGAAACATTTTCGGAGCTCAGTTGTTGAATTCAAATATTGTTGAACACTAAAAGTTTTCAATAGTGTAAAATGAGGTATGAATTCAAATACTAATCTGAGATCTTTTGGATTCAAATACATTTTTATGGAACAATATATATATTTTCATAACTCAGTTGTTTTATTTTATTTTCCTTCCTTTCATTGTTGGATTCAAACACTAAATGTAAAAAAAACTTACCTCCCTCCCTCCTCCTTCCTTCAGATCTGATTGGATTTAAATAACACATTATTTCTGATGGGTTTTATCACTGATTTTCAAGACTTGGAAAACCTCATAAAGATTTGATAAAAAAAACTAATACACCAGTCTAAATAACACATATTTCTATTTTTTTAACACAAAAAAAGTGAATAACTGATTTTTTATCATAAAAATAGTGATAACAAATGTTGTTTTTACGTTAAAAATCAATTTTTTGAAAGATAGTTGAATACTTTATTTTAAAAGCGATTATAATCAAGAACCAATCTGAACCAACCCAAGAACCATTGGTTCGGTTTGGTTTGGTTCCAAAAAAAATCGATTCCAGTTCCAGTTCTAAAATCCTAGAACTGAACCACCTCGGTACTGATTCTAGTTTAGTAGTGAAACATTACCAACCCGAACCATGTGCACCTCTAGTTTTAACGATACTAAGGAGCATGAAAAAAATCATCTCCAGATGCATCATGATCATGATAAATTTGGGAATATTTTTTTTCATATTTGTCATACATGGTTTGGAAAATGAAAGGTTGTAGTGACATTTATATTGACACATGACTAACTTTCAACACTTTTCTTTATTCCTTACTATTATTTGCGTTTTTAACTTTGCCCACACTTCTTAATGTGTTATTTGATGTAACCTCCAATTTACTAATCCCTTAAACAAAAACCCCCAAATTTTAAAAGACTCCTAACACCATAAGCCCTCCTTTATTTCCTAATTACACTTTTCACCCAAATAATTTTTTTAAACTAAAATACCCATCAATTATCGAAATCACCAACAAACCCTAATTTTTTCAAGAACCCAATATTCTTAACTACATTCCCACCTTTCCCCATCACCGACCCAGCTTGACTTTCTTTGCTATTAATTAGGGATGGCAATTTTATTCAAATCGTAGGAGACCCGGCCTGGATCGCCCTAATGGGGCAGATTTTAAAACCCGATTAATGATTTAGGAGTGGGTATGGATTTTTAAAAAAGATCCATTTATTAAATGGGGCAAGTTAGGAGTTCATTTAAATAAAACCGCCCCATCCCACCCTGCCCCGCCCCGTTTAACTTATACTTACATAAATACCCTTTCTATATATGTTAATGAAAATTAAACCACATACACACACACACACACTAAAAAAATCTTTATATGTATGTTAATTTTGTAAAAGGTCTATGTGGAAACATGGAATGACAATTGGAGGATTATCTCACATATTGGAATATGAACCAATGTAGACCTATAAGATTATAATGTAATATTTTTAATTTTATTACTTTTAAAATTAACCTGACTCGTAGGAGCCCCGCCCTGCCCCGTTTAGTAAATGGGGCGGGTTAGGAGTTAATTTACATAGAAACTGCCCCGCCCCGCCTTGTTTATTGATTGGGGGGCCCCGTACCGTTTCCATCCCTACTATTAATCTACATGAAACTAAACTCCCAAACCTTACCGATAAACCTTCATTACTCTCGACTGCAACCTTTAGATCTCATACTCAACCCTCATGAATCCCAGCACTAATCTGTCTCCCAATTTCATTGAGGATTATCGTTATAACTAGAATACACCGTCTCTAATTATTTTTCTCCCTCCTCGATTTCACTATTTTTATAATCGATTGTATCTTGAAATACGTTCGTTTGTCAGGTTTTTTACTAGTGGTGATTTGGGTTGAGGGGTTGGGATGGAAGTGTCGGTCGATTTTGAATGGTGACTTGTGGGTTGAATTGGGTTTAATTGAAATATTCTTGGGTGTTGAGATTCAAAAAGGGTTAGAGATTGGGGTTGTGACTATAGTGGTTGTTAGGTTTCCAGGGGAGGTTTGCAGTGGTTGTGTTGTATTTAGTTAGTGTTGGCCATGGTTCGTGATTTGGATTGAGAAGTAATGATGATAGTTAGTTGTGTCTAGTGGTTCTTAGTGGTAAAAATGGCATTGGGAGTTGTTTTGTTTGGAGATGGTAATTGATGACAACTCCAGCAATGGAATTGAGTGGTTTATGGCAGTGAAAATGGTGGTTTATGGGTGTTGATGTTATCGTGGGGTTGCTGGTCGATTGAATTTGTTGGAAAGGGTGGTTTATTAGTTAATTCAAATTAACTAATAAAGACTTTTTCATAGATCTTTAACATTATAAAAATTTGGGGCTAGTTTTAACACGATTTACAGGAGTTTCGACCCGTTTCGACTTTCATAGGGCAGGTTAAAACCCAATTAATAAATTAGGAGCGGGTATGGGTTTTAAAATAAAATAAGTTTATTAAATGGGGCGGGTCAGGAGTTAATTTATATAAAACCATCTCATCCCGCCCCATCTCGTTGAACTTATGCTTACATGAATACCCTTTATATGTATATTAATTACAAATAAACTTAATATATATATACACACTAAAAAAACCTTAAAACTAAGACACCCTAAAAAAATAACCCATTGCTTACTCTCTCTCGATCTCCACCGTCTCTACACCACTGAGTAGCTGACCATCATCATCTCATGAGCTCATCAGCCACCACTTAAACCACCACCCCTCCCCACCCCGCCCCACTTAGATCCGTTTATTAAATGGGGAGGGTTAAGAGTTAAATTTAAATAAAATCACCCTGCCCCGTCCCTTTTATTAAATGGGGTAGGTTAGCTTTTTTGAAAATCCGCCTTAAACCCACTCTATTGCCATCAAAGAGATTAGCAAAGTGGGGATTATGTCATATAACACATTATTCAAAAAAATGGCTTCTCTCTTACATATTTTCTCTCTTGAAATGTTTGAAGCTTTATTAATATTAAGAGCAACAATAAGGTTTATGTAGATTCGTAAAATAAAATTGATGATGAAAAAAACACACCAAGCTAAAACACACACATGTACTATGCTTAGGATGTAAGAGTATAAGAAAATGTGTCCATTAGCAAAAACGTGATTTGAGAGAAATTATCTTAAAACATATTTGTATTTGCAAAAGATATGAGAGACATAAAGTCTTCACGAACTTAAAGAATTCGCGACCAAAAGTCGCGGATGGTGCCAGTTATTTTCTTTGAGATCAAAAGATATGGCACGACTAGTGACAAAAAGTTAGTGGAGAAGAAATCATGTTTTGCGATCTCGACCTCTCCGAGAAAGAAGCCACACACATCACTTGAGATTTTCCATTGGGTGTTTAGAGGATTCGTGACCCCCGAGGACAAGGCTTCGCGATCGAGACTTCTTCTGGGACTTTTACACAAAATGTATTTTTCAAAACCCAAAATAATTAGGTTTCAAAATTGTTCATCATAATGAACATACCTACAAAAGAGATCTTGTGATAGAGATTAGTTTAAAGAACAATTGTCCCCATAAATAGTGTCAAATTGATGTACCTATGTCAAATTGATAGAGATTAGTATGTAAAGTAGTTTATTACCCCTACTGAGGTACCTATGTCCACTATGAAGGTGTTTAACTCTTGTATATCCCTTATAATGTTTAATAACGAAAAGATACACAACCTTAGGATTTGACTAAGGGGCGATGAGGTAGTCTGGAGTCATTATAATGGGAAGCAAGCATCTAGGAAGTAATATATTATCTTCTCTAGGTGCTCCTAACTCACTTAGAACTCACATGAATAGAATAATTTTAAGGCACACATGTGTCATACATTAACACAATATCATGGGGGAGGTTACCCTTCCCCTTTATAAATATCAGATATAATTTTTCTAAACTTTTTTTCTGTTAGGAGATAACTTGGATTTGATAACTTATAATATTCTCCAAGTCTTCTTAATATAAGAGGATCCATTGGGTTGATAAGACGTGACATTCGTGGCATGGGCAATCATGATCAGAGATCCGCATGCTACGGTAAATAGTTGGAGCACTCGGGGAAGAGTTGTACATTGTGAGTGGTGGTTGGCGATAGCATTAAATGCCATTTAATATAATGAGGTAAGCTGCTAAGAGTGATTTGAGGTGATAAAATGGTGAGAATACTTTCTCATAACCCGTCCAACGGTCTTAGAGTTATTTATTTTACTATTTGTGAGCATTACAAACCCTGAGGCTCGGTGAATGAAGTGATAGAAATATTTCCACTGTGAATAAGTAGGCCTTGTTTAGGACTAAGGGACTTGTCTGAGGTTGATCCTTGTATAGAGACACCATTGTGAACCTTTTTTTTGAAGTATTCCCTATTCTAAACCACATGTTATACCTTTTTTATGATTGATGAGCCTCATCTAACCTCTGAATGGAATGTTTAAACATCTTGTGAAGGTGATGAGGTCTCTGAAGCTTGGTTCAAATCACAACACTTGTTATTGAGCCTTAAAAGGGTCACCATATCTTAAATAAAGCGTGTTATGAAGTGCCCAAGGCCAAGTTGTGTTGGTTAAGAGTTTTGCTTTGCTATTAAGGTTTGGGTTAGTGTAATCGGGGATCCTTAACCCTTTTCCTAACCTCAACTTAGGGTGTGGAGAGCATCTAAAGAGCTTGGGATTGGAGATCATACTTAGCGTCATTAATTATTTTTGGTTGATTAGGGGGTTAAGTTCGACCAAAATTACAATAACTCTTGAATATAAAAATTATTCTCCAACGTGGACCAATGATGACAGAACACATGTCCTCTTACGTGACCGACTAGCCACCTTAATCAGTTTCAGAGACACTTAGTCGGATGGAATGCCGACCAACTCCAGAAGGTCAACCAATAAGAATACTAATAGTTACTTGGATGGAATACCAACCAACACTGAATTCTAAGAGTTTCATTTATTGTACATAGATGTAATTGTCTAACAATATAAAGGCATTCCATCTAGGGTTTTATAACACTTTAAATACATGATAGTCCCTCAGCTGGAGGAACAACTCGAATCACTCATATGCACTCCATACTGAGCTATTGTAAACCCAACTAAATAAAACCAATAGTGGACGTAGGCTATTTTACAATTGAACAACTATAAAAATCTCTTCTCTTATATGTGTGGTTTGAGTTACTTATTATATTATTATCTGTGAATATAAACTTGAAGTTAGTCCGTTTTTAGATATCAATATATTGGCATCGTCTGTGGGTATGTGTGTTTGTCATCGTTCTCTACCATTTGTAATTGTTTCATTTCTTTTATCTTTAAGGAAATGAACGACCCAAAAAATAGCGCTAGAAATGAAGGCAATGCCTTTATTCCATCTGCTCCTTCTAGTGCAGCTAACTTATAAGGAATCTTGCTTAACCTTGATAGAGGTCAAGAAGCTATACAGGAGTTTGTTAAGCAATTGGCCCACACCATGCAAGCTAAGTCCTCCGATTCTAAAAGAGATATGCCACTACCACCGGCCAGAAATGAAAGAAGTCGTTATTCTCGTTCTTCTCGTGATAGGTCATACCGTTCTAGTGTAACTTCTTCATCCCGATTAATGTATGACTATGACGGTGGATCTTTTTCCAAAGAAAGACCAAGTGTCTTGGAGAGGTTGAGTAGGGAATCCACTTTTGATCGTCATCAAGAACAGGAGCATCATCGTGAACATAAAAAAGTTTTGTGAGATCAAGAGCTAGCATTAAAGGCTCTGTGCATGCAGAGCAGACCTATCAAGAGGAGAGATTAGCACATAGGCAAAACAAATCCACTAAATCTACCTCGGTTGGATCTAAGTAAGAAGAACAGGCCTGGAAGGGATCCATGCAGCGGTTGGAAGATCGTTTAGGTGAAATGGCTAAATCAAAGAATCCACTTTAGAGTTTTACTTAAGGCTCACCTTTTATTCCTGCTATTGTGAACTATCCTATACCATCTAAGTTTAAGCCTCCAGTGATTACTCCCAAATATGACGGTAAAGCTGACCCAGTCCTACATATAGAGCAATAGCAAGCAACTGTCGACATATACTCAGTACGTGATGAGATGAGGTGTAGATCTTTCTCCAGTTCTATCATAGGGTCAGCCCAAATCTGGTATAACTATCTCCCAAGAGGTAAAATCTCTATTTTTCATGAGTTGGATAAATTAGTCATAAATAACTTTTCTTTTGAGGTTGAGCCGATCAAGAGTATAACTCATCTCTTGATCGTGCGAAAAAAGCTGAGAGAAAGCACCAGAAAATATATTACGCGCTTTAACAATGAAAAACTATAGGTGGTGGATTATGAGGAGAAAATAACCATTGTATCACGTATGAGTGGGTTGCTTGCTAAAGATCTTACTATGCTTTGGCAAAAAATCCCCCTCAAACCATGACGGAATTAATGGCTAAAGCTGGAAAAATAATGAATGTTGAGGAAGCTATGGCAGCTAAGGAAGCTCTTGAGACCAAAGGTGAAGGTTAAAAAAATAATTCTTCCAAAAAAGACCAGAAAAATAGAAAACTGGATCGAATCAAGAAGTATGATGAATATACCGCGCTCAATAATGGTGTTCACCATATCCTGGAGGAAAATCAAAGGGAATAGAGAATTAAATTGTCCTGGAAAGTTAAAGACACCTCTAAATAAGAGGGATAAGTCCAACTATTATTATTTCCACATGGATCATGGGCACATTACTAACTGCTGCATTGCACTAAATAATGAGATTGAAAATCTTATTCGGTGGGAAAAATTAAGCAAGTATGTTGATCGGAATGGCAATAAAAATGATCGAAAGAGGTTCGATTCTCCAGCCCGAGTAAGGGATGATAATAAGAGAGATAGAAATGATGATTTTTATGAATATCCTAACTTGTCGATGAAGCCTGAAAAACCAAAGTTAGATGTCGGCATGATTTCCTTTAGATGACACTTCATTATAGGAGGGGATGATAGAGGAGGAGATGCGATAGCAGAAAGGAAAGATTATTTGAATGAATCCAAGGAGTGATCAATTGTTAGATAGATATACATGACTGAATCCAGTGATAACCGACCAAAGAAATTCAGTAAAGACAGACTTGTGGTTGGGTTCTTCAAAAATGATCTAAGTGAGGTACTTTATCCTCATGATTATCCGTTAGTAATCACTTGCAGAGTTCATTGGGGCAGGGTTGCCAGGATATTGGTTGATTATGGGAGTTTAACAGATATAATATTCTATGAATGTTTTAGTAGTCTAGGGCTACGTGATAGCAAACTGGATCCATACCATAGACCTCTCATTGGATTTGTAGGAGAAAACGTATACTTATTGGGAACCATCAAGTTGGATGTCTTGGTAGGCACATGGCCAGCTAGCAGGAGAGAAAGGATTCACTTATTTGTGTTAGATAAAAATGTCCCATCACCATACAATATTATCCTAGGAAAAGTGGGAATAAAGCTGTTAGAGGTTGTGCTTTCCACATTGCATCAATGTATAAAATTTCTAACAAATTATGGAGTCGGTAAAATGACAGTCAGAAATAAGCCAGGGAATGCTATTACATATCTTTCGCTTAATAGGATGTACAAATGAAGGGTGTAACTGCTTTTCACATTGACACCTTGGATCCTCAGGAAGAAGGGAAGCTAGTAAAGGGGCAAGTTATGGAAGAAACATAAACTATTGTGCTGGACATTGAGAAACCAGAAAGAACCACCTAAATTAGTCTAAGGTTATCTACTTCTCTCAAACATGAATTAACTGCATTCCTTATAGGAAAAAAATGTGTTCGCTTGGAGACATGTAGATATATTGGGAATTTATCCAAATTTCATGTGTCATAAGCTTAATATTTATCCAGGATCAAAGCCCATCAAAACAAAGGCAAAAATTCTTCAACCCTGAGAAGAATACGACAATCCAGGAGGAAGTGGAGAAATTGCAGCGAGTACAGTTCCTTGAAGATGTCAAGTATCCCAATTGGTTAGCTAATGTGGTAATGGTCAAGAAGAAAATTAATAAGCGGCGCATGTGCGTAGACTTTACAGATCTCAATAAGGCATGTCCAAAAGGTCATTTATCTTTACCAAGGATTAATCAGTTAGTTGATGCCACAGCAGGCTATGAGTTGCACAGTTTTATGGATGCGTATTCTGGTTATAACCAGATCAAGATGAAACCCAAAGATAAAAAAAGAACTTCTTTTATTACCAGCCGAGGAACTTATTGTTTCAATTTCATGCCCTTTGGATTAAAGAATGTTGGAGGTACCTATTAGAGACTAGTAAATAAGGTTTCTGGGGGCCAAATCGTCAAAAACATGGAGGTCTACGTAGATGACATGTTCACTAATAATAAATATACTACCGACCACATTGCGAACTTAGCTCAAACCTTTGATTGGTTGGAAAAGCACTAGATAAACAACCCAACCAAATATATCTTCAGAGCGCAGAAAGGAATATTCCTTGGGTACATTGTTAATTAAAGGGAAATAGAAAAAAACATATCCAAAATTAAAGCATTGCTTGAATTGCAGTCCTCGACCAATAAGAAAGAAATTCAAAAACTAACAGGAAGAGTAGCAACCTTGAACCGTTTTGTCTCCTGATCAACTGATAAATGTCTTCCATTCTTTAAGGTAATTAGAAAGAACTTTGAGTGATTTGAAGAAGTATTTGGGTTCTCCCCCACTCCTTTCCTGACCATTTCTGGGAGAAAAACTATATTTATACTTGGCTATTTCTGAGTCAGCTGTTAATTTAGCTTTGATCCGGTTGGATGAAAGAGTTCAAAGGCTAGTTTATTATACCAACAAAGCATTACAAGAATTGGAAAATAGATATCCACATCTGGAAAAGTTGGCCTTATCTCTCACTAAAGCATCTAGGAGGATGAGGCCACATTTCCAAGCCCACACCATTATTATCTATACAGATTTTCCTCTATGCCAAGCTCTACATAAACCAGAAAAGTCTAGAAGGCTAATGTCTTGGACAGTTGAATTGGGAGAATATTAAATTACTTATGAACCTAGAGTTACAATAAAAGGCCAAACAGTGGCAGACTTCATTATTGAATTCACATATATAGAAGAGCATGATCTACATTTTCCTGTCGAGCAAACTTCTACGGAAGAGAGATTAGCTCAAAAGAAAATAGAGATTATGGTCGGTCAACCAGACTCGTTGGCTGCTCAAGAAAGAATTAAACAAAATAAGAAGATGTACAAACATGGAATACTAGCAGAAGAAGACCAATGTGGCAGTTATTTGTAAATGGATCCTAATGTGCTATTAGAAGTGGAGTGGTACCCGTCATCAACACTTAGGATAACTTGGATGTGGAATATACTCTAAGATTCCAATTCAAAACTTCCAATAATGAGGCAGAGTATGAATCATTAATCACAGGATTATAATTATCTTCATCACTGAGCGCCGACTAGGTCTTGGTATATAGTGATTTTAAGCTTATTATTAATTAAATGCAATAAATTTATGGCGTTAAAAGGGAAGTTATGATGAGGTATCATAAAAAATCAATATAGGTTATTTATGTGTTCACCTCAGTTAAAATGGTGAAGATTCTTAGACTAGAGAATGCCTGAGCAGATGCTCTTGCTCAGCTTAGTTCAGCAACTTCAACAGAACTCAGGCAAACAATCCCAGTGAAGATTCTTGCTCATAGAAGCATTACTGGGATGGAAATTGGTGTTATCTTTATGGAGTTGGGTCCTTCATAGATGGACCTAATTAGAGATTATATTGAAAGAGGAATATTTCCATTCGATCGGAAGGAATCCAAGAACATGAGGTATAAATCAACTAATTATGTATTAGAAAAAGGTGTCCTGTACAGGCGGGGGTACACTATTTTTTTACTTCGTTGTGTTCATCCAAACGAAGTGAATGATTTTATCAAAAAGGTGCATAAAGTCTCATGTCGTTCTCACACAATGGGAGGTATCTAAGATAATAGATAGCTATGAAGGGTTATTACTGGCCGACGATGACAGCAGACTTTATTTCTTTCACCAAGAAGTGTGATAAATGCAAAAAGTTTGCTACCCTCCACAAAATACAAGGAGCAAGTCTAACACCCGTCACTTCTGTATGGCCCTTCACTGAGGAATTGACATGGTCAGGCCACTACCGACTATTAAAGGAATATTCAAGTACTTGGTGGTAGCAGTTGATTATTTCACCAAATAGGTGGAAGCTAAGTCCTTGGTTAATATGCCTTATAAGAGGATTTTTCAGTTCATATGGAAGCAGATCATTTGCAGGTATGGCATTCCTTACGCATTCAACACTGACCATGGAACCCAATTTGATAATGAAGAATTTGAAGAATACTCTATTCGGTTAGGCATCTAAAAACTTCATTTATCACCTAGGCATCCACAATACAATAGCCAGATAGAACTCACCAATAAAACATTATTAAATGGGTTGAATAAGAGGTTGGATGAAGCCAAAGGCAACTAGATTAATGAACTCTACAGTATCCTTTGGGAATATAGGACTACTCCTAGAACAGCAACAAGGTAAACCCCATATATGCTAAGCACTGAGGCTGTAGTACCAGTGGAAATAGGTATGTTGACTCATATGTTTTTAAACTTTGATTCCCCTAAGAGTGAACTCATGAGGAGGCTTGATCTGAATAAGATAGAAGAAGTCCAAGAAGATGAAGCAGTTCGGATGGCTGCCTACCAATAAAGGACTCCAAGATTTTATAATCGAAGGGTCAAGTCGAATAACCTAAAGCAGGGAGGTATGATACTCAAGAAAGTAATCCGAAAGAGCAATAAGTTGTTGCCTAATTGGCACGGTCCATATAGCATCTTGGGGATTATCCGACCAGGAACTTATTGCTTCGAGACTTTGGAATGAGAAGAATTCAAAAATCCTTGGAACGCAGATCATCTACGTAAGTATCTTCAATAATTTATTTTGTTTTTAAATTTCCTTAATGTAATCGCTTATCCAATTTAATGAAATTTCAAGTTTTTCTTTGTTATACATCATTTTTGTGTTTTGTTTTTAGGAGTATGGTGGTTACACCTTAACCAAATTAAATTATGGAGAGAAATTTTCATTTCAAACTTTTCCAACTTTAGAAAAGTTTTCAAAAAGTTCCTTGCATAGGAGCATGGTTCAAACTTTTCCAATTACAGAAATTTTTTTAAAAAATTCCTCGCTGAAGAGCACATTCCAAACTTTTCCAACTTCAGAAAAGTTAAACTCCATGTATGATTTGTCTTCAGCATGTCACGAACAAGAAGGCAGTAATATGTCTTAATTAGAGGTTTTACCCAACCAGGTTAAAATACTGAAATAATTATACATTCCGAATACACTTGGTCGCCACTGATAACTAATGCTACAACTTAGTATAATAAAGATATTCACGGTTTTATCTAAGTGAATTACACGAGCCATATATTAAAAATTTGAGCAGGTTATTCAATTTATAAGTTGATTAACTACTCATTAAGCAGGCTACTTAGTCGGCATAAAGATTAATGTCAACCATAAGCTGGAATAAAAAGAACTCAGTCAAAAATAATTTCATTTCATTGATCAAAATGTATTACAATAACAAGAATGGATCAAAATACAATACAATAAGTATAAATTTATTCTGCTGGATGTTTTCTTTGTGCCTTTTCCATTCCAGCATGAGGGATCATCAAGGGTATGTGGAGAGTTAATCGTATTGAAGTCCCTTAACATATGTCTATTACTACTACTCGGTCTATCAAGTAGGTGAGGAGGATGAACTATATCACATTCATTATGGAGACCATAATACCCCAAGTATTTACTTATTAAGCATTGAGTAATGGGATTAGGAAGAATTCATCTTTTGCCCAACTTGAAAGGAGGCTTGTCACAATCTAAGAAGCTTGGGTCATTCAAATGCCACAAGTCATTGTTTTGATCATACTTCAGCAAAATCGACAAGTTGTTCCATCCCCATTTACAGACTTCACTATTTCTTTGAGTAAGATGATCATCCATGTGGGTTAAGGCCTCATTACAACCCTACATCCAAACATCCCTGGGTTACTTATGGAAGTGGATTGTTAGTCTATCCACTTGATCTTGAAGTTTCTTAAGGAATATATGTTTTGATTTAAGCAGGGTGGCTTGGTCGGCAAGAGTTTTCTTAGTCCTCTCCTTCTCAATGGCAACTATACTTTGTCTAGAAGTTTACCCAGGCTTGGTCCTCTTATTCTTCTTCAATACGTACAACTCTTCCAACAGTCTTGTATTTTTATTCTCCTAAAAGGAAGCTCCCTGATCTGGACCAGTAGTAGTTGATATTTTCAAGTTGTTAAGTTCATCCCTCAGGGCATTATTTTCCTTCTCCAGCATTGCAATAATTTCTCGAGCATAATCGAAATCTTGTTTCAAAGATAGTTCTCTTTTATTTAAAGCATAAGTGATGTCTTTAATTTCTTGTCAAAATCACATCCTTCATTGAATGCCTTATACTTGGCTTCATAATCATCATAAAGTAGTGCTTTGAACATTTTGTGATCCTCTTGCATATGCTTAATCATCTCATAATAACTTGCATTATTTGCAATTGTCCTTTCCAAGGAATATTGATGGTGAATATAAGACTCTTTCACTTAAGCAAACACATTTGGGTCGATTAACCCTGATAGATCTCCCTCAAACAAAGGCATATGGCCTACTACAAAAAGATTCTTGTACTGCCTGAGTAGGTCGGATTCAGCAAAAACTATAGCCTTATTCCTAGCATCAAACTAGAAAATCACAAATATATGAGTTTGTGGGACAAATCCAGAGGATCAGACAACACAAGAAATAAACAACACAATTCAATAAGAAATCAAAATCATTCTAAGTTATGAACAGTACTAGAAAAAAAATTATTCTTTCATTAATTAATAGTTGAAGTAAAAAATTTGCTACATTATCAAGAAAGAAAATATAAAGAAAAATAAAAAAGTAAACTTGTTAGACCCTCTTCTTGTCCTTGTCCTGATCTTAGCTAGCAGCTGGTAGATGGACACTAGTACTAGACACCATTGAAGATTCAATAAGCATCATAGAAGACTCTATAGACCCCTCCTCATCATCAAATTCCTTATCCAAATTGGGAGGAGTACGAGGGCCATGCCTTGTAGAGAGTTCAGATTTTTCTTCTGTGCCAACCAACTTCAGGGCTTCAGTCCACCCTTTCTTGAAAGATAATATTTTAGAATACTCAATTTGATTAGTGGCAGTAAAAATGGCTTTCTCCTGGCCTTTATCAAAGGAAGCTTTTCCATTGGCTTTCAAGGAAGTAACCTCAGAAGTCAGACCAGATACTTTGTCTTTGGCTGTTTGGGCCTGAGTAATGACTTCTACAAGTTTGTCCTCGATATCCTTAGACTTTCCCTTAACATTATTTAATTTCTTCTCGGCCTCTTGGGCTTTATCTTCAACAGTCTTTATCTTGCCTTCAGCTGTAGTGGCCCTATCATTGGCCTTCTTCAAATCCTTTTCCCAGGATTTCTGCTTTGTCTTCAAAGCATACCAGGAAGCTTCCCAAGATTTCTTTTGACCTTCAAAGGCCTCTTCCACTTCACTTGGATAAGTGCTTAGTTGGTTGTCCTTCTCCATCATTTGGTTGAAGTCAACCAAAAACTGCAATAAGAATAAAAATTAAGATATCAGAAAGAGTTCACCAACATGGAGAAAAAAGTGGAGAAGTAAGAAAATTACCAGTACCAAGAAAGTCACATGTTTGATTCGGCTCGAATATTGCATATATTCACCCTCTTTACTTATTCGTTTTAGCCCCCTCGGGTGCCTTAATTTCGGCATTCATGCTCATTAACTAGAAAACCTATATTTTATATGTTTACATGTTTTGCGAGGTATAATTGAGCTTTTGTAGGTATTACGGTGCTTAGTGTGAAGTTTGGTAGCGTTCCGATGAAGTTTTATAGACAATCGCACGTATAGGGAAATTTTAATAATTTCACACTTTGGTTTTATGGCCCAATGTCTTCAGGGAAGTTGAATCCCTCTGAGTCATCTTCGCGTGGTCACTGACGGTGCATGATTCTAATCAATAACGAAGAAGTTACGGGATTTCTCGTGGAGGAAGGACAACACCAAAACCACTTAGGACAAATCATTTCTTTTCCATTTATTTCTTTTACCACTTACTATATAAGTGGGTTTTGTGTATTTGAAGAGATATCTTCTATTTACATAGTTTTTATCGTGTTTTCATCAAGCTTTCTAGTTATGTTAGGGAGGTTAGGGTTTGGAGAAGATTTGCGGTGTGACTTTTCTCTCTCCTAGGGTTTACCTATATAGGTTGTGTAAGAACACTATTCATTATATTTCTCTTTAAATTCAAGCTTCCATTGTTTCATTCTTACCATGTTATTTATTTACTTGCTTTGTAACCTATACTTAATTGCTTTCACTTACTTGCTTTTATTTAATTAATGTCTTTTAACATGCTTTCTATCTAACTTAGTTTAGGATGAGATTGATTGAACTCACCTTGGGTTGATTTGGTTGCATTGTTTTGATGATGGGTTTTATGAATTTAATTTGATTGGATTATTTTTAATTTTACGCCTAGGAGATTTAACGGTATATATCATGTATGCATCGTATTTACGACTTTGTGTGTGTAATCGGGGTATTTGTTGACACCAGAATCATAGTAGTCTTTTTTTATGATTTAGGGGATGACAACTCTAGATTTAATTAATTCTTGAAATGAGATTCAATCTTGTTAAACTTGTCGTCTCATGTAACTATTTATACCAATTAACTCAAGGTTAGGGATATTAGTCGCAATCTATTATTTTTATTCCTTTTTGTAATCTTAGTTTAAACACATGCTTAGTATTATCTATTCTTTTGTAAACAATTGTCTTTTATACTTTTATTTGAGAAGTATTAAATTAATATAATTCTAACATCTAGTTTTTCTACCCGGAATGGCCGTTATACTCCCTTAAAAGAGTGTAGTTAATAGTTTAGGTTTTTGTATTGAGGCGGTGAAATAAAAACAACGACTGACGTATTGACAATGCGCTCAAAATGGCGCCATTGTCGGGGATTAGTTTTAGCTAGAATTATGTTCACTTAATATTTCCTACTATTTTTTTTCTTTCTATTTGTATTTTTTTTTTGTTTTAACGGCTTTTGCATACTTGGCCATCTAAGATCCAAGAAATGTCGAATTCGCGCCTGCACACCACACAGTTGAACGTCCATCGAGGAACCATTTTTGGTAAGTATGTCTTACACTAATGTTTTTAATCATTGTAATGTTCGGGAGTTTGTCCTAAGAATAATTTTTAAAGTCCCTCTAAGCCTATAATGTTTGTTGAATACTTGCATGTTGAGACGAATGAAAATCGCAAGATTACTTTTGGTGAGTTTTTACATAATCAAAATAATGATTTGGGTCATTATACGAATAAGCTTGAAAGTTACGATTATAGTTCTCAAGTTAATCTATTTGGAGAAGTTGCGAAGCCACCGAATTCATTTAGTGCGTTGTTGCAAAGTCAAAAAATGGAAAAAATTTACAACTTTTATCGAGAGCAAAATCATTGTTGGGAGCATGATTTGGATTTATTATTTAAAACCAACGATGATTCTTCTCTTGAAACTTCGAAATATGACGAATGTTTTGACCCAAATGAGGAATTCGAGGTTCTTGAGCCGACGATTCCTACTTTGGAACAAAACATTTTGCGTTTCGCCCAAGGCAAAATGAAAAATGCAAACGGTGAAGATATAGAGATTCACGCACTTTGTAATTTGATGATTTCTTCCTTGAACAACAAAGATGAGTTGAACACTTGTGTTTCACCTCAAACGATTTTGGAAGAATATTGCATTGAAAGTGAATCTTTTTCCTTTAGAATTCAACCATCAGCCGATGACAAGTCATCTCTTCAGGTCAGATTAATTTCCTCCCCATTTCCATTCACCGTTATTTAACCATTACAATAATCCTATGAGTTGGTTGAAAATTTTGAAAAGTTCAATCCATTCACTGACGAGGAATAGTTGCTCGAGTTCCTCACTTTGATGCGATCCTCTCTGTTATGTGCCCTTCCCTCCATGCTTTCTGAAAATCCTTTGGGAGGAGATTCTATTTTTCTTGGATGTCATGTTGTAAGGACAAAATTTACAATTGAGTTGTAATGTAGTTTTGACTTATTCCCGGAATAAAACACGTTTGAATCATATGTCGATTTTTATTTTCACGATCCCACACAAACTATGATGTGTCGAAGATTAATTGAAGACGTTGCGGCAAAGCTTCAAGAAATGAATTATTCCGAAGTTTAATTGGTGTAAGTTTATTTATCTTCAAAGTTTAATTGCATTCTGAGATCACTCAAGTATGAATGCATAATATTAATGGGACTCAAAATTATTTTTCATAATAAGGATGTTTTTTTTATTAACTAAATATTTTTAGTGTTTGAAACTGTTTAGAGTTCATTTTAATCTGAGAAGGACGAATTAGATTTGGTTTAAATTAAGACTCTCATCTCGCGCGTCGTTCAGGCGACGGACTGTGTCGTTCAAGCGAGATGCCACGTCGTTCAAGCGACAGGTCATATCGTTTGTACGACAAGCCTAGTTGTTCGAACGAACCACCGCCTTATGAAAAATATACATTGGCGTGTTTCCTTCAAATTTCAAATTGTGTGCATTCTGCAAAAAAGTATACGAACCAGAGAGTTTTTGCACACATGTTTACAAAGGTTTTTTAAGTTTAAAACATCCTTTTATTTTCAAAATATCCGAGTATCATTGGTATATGTAATGTGATTTTATTTTCACTAAAAAGAAGTTTTCAATTGAAGTACAATTTTTGGTTTTGTAGTGAAGATTCGGTGGAGTCCGATTTCAACATCGTAGAAATTACAAGCCATATCGATGGACATCGAGACATACGTATACGTGTGTGTTGTGGGCAGGCATCGTGGAATAATGTTACTTTCTGTGTGGGCACTGTGAGAGGAGTGGTTGAAGGCCAGAGGAGCGTCAAGTCTCGTAGGTGGATTGAGTCATTGAGTAAGACTACCGTTTATCTTTGTAAAACCATATTCATAGTGATTATCTGGCTTGGGTCGTTCGAGTCTTTTTCCTTTAGTGGTTTTCTCGTACATCCGGCGTGGTTATTATTCTTTTTTTTTCTTTATTTTAATTGCTTTAATGACTAGATGAATGTTTAGGATTAATCAAGATAAAATTTGGTTAAGTTAGAATTTGTTCACAACTTGGTGCAAATTAAAAGTTGGAAAAAGGTTTTTCACAAAAAGAGAAATTTGTTTTGTCATCCGTAAAACACTTCCCGCACAAGAAATTAAAAGGGACCATAGTGTTCCCATTCCCAAAGCCAATACTAACCGTGAGAGAGAGCCCACTAGGAACATGGGGAGAGGTTGATATTTTGGTTATCATTCCCGTCATCTTTACACTTTCACACATTGCGGTAGGAAAAGTCACTGTAGACGTTTTTGCTATGACCTTAGGCATTCTCCTAGGAAGTTTAAAAATAAAGTTGTGTTGGTTCCCAAAACCTCCACCCGTTATGTCACACCTACATGGGTTAGGAAATCAGACTTAGAGGCTTCATGGTTCTCATTTGCTTTCACTTGATTCTTCCCATGCTAAATCTAAAGGTTGAATGTGTTACAATGTGTATCATTTTGTATTATATTTTCATTTATTGAGTGTTATTTGAAAAATACAAAAAGATTTTGTTTTTGAAAAAATTGAGAAAATACAAAAAGATTTTGCATTTATTTGGTTCAAAATATGTTGAAAAGCCAAAAAGATTTTCGGAGCTTTGTTTTCGAGTTTACATGTTTGATGTCGCATATTTGTGTGCTTGGACCCCCTTCCTTTCATTAGCCATGTGGCTAGGACATTTGGTCATAATTATTGATACTTAGAATGATCTTAACCATTGTATTATGGGGTTATTTCAAAGTTGATATGCATTTTTATTTGACTTTGTATATATGCCATCTTTTCACACATGCACGAGTTTATATCGATGTTTGACATCTCTGACATATTTGAGCTTGGCAAGACGTTCTTATCTCAATTTTGTCATCTATGTGTAAGTAGACTTAAGATCGAGGTGTGCATGTAAGAACCGTTTACCGTGAGGATCGTAATTGAAAAAATAATTAGTGTTCACGAAAAAGGACTGCGAGAGTGTAAATAGACTCTTCGTGAAAGCTACCGTTTAAAAGAGCCCAAAAAAATTGAAAGGTAATAAAAAGATTCGTATGCCAAAATTGGGCCAAAGTAGTTTATGTTCATTCAAAAGATAATAAGGTATATTTGAGGGATTTTGGATGGATAAAATAATTGGGTTTGCACCACAAGTTCTAACGTTAAAAAATCGTGTCATGACGCTATTGTTTGTAGAATCGTCAAAATTTCGGATTTAGTTCATTAAGTTCACACTTTAATTGTCACGTATGGCTAAAATAAAGTTTGATGATTTATCACTATCAATTAAAGCTTCTTGATCGTTTCGATGTGTTGGAATTGTGATTCATTTGTTGTAGTTCACGCCCATACATTCCATGTTCCTGTTTGAGAACATTGTATTATTTTAGCATGTAACTTACTTTGTTTTTGGTTGAGTTTTCTGTTTTCGATACTGAAAAGGCACTGTTTTGGATCTGTCAGGCCCATCTTGTTACTTTTTTATGAAAAATTTTTAACTGGGCAAATCTGTTTGATTTTCTGGGCATTCTGGGAAAGTTTCATTTTCTCGTTCGAGCGACGTGAAGTTTCGTTTGAGTGACCTTCTTGGTTTTATGTTTTATTTTGTTTCAGTGCCTTGCTGCATATTGTTCACATTTTGGTACTGAGTTGCTTCTGAACTGATTGTTGATATGCAGATTCACATGATCACAACTTTTACTGCATAGGGTCATTTAGTTACACATGCATAGATTATTTGATTCATATTGTGTGATTTGATTATTTGCAAGCTATGAATTTGATATTGTTCATCATAATTATTCGGTTGCCTATGTTTACCTAGATACGCTTAATATTATTATATCTCATGCTAGGTAGTTTATCTTTTCACCGAATTTTCTATTCGAGACAAAAAGGGGGAGAGATGTCTGTGATGTAGGGGTTCTGTGATGTGGGGGGAGTTTTTTTTAGTTTCATAATTGTATACAAATTGGTATCATGCTTTAGTCACTTAATAAATGATTTGGACTTGATTTTACATACTGTTTTTTATCATTTGTTCCTCCATAAATCACTGGGTATTTGTTTGTCTCATGTGTGTTGGTATTCTTAAAGAGATTGGAGATTTCAAGTATACATCACATTCAGACATTCAGGGACAGTTCATGCTTATCGTACCATATTGTACTAGTATTGTCCTATAATTTTTATTTTGGGGTTTATGGGATGGAATTTAAGTGTCATATGACTTGACGGCCCGACTTGGGCATTTCACAATTGGTTTTGTCCCAGAATAGTCAAAGGGGGAGATTTGTAAGGATAAAATTTCCAATTGAGTCTTAATGTACTTTTGACCTATTCCCGAAACAAAACACGTTTGAGTTATAGGTCGATTTTTATTGTCACGATTCCACACAGACTATGACATGTCGAAGATTAATTGAAGACGTTGCGGCAAATCTTCAAGGAATTAATTATGTCGAAGTTTAATTGGTGAAAATTTATTCGTCTTCAAAGTTTAATTGCATTCCGAGATCACTCGGGTATGAATGCATAATATTAATGGGACTTGGAATTATTTTTCATAAAGATAAGGATGTTATTTTTATTAAATAAATGTTTTCTAAAAAAAAATTAGCATTTGAAACTATTTAAAGTTCGTTTTAATCTGAGAACGACGAATTAGAGTTAGTTTAAATTATAACTCTAATCTCGCACATCGTTCAAACGACAGACTGTGTTGTTTAAGCGAGATGCCACGTTATTCGAGCGACAGGTCATCTCGTTTGCGTGACAAGCCTAGTCGTTCGAACGAACCACCGCCTTAAGAAAAATATATATAGGCATGTTTCCTTCAGATTTCGAAGTTTGTGCATTCTGCAAAAATAGTATACGAACCAGAGAGTTTCTCCACACATGTTTACAAAGGTTTTTTAAGTTTAAAACATCCTTTGAGTTTCAAAAGATCCAATTATCATTGGTATATGTTATGTGATCGTGTTTGCACCAAGAAGAAGGTTTCAATTGAAGTGAAATTTTTGGTTTTGCGGTGAAGATTCGGTGGAGTCTTATTTCAACATCGTAGACATTACAAGCCATACCGGTGGACACCAAGACATATGTGGACGCGTGTGTTGTGGACAGGCATTATGGAAGAAGGTTACTTTCTGCGTTGGCACTGTGAGGGGAGTGGCTGAAGATCAGAGGAGCGTCAAGTCTCGTGGGTGGATCGAGTCGTTGAGTAAGACTATCGTCCGTCTTTGTAAAACCATATTCATAATGATTGTCTGGCTTGGGTCATTCGAGGTTTTTTTTCCTTAGTGGTTTCCTTGTACATCCGGCATTGTGAGTATTCTTTTTTATTTTATTTTACTTGATTTAATCACTAGATGGATGTTTAGGATTAATTAAGATAAAATTTGGTCAAGTTAGAATTTGTTCACAACTTGGTGCGAATTAAAAGTTTGGAAAAAGGGTTTTCAGAAAAAGAGAAATTTATTTTGTCATCCGTAAAACACTTGTCGCATAAGAAATTAAAAGGGACCATCACATGTGTGCCTGTCTCGGACCAATCCAAACTCCCCATCATCCCCCCAAAAATTTTAATGGTTTATGGTTCTCTTCTTCCACCGTACACAAACATTCCGTTGTTTGAACATAATTCCTATTTTTCGAAAGCTATGCATGAAATGGAGGGACCGTCAATTATCCCTCAAAGTCAAATCGTTGTTTGGGTGGACCCTCAGAAATTTCAACTCCTTTTGTATAGTTAATTGAGTGCTTAAAATTTGGGTTATACACAGTTAATTCTTTTTTTATTTTATTTATTTCTATATAGCTTTTAGTGTAATTAGTTAATTTTTTCTTTATTTTGCACACACTCATCTGCAATTCTATGCATATATTTTCGTTTTTTATGTGTGTGTGTGTGTGTGTGCGTGTCTCCCATTGTAAATTTCATCCTTACTTAAATTTTTTAGTGTATATAATGTTTTATAGTAATTTCTATATATATTATTCAGTCTTTTTATATGGGTTTTAGTTAGTTTAATTTTAACTTTTTTTATCTCCATTTTTTCCCATTACAGTCATGTGGTTGCAAAAAAAAAAATAGTAGGTCTTTGAGCACGTATGTGCTAAAAAGTGAGCAGGTAGGTGCTCAAAACAAGCAAGTCCTTAGCTTAAAGGAAAAACATAGCAGGTAATGGCTAAAAAAAGAAGTAGCAGGTGGTGTTTGCAAAAGAGGTCTTTGGCAGTAGAAGGTCTGCGTCTCTGTCCCAGTCCCTAAAAAAATCGAAAATCACGGTCGACCGGTTCCAAGGCTTCCTCATGCACTGCCTCATCTCTTAGGCAAATTTAAAAAGTGCAGTCGAACGGGATCCCACCCGCGGTCGACCAGGGCAAGCAGGTATTAGGCCATTTTTTTTGTTTCCTTAAACGAATCACTCCTCTACTTTCCTACATCTATTTCGTGCCCCATATTTCACACCCCAATTTCACCAATTTCTACACATCCAAGGTATAAATTCTTCCTTATTTTCCATGTCTCCTTGGTGTTATTATCATTCAATTGACATGATTTCAAGGTTTTTATATATGTTTTGACAATTTGTGGAGTTTGTTGTTAGGTGTGTCCTAATTATTGTTCCAACTTGATTTTATGCTTAATTGTCGATGTATGACCATTCATGAACACAAATTTTTGTTGGATTATTGTGTTTGTTCATGAATGGGGCTTGTGTTGGTTTAAATGGCACTTACACGCCCTTATACCACATTTTGCACACCAAGTGTTCGCTAAAATTCCTAAACCAAATTTTTTCATGATTTTTAGCATACAGTTGCATATTTTTCACTCGTTGTCACACTTTGACACATTTTATCACATTGTGGTATATTTTCACCCAGTTTCATACACTTGCACACGCCATTTCAACCCGTTCACTGACTAACTTTAATTACATTTTACATTTTTTTTGTCTTGCCTAATTATTATTTTATAGGTTTAATTGGCCACAAACTACGATTCGATCAAGTGTGTGCCCTCCCGGGGTGTCCAGGGAATCCATTGTGAAAGGTGAGTCATCTTGCATCGCCACAATTGGGCGAACTTTTCTTACCAAGAATGGTCGCATCAATTAGGACATTGTGCATTTCTTTCATGCGACATTCGTGGTGACATTGTGCACTTCAGCTCATCTATATTGTTGTGACTTACAACATGATTTCTTTTAACTTAATTCTTACGGTAAATATTTTTAGTTTTCTTTGGTTTGTATAGGGCTCACATTGACTACCTCGGGGATCGCTCCAAATTGGGGTGATTTATGTCTATCCCTCTCTTTGTCATAGTGTCTTTAATTTCATTGAGGAAAATGTGCGTTTCAAGTTAGGGGATGTGATTATTCATCTCAATTTCTTTTTCATCATCGTAAGCCATGTTCATATTTATTAATTATATTTTTTAATTTAATAAAAATTCAAAAAATTTCAAAATTTGTTTTCTTTTTTCTTTTCTCTTTCTTGTGCCTTTTGTCCCAATCTCCTATGATAAATTCAATAATTTCCCTATCCAATTTCTATTTAATGATTCATTTTCTATTTCTGTCATGTTATTAAACTTTAGTCCTCAATTTATTTAATATTGAGAATAAATGCATGAATTAAACCTTGAAAACTCATAATCACTTGAGCATATTTTATAAATGATTTGGTAGGATAATTATAACTTAGTATCTTTTTTTTGCTTTGTCTATACTAAAACCGAGCGAGCTTTGTGCTTTTCTTCATTTGTCAGTATTTATACACTACTCTTTCCTTCTTAAAAACGTTAAATTTGTTGGTAATCTCACCATTCTTTCATTGACCATTCATTAATTGAGTTCATATATGAAATGTGTTGCTTGATCATGATTTTCAAAGTTGTTTGGACTCGAGAATTGTGTAAATTTTAGGAAAGGATCATAGGCCCTCTTTGTTATATTACCCATCTTGACCTTGACCTCACCTAAAATGTTTTCCCTCGTCAACCCCTTTGTGCCTTAATATAGCTTTTCGTTTCATCACCCCAAATCTCATAATCAACTCCACATTAGAGTTATAAATCATATATATCACCTTACATATCTCTGTTTGGAATGATACTTGGATTTGAATGATGTTCATTTTACGTGGTTGCAATTAAGCATGTGAGAGTGAAAAGAAAAGTAAGAAAAAAAAAGAAAAACAAAAGAAAGAAAACAAAAGAGAAATATGAGAAAACAAAAGAAAAAGAAAGTATTTCATGTTGTATATGGTGTTCAATAACCTTTGTCACTTTCCAATGTTATATTCAATGCTTGTTATGGAAATCATGTTTCAAATTTGAAATTGCTCCTAATTTTCCATTATCCCGTGTTTTCTCCTCCAAACACCTTTGAATCTGTACATATTCCCTTCATTTCATAACCTTAAACCCAAACCTACATTACAACCCTATAAAAGTCCTATGTGATCATAAGGTGAATGTAATTCAAAAAGATTAATATTCACGATAATATGTGAAAATGTATTTCACCTATTTAATGATGATATCCTTTCATTGAGATTACAAAACTTTTATTTTATATATAGCGTTCTTCATTGATGACATGTGCGCAACCTAGTATCCATTTACATTTACTCATTATGCCCGCATGTCCCGTGTGTTATACCTATTCCGGGTGCTTCAATTTTTTGAGTGTATTATCCGAAGAGGAATGAGTGGAATAATGCTTTAATTGTTATCCAGGCTATAGGCATTTTTACCGAATCAAATGTGACACCCTGCCTAATTAAATACCGGGCGATCATTCCTTTATTAAATTAAAATCAAGGTGAACAGTTGGTTCATTCTTAGCATCACTGTCGTAAAAATAAATTTTCCATATTAACACCCTAATTAATTAAGCTAAGTGTCACAACTATTATTAACATTACTTTTCAAATTTTATATTTAAAGAAAAAACATTTATTTATTTATTAACAACATTATCAATAAGTAAGAATCATACCACAACTATCCTGGAACATAATCTAATTAATTTAAACATTCAACATTTAAAATCCCAACATTTAAAACCTAAAGTAAAACATTCATGCTGAATAAATCCCAAAGTATCCGTACTAGAAATAACTGAAATACAAATGTCCCAATAAAACAGATAAATAGTGGAAAGGGCGACACATGCCCAATAAATGAGAATAATAGAAGAGGAATCAAGTAAATGAAATCGTCTAAGCAAGTGGCCTGCAACTCCCACCCAAGCTGCAGCACGTTCCTCCCAAGAGATCCTAAGCAAGACGCCCCTGTGGCTGGGCACCTGTAATATATACATATATATACAAGAGAGAGAGAGAGAGAGAAAGACGGGTCAGAGCCCGATAGTGTATATGATTTAAAAATTGTTTAGCAAGTATTTAAATTGATACAGGCCAATGCAACAACATATTAGTGCGACACTCTCTTGAGAAATTCTCACCTCTCTTCTAATGTGCACACCTATCTCACTAACCTTCCCAATGGTCGATCTCGTCATATACCACACTATCTTTCCCCAATGATTTAACTTATCTTAGGTTATTCGCAGGATCTACAACTGAACAACACAAGTATTTAAAATGTAAGATTTTAATTTGTAACCAAGGTTCTCCTTTTAACTTTATTAATCAATAAAGTTTTTCAGTGTCATATTATACTTTCTCAAAACAAGTATTTACAATTTGAGTCATCAACCATGTCCTACATATCAATCCACAGTAGGCAGTTCCAGATTTCAGAATTTCATATATATATATTAACTACTCGTATAATATATATATTATAACAGCACCCCAAATAGAAACTATGGTGCGGGCATACTCTACTATCCAAACCCCATATCACTCACATTAAGGGGAATACAAATTCGGAATCACTCTCGAATTGTATTAACACATACACAAACAATATTGAGGCGAAGCATAGATTCCAAGTCTCTAAGAGGATGGCACATACCTGCGTATCTTAGGACCGTCTGAACTATCCATACGATAGCCTGTACCAAGGATATCTACCTCCTAGGATACGAATCAATATCCCCCATAAGGCACACAGGATAAGACCGTCCCAGCGCGGTAACCTCGGGATAGCAAGTAGCGTGGGTATGATTTTCACTCATAGATAGTATATGCATACACAATCATATAACTATACTAATATTACCATATCAATATTAGGTATATCTCAAATCCCATAGTTACGACATTTATCCTTATTTTCACATTATTGGTATCGCGTATAAGGGTTCGTCTCTAACCTTAATTCGAAGGATTCTTCTATCTTATTACGTATCTCACATGGACTCTATCTTCCCAAGTTATAAAATTTAGTAGGTGTCCTTTTTATGTTCCAACGTACCCCTCTAATGTATCTCTCCCTTTAATACATAAATTTATCGACCCTTAAGTAATTATCCCCAAAATTACAATTCTCATCTCATATTAAAAGTCCCAAAATTATTCATATGTCCTACTGATCTTCCATAACTCCCAAAACATTTCATTAAGGATGCCCAAGAATTATTTCACGATAATTTGAATTTAACTCATTTAAAAAGAGAAATAGAAGTCTATCAGGAGGGGTCGATCGATCGAAGTTTGGGGCTCGATCGATCTAGCCTTCGATCGATCGATGCTCTGGCTCGATCGATCGATCAAACAGGTATTTTGATTTCTGCAGAATTACAGTTACGGGTTCTACTATCTATCTTCATCCAAATCCATATTTTCCGATCCAAAACGTCTCAAAAATTCTACCACTAACATCCTAACATGATATGATACACATTCTACGTAAAGCATGTCAATTTAAGTCACTAAACATGGATTAATCATAGCGAAATTCATTTAAAACTCAAGAACCCTAAAAATCTCTAACTCATGATTCTAATCTGTTTTATCCCAGAATTTCTTTCTTATTTACACCAAAATTTCGTGGATTATCTTTCTACATCATAAAAGACTTCCAGAATAAGGTTTAAGTCTTTACTACATGCAAATTCCTATCACAATTTGGGTTTTCTTCCATATATTTCATCCCTAATCATTCCTAAACTAATATGGAAATTGCACCAACGAAAATAGCAAGATAAACACTTGCCTGGGATTTTTAGAAATCTGGATTGCGGCTGATTTTGGTGTGGTTGCGTTCCCCGTCTCGCGATCTACGCGTTGGTGGTGGCGGCGGTGCAAACCGTTGAGTTCCTAGCCTTGGAATTGCTTGAGAGCTCTCTCCTCTCTTCTCCAATGGTCGTTCTAGGTTTTGGGTATTCTAACCCTAGGTGACAACCTCAATATAAGATATAGCCCCTCTAATTTTCGTGGGTTTAATTACCCAAAAATGCGAAATGACCAAAATGCCCTCCCGGGTTACTAATTAGGCCTAAAAACGCCCCGAGACCCAAACTACACCCCCGGGTACACTTTTCTGACTATCTCGACCCTTCCGGACGCGTTGGCGCACTCAAAATGACCATACGAACAACTTATAAAATATTCACTTTTATTTATCAATATTTAGTCCTGACGCGACACGGGCGCGTCCCGACTCAAATTTCAAAAATTATCATTTTATTCACTCGTGACATTCAATATAACCAATATTACATATTACTTTGCTCATTAGTAATATTCAACAAATTTCCCATAATTACTAACTCTCGTCACGTTAATAATTATAACATAATTAATTTCCGGATTTTTATTAAATAATTAACTCACATTAAATTTAATAAATCTCCAAATTAATATAGCATAAAAATACGGGGTATTACATACTTCCCCCCTAATAACGAAATTTCATCCTGAAATTCGAAAAACAAGGCATACCTGGTAAGAATAAATCTGGATATCTCTCGCGCATATCGGCCTCGCGCTCCAAAGTGGATTCCTCCATATTATGATGCTCCCACTGGACTCGCACAAGTGGAACTATCTTCGACCTCAATCTCCTCTCACTATAGTCTAGGATAGCCACTGGTCTCTCCTCGTAAGAGCTGTCAGGCTGTAAGTCTATCTCATCTATCGCAATGTGAGTATGGGCCATATCATCCCGAAGATACCGTCTCAAAGACGAGATGTGGGATACATCGTGAATGCGATGTAAATGCTCTGGTAGTCCCAATCTGTATGCTACCGGCCCAATCCTCTCGATGATGGGAAATGGTCCCACGTACCTCGGGGCCAATTTCCCCTTCTTCCCGAACCTCATCGCTCCTTTCATAGGAGATACCCGCAGTAATACTTGGTCCCCCACATTAAACTCCCGGAAGAACCGTTTCGCATCGGCATAGCTCTTCTGCCTGTCCTGGGCTACTTGAATGCGACTCCTGATCATCTCAATCCTCGCGGAGGTTTCCTGAATTACCTCTGGTCCCAACAACTTATTATCCCCCACCTCGAGCCAACAAGTTGGAGAACGATAAGGCCTGCCATACAAAGCCTCAAATGGAGCCATACCAATCGTAAACTGATAAGAGTTATTATAAGCAACCTCTACCAGTGGAAGATGTGGCTCCCAACCTCCTCCAAAATCAAGAACACACATGCGTAGCATATCCTCTAACATCTGATTAGTACGCTCTGTCTGTCCATCTGTCTGTGGATGATAAGCTGAACTCAACCTCAACTCAGTACCCATAGCCTCCTGAAAGCTTTCCTAGAAACATGACACGAAAATCTTGTCTCTATCTGACACAATATTCAGGGGCACCCCATGTAATCTGATAATCTCAGAAATGACCAACTGAGCATACTGACCCGTGGTATAATCTGTCTGCACCGACAGAAAATGAGTCACCCTGGTCAAACGGTCCACAATCACCCAGATAGAGTCGTGGCCCCGCTGTGATGTAGGCAACCCTGAAATAAAATCCATGGAAATACTCTCCCACTTCCACGCGGGTACTTCTAATGGCTGAAGCAATCCTGACGGTTTCTGATGGTCCACCTTCACCAGCTGGCAGGTAGAACACTTGGACACGAACTCAGCAATGTCCTTCTTCATCCAACTCCACCAGTATTGCCTCCTAATATCCTGGTACATCTTATCTCCTCCAGGATGTACCGCAAATCGGGACCCGTGAGAATGGGTCATCGCTGCATGACGTAATTCTGCTCCTTCTGGAACCACCAATCTCCCATTAAACCTCAAACCCCCATCAGAACTAACAGAGTAGGACTCAGCACCCTCAGCTAAAAGTCGTACAATCTGCTCCTGGCAAAACGGGTCTGTGGTTTGGGCCTGTATTACCCTCATAACAATCTCGGGTGTGACTGTCATAACAGATATGAAGGAATGGATACTGCGTCTTGGTGGCCTAACTCCTTCCACTTTGCTTTCCAGACGTCCGCTACCTCGTCAACCGGTCTACGGCTCAACGCATCAGCAACTACATTGGCCTTCCCCGGATGATATTGTATGTCGAACTGATAGTCCTTCACAAACTCTAACCATCTGCGCTGACGCATATTCAGCTCTCGCTGAGTGAATAGGTACTGCAGTGACTTGTGGTTCGTGAACAAGCGGAATTTCTCCCCCAATAAGTAGTGCCTCCATATCCTCAATGCAAAAACGACCGCTGCTAACTCCAGGTCGTGGGTGGGTAATTCTTCTCATGCGACTTAAGCTTGCGGGAGGCAAAAGCTATAGCCTTCTCCTCCTGCTGAAGTACTTCCCCAAGTCCCCGTAAAGAGGCATCGGTGTAAACCAGGTACTCCGCACCCGGCTTTGGTAAAGCAAGAACTGGTGCTGAAGTAAGCTTGTCTTTCAGCTCGTCGAAAGCCAACTGACAAGCATCATCCCAAACATATGGTACACCCTTGCGAGTCAGATTGGTCAGTGGACCCGCTATTTTGGAGAATCCTCGAATAAATCTCCTGTAGTAACCAGCTAACCCCAAGAAACTACGCACTTTCGTCGGTGTCGTGGGCTGTCCCCACTCCCTCACCGCTGACACCTTACTCGGGTCAACTACTATCCCCTGCTCAGAAACAACATGCCCCAAGAACTGTATCTCTCGCAACTAGAATCCGCACTTCTCGTACTTAGCATACAACTGATGCTCTCGTAGAGTCTGAAGAACCTGCCTCAAGTGCTCGGCATGCTCCTCCTCGGAGTGTGAATATATCAAGATGTCATCTATGAAGACGATGACAAACTGATCCAAGAACTCTCTGAATACTCGGTTCATCAAGTCCATGAAAACGGCTGGAGCATTTGTGAGTCCGAACGGCATCACCCTAAACTCATAGGACCCATATCTCGTCAAGAAGGCAGTCTTTGAAACATCCTGCTCTCTAATACGCAACTGATGGTACCCTGACCTCAGATCTATCTTCGAAAAGAAAGTTGCTCCCCTCAACTGGTCGAACAGATCATCGATTCGAGGCAACGGATACTTATTCCGTATCGTGACCTTGTTCAGCTCCCGGTGGTCCACATACAATCTCAGTGAACCATCTCTCTTCTTCACAAACAAGACTGGAGCGCCCCAAGGTGAGGTACTCCTACGAATGAAGCCCTGACCTAACAGTTGCTCTATCTGATCTCGTAACTCTCGCATCTCCGCCGGAGCCATACAGTATGGAGCGCGTGCTATAGGTCTGGTATCTGGCAATAAATCTATAACAAAGTCTATCTCGCGACTGGGGTAGGCCTGGTATTTCCTGAAATACATCGGAATACTCACGAACAACTGGAATCGAGTCTAACGAAATCACAACCTCCTTAGAGGTATCCTCCTCTATATAATACAAATGAGTGGTCGAACCTCCCTCTGGGCGAGGCATCGCCACTACAAACATCTCTTGCCCCGAAATGGCAAAAACAATGCTCCCACCGAAGCAATCAATCATGGCTCTATAAGCTGCGAGCCAATCCATACCGATAATAACATCATGCTCATGCATATCTAAGACTAACATGTCTGCAGGTAATAACAAACTACCAATCTCTACCCCCACTCCCCGGCATATAAAGAAAAATGAACCATTCCACAGTGGTGAGTCTACCTACGTTACAGTGCTCAATACTGTGGTTAATAACCCTAAGGTCTTCGCATAATATGTAGCTATAAAACAATGCGTTGTCCCAGTAACAAACAAAATTCGACCCAAAGTCCCATGGATAGGAAAACATACCCCAAATCGCGGGTGGTGCCTGTGGGGCGGCTGCCTGGCGGACATTATAGATATGATTGTACTGTAACTGCCCCTGCTGCACTGGAGCTACTGGAAAGGTTGGTAGGGCTGGTACCTGAGTTGGAGCTGGGAGAGCGACTGTAAAAAGTGGCCCCTGTGGATCATTACGGGCACCCTGCTGCTGTGGGGCCCTAACACCCTCTGGGCAATCCTGGCGTTTATGGCCATGCGTGCCACACACAAAACATCAGCCTCTGAAGTTACTCCCCCTCTGACCCTGCTGCTGTCGGTGTCGGCCTTGCTGACTTAGGACTTTATTCCTCTTTCGAAACTGCTTCATTTTACCACGTTGTTGACTAGAACTGACTCGGTCTTGGGTAGTTTGTTGTCGCAATTTTGGAGCCTTCGCACATTTGTCAGCTTTAGTAACATGTATTTGGCTAACCTCTCTAGGTCTTTTGCCTCCTTTAAGTTGTATGCTGCGTTCTTGGTATTGTAAAACTGCAGTGGTAACTGCTTGTGCCACGATACCTGCTAACTCGGAGGTTGATATTCTCTCTGGGGATGCCTGAGGTGTGAGTCGACCTTGCTCGTTGACTCCCTTAACCGTTCTAGCTAGTTCTTCTTGACGGTCCATCTGAAATTTAAATAAATTTGGATGAGTTCATCATTCAAATAAACAAATCGCAGAAGCACGAATTCCCAATGTATAGAGATGAACACAACATTCCTAGTATTTAGGGCTCTATATCAAAGAAAGCAACGCTGAAAGCATAATAGGCCGCACTGATCCTAAAGGACACTAGAACCTGATGCTCTGATACCACCTGTGACACCCCGCCTAATTAAATACCGGGCGATCACTCCTTTATTAAATTAAAATCAAGGTGAACAGTTGGTTCATTCTTAGCATCACTGTCGTAAAAATAAATTTTCCATATTAACACCCTAATTAATTAAGCTAAGTGTCACAACTATTATTAACATTACTTTCCAAATTTTATATTTAAAGAAAAATCATTTATTTATTTATTAACAACATTATCAATAAGTAAGAATCATACCACAACTATCCTGGAACATAATCCAATTAATTTAAACACTCAACATTCAAAATCCCAACATTTAAAACCTAAAGTAAAACATTCATGCTGAATAAATCCCAAAGTATCCGTACTAGAAATAACTGAAATACAAATGTCCCAATAAAACAGATAAATAGTGGAAAGGGCGACACATGCCCAATAAATGAGAATAATAGAAGAGGAATCAAGTAAATGAAATCGTCTAAGCAAGTGACCTGCAACTCCCACCTAAGCTGCAGCACGTTCCTCCCCTCTCTTCTCCAATGGCCGTTCTAGGTTTTGGGTATTCTAACCCTAGGTGACAACCTCAATATCAGATATAGCCCCTCTAATTTTCGTGGGTTTAATTACCGAAAAATGCGAAATGACCAAAATGCCCTCCCGGGTTACTAATTAGGCGTAAAAACGCCCCGAGACCCAAACTACACCCCCGGGTACACTTTTCTGACTATCTCGACCCTTCCGTATGCGTTGGAGCACTCAAAATGACCATACGAAGAACTTATAAAATATTCACTTTTATTTATCAATATTTAGTCCTGACGCGACACGGGCGCGTCCCGACTCAAATTTCCAAAATTGTCATTTTATTCACTCGTGACGTTCAATATAACCAATATTACATATTACTTTGATCATTAGTAATATTCAACAAATTTCTCATAATTACTAACTCTCGTCACGTTAATAATTATAACATAATTAATTTTCGAATTTTTATTAAATAATTAACTCACATTAAATTTAATAAATCCCCAAATTAATATAGCATAAAAATACGGGGTATTACATCAAAGCTTTTAGTATGGGCACGCACACCACTCACATTTGAGGTTTCAATTTAATGTAGTTACTCTTTTAATGTTGATAATTTTGGATTATGGGGAAAAATTCTCTTTTGCTTTATTTATAATATGTTGAAATATATAGTTGTTGTTGAGCTTGGCATGTTGGTTGGTTGGGCATATTTGAGGAAATTTGATATTTGTGGATTTCATCACTGAAAATCCTCACGAGACAACACTCGTCCACTAGGGTAACCTAGGGGTTTAACTGCTTATTGCATATGAAAAATGCAATCGTTCGCCCACGAAAATGGTATTTATCTCCTTTGTACATATCTCATTTCTTGTGATTTACTTGTAGTTCCTCTTGCTTTGTAATTCATTGCTAGGGACTAGCAACGTGTAAGTTAGGGGGTGTGATTCAGCTCGAATATTGCATATCTTCACCCTCTTTACTTATGCATTTTAGCCCCCTCGGGTACCTTAATTCCTATATTTATGCTCATTAACCAGACAACCTCTACTTTATATGCTTTCATATTTTGCGAGGTATAATTGAGCTTTTGTAGGTATTACGGTGTTTAGTGTGAAGTTCGGTAGCGTTCCGAGGAAGTTCTGTCGATAATCGCACATACAGGGGTATTTTAGTAATTTCAAAATTTAGGTTTCTGACCCAATGTCTTCACAGAAGTTGAATCCCTCTGAGTCATCTTCGCGTGAGTGCTGACGGTGCATGCTTCTGATCAATAACGAAGAAGTTATAGGATTTCTCGCGGAGGAAGGACAACACCAAAATCACTTAGGAAAAATCATTTATTTTCCATTTATTTCTTTTACCATCTACTACATAAGTGGTTTTGTGTATTTGAAGACATATCTTCTATTTACATAGTTTTTATCTTGTTTTCATCAATCTTTCTAATTAGGTTAGGGAGGTTAGGAATTGGAGAAAATTTTAGGTGTGACTTTTCTCCCTCTTAGGGTTTACCCATATAGGTTGTGTAAGAACAATATTCATTATCTCTCTCCTTAAATTCAAGCTTCCAATGTTTGTTTCTTACCTTGTTATTTACTTACTTGCTTTGTAACCTAGATTTAATTGCTTTCACTTACTTGCTTTCATTTAATTAATGTCTTTTAACATACTTTCTAGCTAACTTAAGGATAGATTGATTGAACTCACCTTGGGTTGATTTGGTTACTTTGCTTTAGTGATTGGTTTTTTGAGTTTAATTCGATTGGGTTATTCTTGATTTTATTCCTGAAAAAGTTAACGGTGTATATCATGTATGCATTGTATTAACGATTTTGCGTGTGTAATTTTCGGAGTATTTGTTGATGCCAAAATCATAGTAGGCTTTTATGACGATTTAGGGGGTGATAACTCTAGATTTAATTAATTGTTGAAATGAGATTCAATCTTGTTAAACTTGTTGTCCCATATAACCATTTATACCAACTAACTCAACTTGAGGGATATTAGTCGCAATCTATTGTTTTTTTTTTTCCTTTTTATAATCTTAATTTAAACACATGCTTATTATCTTTTCCTTTGTTAACAATTATATTTTACACTTTTATTCGAGAAGTATTAAATTAATACAATTCTAACAACTAGTCTCTATGGATTTCAATACTCAGACTGGTCACTATACTCCCTTATGTAGTCAATAGTTTAGATTTTTGTATTGAGGCGGTGAAACGAAAACAACGACTGGTGTATTGACACTGCGCTACTTTTTACTCTTGAAATGTTGTCAATCTTTTACAACTACATCATAATCTCAATAATCAATATTGGAATCTGGTAGGCTTACTACTAAAGAAGTATTGGCTTGCCTAGTCTTCAAATAATAGGTACTTTCTCCAACAGTACCCCGTTTATAGTAAAACATCAACTCTAGAATCTCAATGTGGGTCCCATAGACTTCGTTCAATCTATTTACACCGTTTACGATTCTCCAAGTGTTGGAGGCTACTCTAGCAAGAACTACATCAAAATATTGGCAAAACTAAAGAAAAATAGGGTTTGGTGGAAACGTAATACCACACTAAGTAATGAATAAAGTAGGGATCCAATGACCCTCAGGAAGCGAATATACATTTACGGGACCTTTGGCTATCTCTAAATCTACCCAATCTGCAAAAATCGAAGGAAAATGGCAGCAAACGATCGCACGGGAAAAAGCTTGAAGGCAAAGAAAGTGCTAAGTTCAAAAGATTTGAGGTAAAAATAAAGGAGGGAACTTCATACCTATTTATAAGTTGCCTCAATAAATGAAATTGAAATGATTAATTAAACGAGTCGTATAGCTACTATTGGCTGTACGCTTCTCGAAATATCAAAAGACGATTGTGCCTTTTGGCGATTCAAAAAAGTTTGAATTATTTACAAAAATGCCATCATAAAACAGTTCTAGTGGAAATGTTTGTAAGTATGGGAGGTCGGCTGCCGACTAAACACTCGAAACAGTACGCCGAGAAGCTTCATGGGCTAAATACTCCATACTTTCAATCAAACATCAAGCATGGTGCATTGGGAGATTTTGTTGGATGTAAAAATTATTATCTTATGTGGACCAATGATGACTATACACCTGTCCTACTACGTGGCCTACTAGACACCTTGATCGGCTTCAGAGACACTTAGTCGACTGGAATGCTGACCAACTTCAGAAGGCCAACCAACAAGAATACTAATAGTTACTCGGATGGGATGCCAACCAACACGGAATTCCAAAAGTTTCATTTATCGTACACAGATGTAAATGCCTGAAAATATAAAAGCATTCAATATAGGGTTTTACAACACTATAAACATATGGTACTCCATCAACTAGAGGGACAACTCGAATCACTCATATGCACACCATACGGAGTTATTGTAAACCCAACTAAATAAAACCAACAGTGGACGTAGGTTATTTTACAGGTGAACCACTCTCAAAATCTCTTGTCTTATATGTGTTGTTTGTGGTTTGAGTTACTTACTATAGGTGATTAATGAATGTCAATCAACACATCATGTGTTGTTTGAGATTTTTCCCTAACTAAGAGTGTTTGTGCTTCTGAGCTATATCGATTGGGTTTTTAATGATATATTTGACTTTACCCATTAAAGTATTTGAGCTTTTAACAAAAAGTCCATGACATATTTTTATTTAATTTTTAGTCTATAATGTATATTTGAAAAATAATTTTGGGTTGGTTGAAAATTTAACCATGAAATTTGGGACCATTTTGATATTTGGAACTACTCTTTTAATTTTTATAAATGTTAGCCGTGATTTTTGTAATGTGGAGAAAAAAAAACTCCTTTTAAGCGAACCTCTTCGATCCATTTCCTTGTCCAAAGCACCCCAGCCCTCTCTGCCACTTATTTGTCATTATACCAAACCAACGATGGTGGGGTGGACTAGAAGCGAGGGGATTTTTAATAGGGGTAGCAGCAGCTAATTTGTACAGGGGATGACGATGATGATGGGGTTTGGTGAAGTGGGTTGGCAATAGGGTTTTCAACAAGATCGTGTGGGTTTTGTGCAGGGGCGGGTGGGTTTTTGTGTAGAGGCGGCAATGGGTCTAGTGAAGTGGAGACGGGAGTGGGTTGGCAATGGGTATGGTTTGTGGTGGTGGTGATGATGGATGTAGGGGTGTTCAAAAAATCGACTGGACCAACGGATCAAATCGAACAGAGTTGAACCAACAATTTTTTTTATTTTTTTTCTTAATAGGTTCGGTCTCGATTTATTTTTTTGGCGGATCGATCTAGTCGGTCCGGTCCACGATTTACAGTTTTAAAAATCGTGTTAAGAGCGATCTGAACCGACTCTATATAAAACAATATATCTTTAATATATATATATATATATATATATATGTATATAAGGTAAATAAATAGTGAAAATAAATACATTAATATTTGATTAGTTTAATCCAATACTAGGTTTGTTTTAATTACAAATTATGATTTTTTTTAGTTTTTAATGTTTGGAAAAATAGAGTTGGGTATATATTTATTATTATAAATGATGTAATTCATTAATGTGAGGACCGACGGGTTAGACCGTACTAGCCCTATAAAAAATCGAACCGATTAAGGTCGGTTAACCGACATTATCGATCCGGTTTCGATCCATTTTTTTATAGAACCGACCAAGTCGGTTCAGTCCAAAAAAAACCTCAAAACCAAATCGGACCGAACCGCGAACACCCCTAGATGTTGTTGTGTGTCTTTATTTTTTATTTTTGTTCTTTTTAACAAGTGGTAGTGGTACCAGTGGTGGACCTAGAAGGTGGTGGCGATGGTGTTTATGGAAAGTGGTAGTGGAGGTAGTGTGGGGGAGTTTTGGTGGTGGTTATAGCGGGAGGTAGTGAGTTGTGGTAGCGGTGTTGGGTGGTGCAGGTGGTGGTAGGGTAAGAGTGGTGGAGATTAGACATATTGAAATAATATACGACATGATAAGATGACACGACATGACATGAAATTATAAGTTAATGGGTTTAAGGTTATCAGGTTTGAGTCAATTTCGGGTCAACATGATAGAGCCGTTAAGATAACGGTTCGGGTTTGAAAATTTTAATACACCCGATTAGATCCGTTTGTACCGATTAGAGCCCACTAATACCACATGAACTCTTTGTTCATAACTTATATTTAATACAGATTATAATATTTGTTTTATATATATATATTTGGGTAAGAAATATTTTATTGTTCAGATTCTATTACTATTAACGTTTGGAATTTAGGATGTAAGAATGAATATTAGGAAAAATTGCACGTCACCCTTTCAACTATCTCGAGTTTACGGGTCACACTAAAAACATACTCGACAAACTCATGCCTTTAATTAATAACCCGTTGCATTAAGCCCTAAAACCGGTTCCCTCCATTTTTTTACACAAATTCACTAAAATAACTCTCGTCCAATTTAAAATCTCAAAACTAAAAATAAAAAACAAAACAAAAAAATCAACAAACAATTTCAAAATTCAAATCTAACGCATCTCTCTCCTCACGTCACCTCTGCCACCACATCCTCACCACCGCCTCCCCTCCACCACCACCTAAACCTCCACTCACCACCTACTATCTTCTGCCACAAACAGCTCCATTTCAGCATCATTCTCAATCACAAACATATGAACTTCCATCCCTAACACAACATCATTTGAATTCACACATAATTGCACAACACTAAGCCCATTTGGTCTCACGATTTGCATACCCATAAACTCACCTTGAGAATACCCAACCCACATTGAGTTCCATGACTCAAGATTCTTATAACAAACCCATGAATCAAACCCATGATTTTTGAGGATTTGAGATTGTTATCACGAAGAAGAAGAACGAAACCCTAGCTCCGGTAGCTGATTGTTTTTTAAGCGGGTTTGGGTTTTAATTGTGTGTGTGTGTGTGTGTGTGTGTGTGTGTGTGTGTGTGTGTGTGTGTGAGAGAGAGAGAGAGAGAGAGGGAGAGAGAGAGGTTTTTTAATTGTAACGAATTGATAGTTAAGAAGGTGAGTTTGTCGGACATTTTTCTTGAGGGGGATAACTTGTAAATGCGAATTAGTTGAAGGGGATAGGTGCAATTTACCCAATATATTAAGTTTTTATGGAGAATTTTAGTTACTTAACGTCTTAACAGTTTGGGTCGGGTGATAAGTTAATAATAACGGTTTGGGTTTATCATTTGAAACTGATTTGCTAATCGTCGTGTATGGGTTGAGGGCGTTTTGACACGAACCCATTATCGTACAACCCATTAACATGTCTTGTGGAACTGATAGTGGCGGATTTTTTGTTTGAATTAAGTTTTTTTCTTTTTACTTAACCTCCACTTTATAATGACTTATCTAACCTAACCCTTATTTTACTAATGTCTTTGACTTGCCCACCAAAATTTTAACAACATAACAACTCTGTTAAAAAAATCCTCATTTATTAATTAGATTAACCCCCAGAATACATTTTTAACCAAAATACTTGTAACTTTGTCTTCCTCCCCAAACTAAAACAATACTTTTCAATAAAACCTAGATCGATTTTCCCAGATAAAAAGTCCTTAAAACAAAACCCTAATTCATATCCTCGGTTGAGGATTCTAATCACGGGTTCAATTCTGGTGCCGAAAATGTTTGTCCATGGTTATGGCAGATCGGTGAAGCATATGCAAAAACATGATAGAGAAAAATAGTTTAATGTTTGAAAATTGAATTCTAGATACACCACAATTAAAGTTTAAGGTATAAGATCCTGTTGAATGTGAAATGAGGATGAAAAAAGAGAATGAAGAGTTTGGAGAGAGAAATAACGATTGAGTTTTCATTTTGAATAACAGAGCTATCTTTCGTCGAAATAAAGAAATGGAGATTTCTAGGGTTTGGGATGATGGCGAGGTGATGGGTTGATCACAAAAGACATTTGGGAGTGTGGTGTTCCGTGATGGTGGTGGTGGTTGGTGGAGTTGGTTGTACCGGGTGGTGATGGATAGCAATGGTGGATTTGATAAAAAATTTGGGTTTTGATATGAGAATGAAATGAGGAAGAAGGGTATTTTGGATGTCAAGTCTAATTAGCAAATAAGAGTTTTTTACAAAATTCCTAACGATATTCAAAATTTGGGAGTTATGTTCAACACATTAGTAACGTAGGAGTTATATCAAATAAGGCATTGTAAATTGGAGGGTTAAGTTAAAAAAAACTTGAATTAATTATGTAATTATATTTTAAGGTTGTAATTTTTTTAATTTAATATTATATTAGCCCAAGTGTCACCTATCTATTGGATTAGATGCCATGTAGGACGCCCAATCAGCTTTTCTGTTAACTCTCCTACCGGAAGCTTAACAGATGTTTAAAGTTGTACAAATTAAAAACATCAAGGCTAACATTGCAAAAATTGAAAGAGTTGATCCCAAATTCAAAATGGACCCAAACCTCATGGCTAAATTTGCAATTAACCCAATATACCATTAGGGTTGCTATTACATTCTTTATAATATAAATGAAGAAATTGTTTCATTCAACAAAACAAGAGGCAAAACAATTCCTTTAAAATTTCACAAATGACTTTCTTCATAACCAAAATAAAATGACTGATAATAACAAGTATATTTCATAATATGACAGTTTCATATTGTAATATAACATGCATGCATTGCTATACAACAGCCTCATAATATGACACTTGAAGCACACAAGAAACCCAATGAACTTTATAATTTTGCAAATAACCCCTGAACTATACATGATTTGCAAATACCACCCCTACCCTCCTACCCCCCCACCCCCCACCCCACCCCCCCCCCTTCTGATGACTTGTGATGCATGGGGAGGTCTTCGTAAAAAAAAATGTATAGTTCAGGGTATCAAAAATATTTCAGGGCAGTTGCCTGCAAAGTTTGAAAGTTCAGGGGGGTTTTCTTTTGTTCTTAAGCCCCTATATAATATGAAAGTTAAACCTATGATCTAATTTATGAAATATAAACACACATTCATATTGAGGAGAAAACCCATCATCTCTACTCTCCAAGCTGTAACATTCTGTATAGTTTTAACTGGAAAAACTGTTTCAACAAACATGAAAAACAAAAAAAAGCCCTTGAAATTTTGACCACTGCCTTTCTTCATAACCAAAATAATGACCATGTCCATCTATACCTCAACCCATTGTAGGATTTATATACAAAAGCTAAAAAAACACTGACCCTTTTAACCACTTGGCAGCTTAAGGGTCCCACAATTATCTTCTTGCTTTTGTTTCTGTTGTTAGTGAAGGTTGTGAGCCGCCCCCACCAAGTGCCGCCGCGGCCGATTCAACATGGGTAAGGAGATAATCGTAAATCTTCTTTCTTATCCGATCAACTGTCTCGGGAGAGATACTAGGTGCCGTTTCTTTCTCCTCCTTGCTAGACCCGATCCCGTCTAACCAATCATTTACGCTCTTGAGTTGAGTCAACATTCCGGCTATTTGACCATTATCCGATAAAGCCGTCGCATCCACGTCAGCATCCAAGAATCTTTCCACGAATCCCAAGAACCAATCTTGAGATTCCATTCGTAACATTTCGGCTAAGTCAACGGCCTCATCGAGACCATCCCCCGGGATCCACTCAGTTGGAGGTGGGGCCCGCGGTTGCTTAACCGCCGTTCCATCAACCGACCGACGTGGGGTAACCGGGGTAACAATCTTAGAGCTAACCGTCTGACGGGTTTTGGATTGGGCTTGTGTTTGACCTTGGGATTTTGTTGGTGAGCTCTTGGTAGAGTTATCGAGGACTAACATGGGCTTTGGGCTCGAAGATGGGTTTGGCCCGTTTGGGCTTGAAGTGGGTTGTTTGCTGAATACGGTAAAAGGCGATAGATTAATGGCTAATGCAGCGTGGACCCATGAAGATGCTTGTTTACGTCTTTCGGATGTGAGTTTTAGTGATTCTTCTGACGGGCTTTCGTCGTGGTCGGGTGAGGAACCGGCGGTGATGGTTTTCGATAGGGAATCGGCGATCAAAAACGCGTTGTTTAAATTAGCATGAAGAGCCAAGAATTGTTCCACGGCAGGCTGTGGGTTATCTTCTTTTGCTGAGGAACTCAGCTCTGAATATGTGCTGCCACGCAGAAATATACAGATTAGCAAAAATCTCATCTCCAATGAAACAATTCTTTGTACATACAAGTCCCAACATATATTTCTAGGGTATATGAACGGGTTTTCGGAGAATTTCATCAAAAAAGTAGACCATATAGAAAGTAACATGAAGATTGGATATATATGTGTATTTTCGGCTGTTATGACTTTTGATCATTATATGACCCACTAAATGTTTATTTTTTGGATGAAATTTGCTTAAGATGGTATTCATAGTTAGAAGATCATCTCCGCTAAATTTGATTCAAAAATTCATTCATCCCCCCCTCCACCCCACCCACCCCCCAAAAAGAAAAATTGAAGGTACTTTTGAGAGTCTAATTGAATGTATATGTACTTCTTTAAAGGCTTAGAGTTTCAACGGTATAGATGATCATCAAAAGTTTCAACGGCCCATAATGCACATATTTATCGATTTTACATTTCACCCACTTTCCGGATGAAATTTTTATGAAATTATTTGCATATAATCTCCTTATTGTAAATATCATCTCTACCAAGTTTTCTAGAAAAATTCATTTTTTAGTATCTTAAAGAATTGGTCCGTTTTTATGGTCCTCTCTCTCTCTCTCTCTCTCTCTCTCTCTCTCTCTCTATATATATATATATATATATATATATATATATGTGTGTGTGTGTGTGTGTGTGTGTGTGTGTGTGTGTGTGGTGTGTGTGTGTATAAATCATACAAATAAAAAAAAGTCAGCAGGGGCAAATTTTTCTGTAGTGTATAGTGAGAGTCTAATTCCATAGTCACTAAAAGTTTCCCAAATTAACTCAAAGTAAAGTCAGATCCAGCTCCTCTATAGTTATACAATAACTCTAATCACATGGGAGTTATCATCTCCGTACTTTATTATGAAATAAATGATTAACACCAACTCATTTTACAGAGAAATATATGTCAAGAGTAGTCCATTTGCAAACAATGTGATGATGTGGAATAACTGTGACCCCAAAAAGGGAAGTTGAGAGAGAAGCCGAAACCTGCCAAAAGCTTTAACCGTGCACAGGTTTTCGAAATTTGTCAATTGTCAGATTACATTCACTATTTAAGTGTTGACAGAAAATAGGAGCCACGATCCTTAACAATTAGCTGGGAATGACAACCAAAAAAAAATATACTATCATTTGACCTCAAGGATTCGAACCCCGTTTGCTTGGGAGAAAACGAGGAGGATTTCGATCCCATAACCTCTCAAAATCAAGAGGGTGCTTGATAACAGCTGGGCTAGTCCCTTTTGTTAAATTAGACAGTCCATTTATGTTAACTGTCCATGAGTACAAAATCATCTACTAACACAATTATATTTGGTCTTAACCTTTAGATGCGAAAAAGCTGGTCACTAAATACAAAAAGTACACAAGCACAAAACATATGGCTGGCGCAACTGAAAAGTTGCCTTTCTGCTAAGCATGTGATATATTTATATAATCAACAAGTTACGTGTAACTATAGATTAAGAACAACCACGAAGATACATGGACGAGAGGAGATTTTAAATGTGTAGAGAATGCATCATAATAAGTAATGACACGCATTATAGTCTAAAGTCGATCTAAGCGAATGATTACATAGTCTAACAGCAAGACTTCAACCTTTGTGATGAAAAAGTGGGTTTGAACCATGTTATTATTCATTTTCATTTTTTTGTCTAAGGAGAAAAAAACAATACGGACTATTAACAAAGGAACACTATAAACACTGTTAACAATGACACCCACAATGAGCCTAAATTTTGATTCTTTTTCCAAATTGTTTCTTATTCCTACTACTTTTCTCCAAAAAAAATTCCATTCTTTCCTGCCAAATCTAAATACTTGCCAAAACCCATGAGTAAATTCATCCACAAAAATTGTTTCGTAGAATATTGGAGTATCCCTAATTGTCAAATCGTGTATCGTATCGAGTACAGTAATAAATAAATGAAACTGTCGAGAACATATATTATTGAAAAAACATATACTGTAGTCAAAACCCCATCTTAAGGCATGATTACAATGCCTAGAAGTAATACATTTGTCTTTGCGATGAAAATATATGTTCAAATCCCACTGTAATACAAGAGAAAGAAAGGATACAATAAATAAAACGAAGATTCATTTACATTTTTTGTATGGGAAAATAACGATATGGATCAGTACAATACGACCGATAGGGAATGATATATACATGGATATGGCTATGAAACATTGATATCGTTTTAGTGCTGCATCATAGTATACGATACGACCGACACAGAGCGATACAGACAACAACTGGTATTGATATGGCTATGATACAGACAAATAGAGATACAGAGACAGCCAAGTGATGTATCGGTTTAGGGCTGTATCGTATGGTATTAAGATACTAACAAGTATGGAGCATCCAACTCGAAACCAATTAATAATTGGTGAAAGGGGGAAGAATCTTATATATTGATTTGCAAAGTTTCGGTTTTTTGATCTATAACTTAATATTCTCAACAAGCCACCTCACGTGTAGCGCGTAGATTGAGCCTAACACGCGGATGGTGTATATTGGTTACTTGGAGTGTTCGAGTCATTGGGTTATGTCTAGTCAACCCAAAAGCAATTCGCAATGGGTGGAGAGGGGCTGGATCTTATATATTAATTTGCAAAGCATTATTTCTCCGATGTGGCTTATTTTTTCAACAAGTACAAAAGGTCAAGGAATTTACCGAGTGATCAATAACCTTCTCCATCCGTGTATAAAGCACACCAATGAGGGGAGATACACCTATTTGGTCTCTCTTTCGGATATTTTTAGTTGCGTTAGCCAAGAGAAAACCTAGTCTTTCGAGTTAAGACCGACTACGCAAATAAACTTATATGGTGCAAAAACAGAATAAGAAAACGATTTGAGTAGATGATGGAAAACCGATATACAAGAGAAACCCTCAACAACATCCACCCTTTATCTGTGATGCCCGGGAACAATTTCACTCCGTCCTATAGGCTTGGCAAAGAAGTAAATTCAAGAATTTCAGTTTCTTTGATATTTCTTCGCAAAGTTATATTCCAAGACAAAGACGAGTCATTGGTCAAGTCTCACTAGACTGGGCTTTATTTGAAGAAATATGATATAGGGCAGATAACAAATATTTGAATGGCTCTTCCTCTCTACATTTATCCTCCCACAATTGAATAGACTCACCTTAAATCCGTCATCTACCAGTGAATTTATAATGATAGAGTACCATATAAATACTTTTTTACGTGAGAATCTCTACAACAACTTACCGAGGAGTGCTTCAATTTAATTGTGACATCCTATCCCACCATGGTTTTTAGATTTTGAAACTCTATCTTACGAGGCGATTTTATCCTGGTATTGAATAAAAAGAAAATTTAGAAATAGCACCGCTTCGTCTCAAGTAGACCGCTCTTTTTCTACCTAATTTTCCCACTGTCCCGGGAACCAAGTTCCAAAATTCTAAGGGCAAATGATCCCCCCACCCCCACCCCAAGGTAGCCCAGATAGCTTAACGATCAATTCCCCATCTCACTCCCTAGTTTTTTCCATTAGCCAGCATCATACACTTCTAGCCAAAGCCGGACACAAAATTTACTGAAAATATCAACTTTTCCCACGACTTTTCTGGTAAAAACTTGAAAAGTATAGATTAGTTTGGACATCTTTGTAAATTATTTTTCTTTTAGATATGGCATGGGTCCCACATTCAATGTCCAACGAACCAACCATCTTCATGGACTCACCAAACAAAGGAAAAACGTAATATGAAAGTGAGACAAAAGGGAAATCAAATGACTTAGAAGTTGTTAATACATGCATAATATGTATTCATGTATGAGCCATGATTCAATAAATACATGCATATGCAAATTATTAAACTGAATTTTAGCAAAAATTTAACCTCTGCTTGTGCAGGAGTGTTTATGTGCAGATTTTTTATCCAAAAATATTGCCAGGAAATATGGTTAGATTTTTTATCAGCAAAAGTTGACAAGCTTTCAAATGGTACGGGATGTTAAAACAGAAATAGTTTTAAGGGAGAATTATACCTTAAACATCGAAGTAAACTTTCTGCAGCTGAAGCCTCTTGCAGTGCCTCAATCGCAGCTGTTTGCGCAGCATCTCTATGCTTCAACACTTCCTGTAGTATAATGCGAATATAAAAAATAAACAATAATAATAATAATAATAGTAATAATAATAATAATAATAATAAAAAGTGCATGACCATAGTACTAAGTACATCACCGATGTCTACTAAAACTTCGTGACACTTGGCATGTACAATATATAATAGATTAAAAAAAAAAGCTAAACCCAACAACAGGAATTAACTTTAATAAGAAAAATTGCATAAAACCAACTAGTAATTTCTCGAGGACAACAAAAATACATCATTTCTATCAATTACACATATAACTATTTCTAATTCGCATTTCGTCCCTTTGATAATTTTATAGTATACCCAGTGATGGACCGAGACAAATGCAAAGGTAGGAGCGTACATGGGTAGGATCAGTTCGGTTTTGGAGCATAATTCAAGCCGAACCAATCGGTTCGATTTTGGAAGAAGTTAGCTCGCAACCAAACCGATGATGACAAAAAACGTCGGTTTCCAGCCACATCGGTTTCGGGTTGATTTTTGGCTTTGGTCAGATTTTGAGGTCGATTAATGGTTTTTAGATACAAAAATTGAAGTCATTTAAGGGTTTTTAATATAAATATTGATGTCGGTTCGGTTTGGTTCGAAACGGTTTTTCCCTTGTCTAAACCGTCGACCGAACTGACGTGGTCGGTTTTCTAAATCCTTCAACTGTAGGCCGAACCGGGCTAAGAAAAAAAACGTCGGTTTCGGCTCGGCTCGGTCGGGGGTTTTTTTTGCACGCCCCTATTCAAAGTTTTAGGGTTGAATTTTTACTCAAAGGAACTGAAAAAACATGAGTCAAACTTGACTCAATACATTCAAATTGACACGTAATAATACCTTTCGTTGTGCAACGTTTGTCTCTAGAACTCAAAACTATCTTATGTTTCTCCGGTTATCCAAATTTGCAAATATTTGGGAAAAAGCAATTAGAATATTTTCTAAAACTTTTTATTTAAAATGAAAATCTACTTTTGAATTAACCACCACTCCTGCTGCCGTCACACAACCACATAAATAAAGCTTTTGTCTCAATAAAATGAAAAGTAAAAATGGAGACGGAAAATTGGAAACAGATAATATAATATAATTTCCCACAAACAAAGGGGCGTTATTCAACTAGACTCAATCAAACATGTAAAGATCAAATATAAAATTGTACCTTTCCGAGCTTCGAGAGAGAAGATGGGAGTGAAGTCCAAGAAACACTTCCATCTGTTAGTTTCTTATTATTGATAGAAACCTTGACCAAATTTCCCGGTAAACCGTGACTAGAAACTTCCCCGGGTGATTTTTTCCCAACAGATATTCTCGGTTTACTTGAGTTATCCGAATGAACCAAATCCCCATTTGAAATAACTTTCTTTGTAGACATGTGAACCTTATGTTCCTCCTTAAATGATTTGGAAGACGTGTATACTCTATTCTCCTCTTTCGATGGCAACCTTTCGCTTACTGATTTTCTTGGAGCCTGCTCAATGTAAATTCATTAGAAAATCTGAGGGAAAATAGTAATTAAGTGAAAAAAGAGTCAGTTTGAAGAAAAAGGGTTATTTGCATTTGGGGGTCCAGTAGTTATGTACAATTTAAGATTGAGGACCGGAGTAATGAAAAAAAACTCATTTCAAAATATAATGAAAAAAGGAAATGTAAAAACGGAAACCAAAGAAAACTGAAACAGGAAATGAAAACTGATAATCCTTCTCCAGCCCAAACAGGGCCTACAATTTTCAAAATCTTAACAACTTCACTTTGATTCAAAAGGAGAATGCTAAAATCCATTTCATAGATACGACAAACCACAACTCAGACTTCCATTGAAAGCAGATCAGAATGTTCAACTAAATATTTTAATTTCCAACAAAAAGGCCATTCGTTGAGTAAATATAAACGAAAAATTTGTATAAACCACCAAATATAAGCACTATCGATCTGTCAACAGCCTAAGATCACAACATTTTCTATAACAGAAAATTTTATACGAAAATCTTATACAGTTAAAAAAAATGTTGCTAAATTTTATGTTTAAGAATGACAATAAAGACTAAATTAAGAAAACTCACAGAAGTACTCCGAGGCTCGGGCTTTGAATCGTTCTTGGTGACCCTCGATCTCGGACTTTCTCTTCTCTTGATATCCATATTCCCCTCCCAGCTCTTCCTCAAAGCTTTCGGCTCCCACTCAATCCCCTGCACCAAATTCCTCAACGAGGGACCCGCGGGTGTCCTTTTCGGAGTGGGACTTGCCCCGCGAACCGAGCTCGTCTTTTCCACTAACCCTAATTTCACCGTTGCCTTCTCGAACCCCTTAATCTTCGCCTGTTGCTTAATCCCGTTCGAAAACTTCTCAAACGAATTTGGCAACGAATAACAACTCGATGGTGATGAAGGGATTGACTTCGAATTATTCAACGATTTCATTTTCAACAAAGATTCCCTCTTCTCACCGGAATTCAACACCAGTTTCGCCAATTGAGGCTTATCCCGAATCGATGATGTACTTTTTCTACTCAATTGGTCCTCTTTCGTATTACCACTCGATCTCACAGGTGTGGATTTGTTATCCCGCACCCCATTATGATCACTGCTCAAAAGCTTTGAACCCGATTTAGATTTTTCTAAACTTTTCGAACCGGAAGCCGGTTTTGGAATTCCATTGTTATTTAGAAACCCAAGAGAATGAGTTGCAACTAAATCTTCCGGGCTACCCACGCACGGGTGTCGGCCCGGGACCGGCCTAACCCCACGAAGAATGGGTACCGGTGAGGCTGCCTCGAGCCGTTCAACGTGTATAAACTGACCTAATTGAATCTTATCACTTAAAATTAGATCATCATGTTCATCAGGGAGAGATACATAAGTGGCATGAGATGAATCTGATACCTTTAGATAAAACCCTTGGTTTTGAAACAACTCACCACCAGATAATGCAGGTACAATGCTAACCACTTGCAATAAAGATGATCTATGTTCACCAGCTACCTTCACATCTGTGTTCATATGCTGAAGAAGCTTTAACAATACACCAGGAATCAAAGCAGCCATTGTTGAGACCTTCAATATGCATCACTCAGAAAAAAAACCAAGATTATTTTTTTTTCATAGACTTCTTAAGAGAAAACACAAGAAATCTTTGAAATGGGGTTGGAAAGTCAGGGTTTTTCCACAATACTCAGATCAAATTTCTCAATACCCTTACTAGTAACAAGAATCACAAATATGAAATGATACCCAGATGATATCTTTTGCAAAAAAGATCAAATCTTGCAAAAAAAGACACCAAAATGGAATGAAAATCCCAATGTTGAACACTTGATCCCCAAATGAAACACAAGAAATCTTTCAAAAGGGGTTGGAAAAAGCTAGGTTTTTCCACAATACCCAGATCAAATTTCTCAAAGATTTCTTATAACAACACAAGAAATGATACCCAGATGAAATTTTTGCAAAAAAGATCAAATATTGCAAAAAAGACACCAAGTGGAATGAAAATCCCAATGTTGAACGCTTGATACCCAGATGAAATTTTTCAAAGATTTCTCATGAGAACACAAGAAATCATTCAAAAGGGTTTTTCCACAATACCCTGATCAGTATCACAAATATGAAATGATACCCTGATGAAATCTTTAACCAAAAAAGATCTAATCTTGCAAAAAAAACACCAAATGGAATGAAAATCCCACTAACACTCGATACCCAGATGAAATTTCTCAAAGATTTCTCATGGGAACACAAGAAAACTTTTAAAGGTGAAAACTTTGATAACAAGAATCAAAGATATGGTGTACAAAAAAGGTTAACACTTGATACCCAGATGAAATTTTTCAAAGATTTCTTATGAGAACACAAGAAATACCCAGATGAAACTTCTGACCCAAAAAAGATTTGATCTTGCAAAAACCACACTGTTGAGCAACTCAGATCAAAAGGCTATATAGGGGTTTCAATGATGGGATACAGATTGAGAGAGACAAAATGGGAAACACCAAAACACAGTTGAGACCCTTGAAATAAAATGCATTAATAGTGGTACATCACAAAACAGGAAAAAAGATTCAATTTTTAAACAATTAAGATTGGACTTTTCAAACTTTTGGTACTACTACAAATGAGAGAGACCTATGACCCTACTCCAGAGGAAAAAGGGACTGATTTTGAAAGTGGTTTTGGCAGCTACATTTTTATATTAAATACCACATTTTCTTGTTAAAAATGAGAAGCCAATGGCATTTATTGCTCACTAAAAAAAATTAATTTTTTTTTCTAAAGATGAACATGGAAGGAGCTAAATTGCAAAGGGTTGTTTTTGTGAAAGACAAAATAGAAAAGGGTAACAGAATAATGGATGCCATAGAGAGAGGAGAGAGAAGATAAAGAATCATGAATGATTGATACATTGAGCTGTCTGCTATAGTACTTTGAGTTAATTTATATTTTTTTTTATGACCCTATCCAGCAAATAAAACTCTCGGGTAAGTTTAAGTTGCTTATGGCAGTTTGTGAGTGAGAGAGATGCTTAACCAAAGAAGTGAAAGAGACCTGAATGAGAATCTGGTGTGGGAGATATGTTTTGTTTATTTGCTATTTATTTATATTAAATTATGCATAAGGTGGAGTATATACCTACTTCATTTTATTTATTTTGAGTGTGACCGTCACTTACGACGACAGATAACCATAAGTGCAGTCATCTCGTTTTTTTTAATCTTTTGATCATTTTAAATGTGGTTTTACATATTATATAGTGTGTAGAGGTGTTTTAATACCTCAAATCATCAAGTGTTAGTTGGATGTTCTGAGTTTGGAAAGCATGATCATCAACTTTCTTTTCATCAACCATTGCAATGTAGCCCGTTTTTCCTTGATTTCTGTATAGAAATAACGCAACAAATACCACAAAAACACAACAAACACATGGACATGGAGATTTAGGAAGAAATGAATAAGATAATTTGGGCTACGTTTAACCGTGGGTTTGAACGTTTCGTTGGGAAGATCAATATGTTATATTTTTGTTTATTGTGCTGTTTCAGATTATCTGGTGGTAGTTTGTGTGTAATTTTTTGTTTAGTTTGAATATATTAGACATTTTAATAAAAATAACAGGTACAACACTTTTGGGCGTGGTTAGTAAAGTTTGTGCTTAAATTTTTTGTAATGTTTTGAAGTGATTTTTTGGTGTAAATATCATGACCTAATTTCAATACATACACTTACGACACTATATGTTTTGTGATCACCCTCAATAAAAATACAAAGAATAAAGCTATAAATCTATTTTTTTTTATCAAAATCTCTTTGAAAATGTGTTAAATGAGTGTATTATGTGAAAGCTCCACCTTAATATATACAAAAGCTTAATACGCTTTAAAACATTTTTTAAAATATAGCATTACTCACAAAATAAATATAATAATTGTGTCACACCTCCCCGCTATAAAAATAACTAGGTTTAAGCTTCGCGCGATGCGCGAGCGTGTTATAAAATAGTTAAATAATTACAATTATAAAAATTATCAAATATTATAATATATATATATATATATATAATACTAACTTTATGCGTGCACACACACATGTCACGTGTCCCAAAATCGTGTCACCATATCATTTTTCAAATTCAATATGCAAATTCTCTTGTGAATATACAACTCATCTTCTCATTTATTAGATTCTAATCACAAAAACATTTGGTCTTACTTCTCTATCATAAATTTCTGTTGATTATAAAAAAAAAAATTACTATTTAAAAAAAGACATAAAGTTGATTTTAACCAAAAAAAATTATTACCTAAAAAAACTGAAACTTAGGTGGTATAAAGCTCTTAGAGGAGAACATATATAATATACAGCTAACTTTTTGTGCTCATTTCATTAAACAAATCTATACATATAATAGCAACTCTAACTAACGCTAAACAAAGGTAAAACACTTAAATTGAGAAAAAAGCTTTCTAAACTAACTTGTTTGTGATGTATTCTTAAAATGAGCATAGAAACACAGGGAGGATAGTAGAGAAAGTGTGGTGAAAACCTTTTAGGGATTTGGGTTGATTTGACCTTGATTTTTCGGTGCTGGAGGGTCTATTCAATGAATAACTTCTCTTTCATGTCATATACGATTAAAATCTTGCGATTAGTATTTTTCAATTCCAACAAATTATAAGATTACATAATGTATTTATTGCAAATTACATGAAAATCAATATAGCAACTTTATAAAATTTAGAAAATGGGGATAGTTAAGATTTAGGAATTTACATAATTGGTTATAACATACTATTCTCATTGAAAAAGTGACCTAAAATCATTTTCTATAGAATTAAAAAAAAAAGTATTACGACTTTAGAAAAGCTCCTAAATATGAAGAATAATTGTCAAAAATTCACATAAAATCATTTAGATATTTGAATAATAAAAACAACAAACATATTAAAGAATATAAACAACAAAACAAACCTAGTACAAAAAAGTTAAGTCAATGTGAATTATGCGCTAGCAAAACTTAAGAGATTGAGAATGATAGTAAATTAACCAAAAAAAAGAATGATAGAAAAACTCATCGATTTTCATATCATTACCCTTTACCTAAACTAAAAAAAGTATTCCAAACGAAATGGATTATAATTTCTTAATATTCAAAATGTTGAGAGTGCACTAAGATTGCAAATACCCCTTTAACAATGCAAATAAACTCTTAAGGGACTATTTGATAGACGTGATTTTTCATGACAAATGCAAAAGTGACAAATGAACGATTTATCCACTTTTGTATGCATTTGATAGGCATAATTTGTCATGACATGTGAACCCTTGATTTTGGTGGCAAGATCTGCTCACCTCTAACCCACAGTGAAAACGTTTCCCCTCAATTTACTATTTTTCTTTTTGTTAAAATATTTTTCTATATTATTGAAATCGAAGGTTTTTCATATTATATTTTTTTACAACCACTTTTTATTAAAAATAAAAATATTTTTTATTTTAAAAAAAGTTTATAAAAATAAAAAGTGTTTTTATTATGAAAGCAAAAAAGTTTTGACAGTTTTAACGAAAATTCTTTTATAAAAAAAAACAGTTTTGTTTAAAAAAAATTGTTTTCAATGTTTTTCTAAAAAAATTATTTGTATAAAAAAGCAGTTTCGTATAATAAAAAAAAATTATAAAACCAAAAATGTCTTGTTTTAAGAAAATTGTTCTAAGTTTTTTTAGGACATCAAAATTATACTAATTCTGAAAAAAATTCTTTTGATACAAAGAACTCTTTTGTTTTAAAAAAATAGATAAGAAAAATAGTGGATTTTAAACTATTTTACAGTATTTTTATAAAAAAAATATCTTTTTGATAAAAGCCCACTTTTATGTTTTTTAAGAACGCCAAAATTAGTCTAATCCAAAAGACAATGGATTAAAAAAACTGTTTTTATACAAAATTATATAAATCCAAGATCATTTTTTTTTTAAATTTGCCATATTTTTATGCTCTAAATACTTATACATTCTTAATGACAAACATACTTTCTTCACAAAAAGGAAAAATGCAATAATTCAGGAATCTAATCCAAATGAGAAAAATCATTTTTATTGGAGATAATAAAGGGAAAACAAAACATAAGGTGTAAAATCATATTGTCAATAGGAAAGAGGAGATAATACCTTGATTTTTTTAGTAGCAGCGTTCATTTTGCACCGGTACATGATTTGATTGTATGGGTGTATAAATCGTTGAAGTCTCTTGAGATTTGAGGAATTTAATTAGGTAGTTTTTAGGGAATTGGAAGTGGGCATTGGAAAATGGAGGGGTGAGGAAGAGGGAACGGGTAAGAGAGATCTTTAGATTTAAGTTAAAGCTATTGATAGAGATTTAATGATATTTAATGCATTAGTCTTTATTACTTGATACGTGTCCATTCTCTCTAAAGAGACACCAAAATTATATTATGTTATTAGATTAGACTATTTTCAAGTATTGAAATTTTACTAGTATGTAACATGCGCGATGCGCGGACGCCCTAAAATATCTTTAATTCAATTTTTATATTTCTAAAATTTACAAAATAAGGATATAGTAAATTGAAAAAAGTTTGAAATTATAGAGCTAATAAATAGAACATCCATTGTTTATCATGGGTCATTACCGCAACCTCTCTCTTTTGTCATTTTCGTTATAAATATACATACATATAAAGATATATATTATGGTAAACTCAAATATAAGTAGCTAAATGGAAGAACACATAGATTCTTTGAGGGTGTGTTTGATAAATAAGATGGAAAATAAGCGCCAAGAGTCAATTTCCATGAAATTGAAAACTTAGAAATATTTTTCATGGAAAAAATTTGTTGGTGTTGTTTGATTGCAATTATTTTTCAGGTGGAAAATGTTCTACTTTTCATCTTTTGTGTTTGGTTCCCAATATTTTTCATGAAAAAAAGTATAAAATATATATATAAAATAAAAAAATAATAAAAATCCCAAAAAATTAATAAAAATCCCAAAGAATAAATAAATAAATAAATCTAAAATGTGAATAAAAACCCAAAAATAATAAAAAAAATTCATAAAGTGAATAAAACCCCAAAATAATGGGGAAAAATCCAGAAAGTGAATAAAATCCCAAAAATAATGAAAACAAAATCCCAAAAAATGAATAAAAACCCAAAAATAATGAAAAAAGTACAGAAAGTGAATAAAAACCCAAACCCAAAAATAATGAAAAAATACAGAAATAGAATAAAAGTCCAAAAATAATGAAAAAAATCCAGGAAATGAATAAAAACTCAAAAGTAATGGGAAAAAATCCAGCAAAGTGAAGAAAAACCCAAAAAAATGAAAAAAAATCCAAAAAGTGAATAAAAACACCCAAAAATGAAAAAAAATCCAAAAAGTGAATAAAACCCCAAAAAATAATGAAAAAAATCCAGAAAATGAATTAAAATCCAAAAATAATGAAAATAAATTAAAAAAATGAATAAAAACTCCCCCAAAAAACAAAAAGTGAATACGACCCCAAAAATAATGAAAAAAAGTGCAGAAAGTGAATAAAATCCCAAAAATAATGAAAAAAAATCCAGATAGTGAACACAATCCCAAAAATAACGAAAAAATACAGAAAATGAATAAAACCAATAAAATAATATTTAAAAAATCCAAAAAGGAATAAAATTCCAAAAAATAAAAAATATAGAAAATGAATAAAAAACCAGAAAATAAATATTAACCTCATAATAAATTTCTGGATTTTCTTCATGATTTCTTGATTTTTATTCAACTTCTTGATTTTTTTATTATTTTTTTTTATTTTCTGGATTTTAATTCATTTTGTGATTTTTTTTCAATATTTTTGGTTTTTTTCATTTTCTGTATTTTTTCCATTATTTTTGGAGTTTTATTCACTTTATGTATTTTTATTATTATTTTTGAGTTTCTTTTTCATTTTTCGTTTTTTTTCATTATTTTTGGAGTTTTATTCTCTTCCTGTATTTTTTACATTGTTTTTGGGGTTTTTCATTTTTTTTGGCGTTTTATTCACTTTATGTATTATTTCATTTATTTTTTGTTTTTATTCATTTTCTTAATTTATTTCATTATTTTTGGGGTTTTATTCACTTTATTTATTTTTTTCATTATATTTGGGTTTTTAGTCACTTTCTGAATTTTTTTGTTATTTTTCGATTTTTATTCACGATCTCGTTTTTTTTCCACATTTTTTTGCGGGTTTTAGTCACTTTCACTAGTTTTTTTCATTATTTTTACGTTTTATTCACGTTCTGGATTTTTTTCATTATTTTTGGATTTTTATTCATTTTCTATATTTTGGAGTTTTATTCACTTTATGTAATTTTTTTCATTATTTTTGGTGTTTTTTTTCGTTTTTTGGGTTGTTTCCATTATTTTGGGGTTTTTATTCACTTTCTGTATTTTTTCCATTATTTTTGGATTTTTATTCACTTTATGGATTTATTTTCATTATTTTCGGATTTTTATTCTTATTCTGGATTTTTTTCATTATTTGTGGGAATCACTTTCTGGATTTTTTCGATTATTTTTGGGTTTTATTCGCGTTCTCAATTTTTTTTAATTTTTTTTTGTGTTTATTCATTTTTTCTATTTTTTTTTCATTATTTTTGAAGTTTTATTCACTTTCTGTATTTTTCATTATTTTTTTATTTTTATTCATTTTCTGGATTTTTTTCATTTTTTGGGGGGTTTGATTCACTTTTTGGATTTTTTTCATTATTTTTGAATTTTTATTCATTTTCTGTATTTTTGAAGTGTTATTCACTGTCTGTATTTTTTACATTATTTTTATTCATTTTCTGGATTTTTTCATTATTTCTGGCGTTTTAATCACTTTCTGGGTTTTTTTCATTATTTTTGGTTTTTATTCACGTTCTGGATTTTTTTTTAATTTTTATTCATTTTCTGTATTTTTTTCATTATTTTTGGAGTTATTCACTTTCTGTAGTTTTTCATTATTTTTAGGTTTTTATTCATTTTATGGATTTTTTTTTATTATTTTTGGGGTTTTATTCACTTTGTGGATTTTTTTTCATTATTTTTGGGTTTTTATTCACTTTCTGGATTTGTTTTCATTATTTTTGGGTTTTTATTCATATTTTGGATTTTTTAAAATTATTTATGGGGTTTTAATAAGATTCTAGATTTTTTTTCATTATTTTTGGGTTTTTATTCATTTTGTGAATTTTTTTCATTATTTTTGGACTTTTTCATTATTTTTTGTATTTTTTAATTATTTTTGGAATTTTATTCATTTTTGTGTTTTTTTCATTATTTTTGGGTTTTTAGTCATTTTCTGGATGTTTTTCATTATTTTTAAGGTTTTATTCACTTTTTGGATTTTTTTTCATTATTCTTTGGTTTTTCTTCATTTTAGAAGTTCTTTATCAATTTTTTTGGTGTGGTAAGTCTTTATCCTGGAAAATGAATAACAGGGTGGGAGGAGGTTTTTTAATTCCATCTTTTGTGAAAAAAATGGTTACGTGATTTGTTTTAAAGAAATCAATTCCCTAAAAAATTTTGTTTATCAAACATTCAAAAGATGGAAAATGACTCCATATATTACATTTTCCATGGAAAATTAGTGTTATCAAACACACCCTGAGTGTTTTAAATTTCAATTAGAAATCCAAATATTTCTTTTGATTTGAATTTTTTTATAAAGACTAAATGAAAAATTATTTAACAATAGCATGCTTATATATATATATATAAATATTAAAAATAAACTCTCGAACACCACGTGAAATCGTATTTCAATATTGTATCTGTAGATGAAGTTGAATGATTAATTTGATAAGATTCCGTATTCTAATTATCTTAGAAAGAAATTAATATAGTTTATTACTCAACAAAACAAAATGGCATTATGTTGTATTTTATGTGCCTTTGAATTTTTTGTTAGAAAACAGTAGCATAATTCTCAACATATATTGATGGGGGTGGGTTTGGAACATATTGCAAAAAAATTACACAGGTAGTACACTAACGTATCAACGATGAAAAAAACTGTTTTTAGAATTAAGTTTTCCAAAGAAATATTGCAACTTATTGGAGAAGACAACACACCTATATGTTCCCTAAATAAAATACCCAACTCATGCCTATAGTACTTGTGAGGCCAGAGGTTTTGATGGCTTTTTTCTTGGCTTTGTCATCATGTAGCTCCAATTTCGACACCACTTGTTGCAATATACTAAGAAAAAGCTTTAAAAACCATTGAACCCAACAAAATGACGTTATCTAATCAGATTTGGAAAGATAGAGGGTGTGAGATAGAGAAAATATTCAAGGAGATTGAGAGACATAAAACAAATGGGTTAGAAGCGCTTGAAATCACTGGTTTAGGTATATTGACTTTTAGGCGATGAGAGGAATACCAAAAGATTGGGATTAACTATTCGAGAATATCAAAAGACGTAGAAAACAAATCGAATAAAGAGGGGAAGAAAAAGAGATAGGGGAGCGAAAATAGTATAGATAAATATTAACCTAATATATTGATTGTTATTAATACCTCTAATACTATCGTATTAGAGGTATAATATAGATTTTTGAATAATGTTACACACATCGGTACTTAATACATGGTTAGTATCAAATACGCCTTATATGGCTTGTATTATAGTGTGGGTCATGTCAGGGTACAAATTATATAAAGCGTACTTGGTATTAACCCTGTACTAAGTATCGGTAAGAGTATCATTAAATATTTTTTAAGTGAAATGCTCTATTGTTATTTTGTTTAATTACAAATGGATTCTAACTTTCGTGCATCGAAGTAGCAAAGGTTCTCGTGGTATTTCAAATGCCATGCATCTAATATTATTATTACACATGAAGTGGAAAATCTATCTTTTGATTATTCGTTGTTCTTATTAATGTTATGGACTTCCAAAACTACCTTGTTATTTTGCTCAAGATTGCCTTAGTACGGATATAATATAAAGGTATGTAGGTATTAGAGCATTTGCAATGTAGCTTAACGAGAGATAATGGATACTTAAAGATAGGAAATAAGGAGTAAACGATTCATGAATGTTTGTTTGATACGTCAAATACGTTTACGTTTTAAAGTGTGTGCGAAATTTAAGATGTGAATCAAATGGAAATAACTAATAGTCTCGAAAACAAATATATATAACTCTGGAACCATTGCGGCTCCATAATAAATCCCTGAATAAAAATAGATACGTAAGTCTAAACTGGAATACTGAAAGGAAATAGCATCTTAAACTGAAGATAAAAATATTGGACTGAAGAAGAAGAAGGCAAGTCTAACTGCTCAGCCCTATCCCTCCTACTTATGAATGCGTTGAAAATATTTTTAGATAACAAATGGGTCAGAACTCGAAAGTTGTAAGAAATAACTTATTATATCGTTCCAGTAATAACATGCCACTTATTTACGTAACCATGTCAACTCGTCGACACTCTCACGCAAAAGATAACTCACCCCTCATTATAAGTGAAATAATCTACTACGAGTTCTCCATCCTAAACTAGAACTACATCGCATAAGTTTCAATTCTATGACTATCAGGTAAGTTATCGCATATGATCATGCAACTACATCCTAGTGTAAAACCCATATGTATAAACCAAGTGTACGAGTAAGTACAATCCCCTTTAGTTTTACCTGAACAGTAAGATACACAAAATATCATAATAAATAACATAATGTGTCATAGTGTGTTCATATAACATGTCCATCGTTAGTGTTTCGCGGGCTTGATTAGTTTTTGTATTTTTATTGTGCATAGGTGTGTCAGGAAAGGTTATGCTCTTGCCAATTGGTTGATTATCTTAGCCTATGATAATCAGGCAATTTGTAAATCGTTCGATGCTTTATGTAAGAAGAATTTCTAGTGAGTGTTAGTTAGGTTTGTAAGTTAAATAAACTCAAACTAAGAACGACTTGGAACATAGAAAACTAAAGGTAAAAAAAGGTTTAAAGTAACTAAAATAATGGGAGTAACATAATTTAAAACTAAAGATAGTAAAACAGTTTAAAACTAATTAAAGAAAAGCAATTTAAACTGAGGAATGTAAAGAAGTTTAAAACTAAGGAATGTAAAGAATGTTTAAAACTAAGGAATGTAAATAAAATATAAATAAGGAAAAGGAAACTGGTATTAAATTAAAAGAGAGTTACAATAAATTGGTCTTAAATCACAAACCAATATCTACCTTAAAGATTACTTCGATGAAGAAACTTAATGATTAAAGGTTGAATTATACTAGAAAATTAAAAATAAATAAAAAGAACGGAAAGGAAATGCTTAAAAGAGGAAAAATGGTTTGGTGGTTGAAGATCCCTCATTTGAATAGTCCTTGAGTCACTTATTTATAGATTCATTTGCCTTTAAACTGCCACTCTAACAACTTAGACGGTTTTATGTTTTAAATACTCCTGTGTTGGTGTTATGATGACCCAATGCAGTTGCATGAGATTACACCACGCTTTAAGCCTAATGGGTGTCATTCTATTGCTGATCCATTTATCTTAATCTAGATTATCTATATTTTGTATTTATCGGTTGTAATAATTGATTGTTGGCTAGAATTATAAGGTGTAAACATACTCCCGCACTAATTAATTTTGAAAAAAAATTAATTAGTGGACTACTAACATTTCTCACACCATATCTCTGCATTCTCCAACAAAGACTGATTTATCCTATGTTGGAAACAGCGTATGAGTAATCATTACACGGATGTTATCACTTCTCTTCTGAAACTTTTTGTGGTCCTAGAAATGAAGTATAGGGGCATTCACCACCTGTGTATATTTGGCAAAAGACGAATTTTCCAGAATGTCCTGCTTGATGCACCATGTCAACCCAAAGATGAACTTCTCCATCTTCTTCTCTTTTGTGTCTACCTCCTCTGGTGAAAATAGGTAAAGAGTGCTAAACTCAAGCTCATAATCCGCTTCAGTGTGGCTCTCATGTTTGGGACCCAAAAACTGCTTCTTTTTCTCACCCCTAACTGTAATGGGAAGTACTTATCATCAAACTTGACCCAAAACTTCGTGATGGTCATCATGTTCCTCTCCTCCATCGTGGTGACTGACTCCCACCACTATAATGCCTCTCCAACCAATATGAATGTGGTTAACATCTACTTATGGACCTCCAAGCACTCCATTATCATCAAGTGTCTTTGAATGTCCTTCTTCTATTGATACGCCACGATCATATTTATACTCACAGCAAACTCTAAGGGGTTGTCCTTAGCAAAGACCCTACGCGTTTTTTCCCAAATTGTGCTTTGTTGCTGGATTGGTACCACCACCTCTTATTATGGTTACGACTGATGTAGTGGTTAAAAGTCTTATAACATGGCAGCTATCGATGTGGTGAGTGCTTAGAAAATGATAGCAGTTAGATCCGTTGCAGATGCTACCGATGGTGCATGTTGCAGTTGTGGTAGTTGCTTATATTAAGAATTTCTCTCTGCACAAATGTTGTGCTCTACTACGTCGGGTGTTTTCCATCTGAAAGAAAATACGATTCGTATTAGCTAACGATCCAAAATAGAATACAAGGAATCCTACTAATAGGGAGCTATAAATTAAAGGACGCAACGCAGAACATAACTGTGACAACCCGGATATAATTATGATAAATTATATTTAAATCATGCTTATCTTATGTTATATGAATAATGTGTTATTAGTATATCTAATTTTAATTTATTATATTTATTATAATCATACTTTCATAAATCATGAAAGGTCGAATTATTTATAAACACAAAATTTTGTTGTTTTTGATAGAAATGTTCCTGCTAGAGACTAGTTTTGACCCTTATAACATAATAATTGACTTGAGGTAAAAACTAAATAGTTGTAGACATGTGAGTTAGGGTTGTAACACAACAAACGGTGCATCAAACGGATGTACGAGTAAGAAGTTAGGTCAAATTTACGAACAAGGGGCAAATCTGTCAATTCCCTTTAAGTGGTAAATTCTTTTTTATTAAACCAAATGGTTTAATTTGATTGGTTGGCTTGGGAGGCAACCTTGTCCGACCTTATACCCTTGAAATAGCTTTATCCTTCAGCCAAAATCAGCCAAAGGGTTTTACCTTGAGGAAAGAGAATTAGGGAGTTTAGGAAGGAAAAGTGAGGAGAAAGAGTGTAGAAAAATCCGTAGAAATTACATAAAAGTTTCGAAGGTAATCCCAATCTCAAATCTTGTTATTTTTCTTATATTATTGATTCATATGATATAAATCATCATAATTTTACTAAAGTTTCAGCCCTTTATATATATATGTATGGTTAGATGCAAGTTTATGTTAAGTTGAATGTAGAAACCCTTAAAATTGCTTTGTATTGAAACCCCTTGTATTCAAACTTGCATATCTCTTTGTGTGCTTACTGGAATTGAGAAATTCCAATTGAATATGAAAGTAGACTCATATATTCACATCATATCCGAAAATTAGAATTTATCTCCTTATGGTTAGGCCATAATGATGATTTCAAGTTGGTACATAGTTGTTGTTTGTATACTTGATTTCAGTATGCCCTAAGTTTAGTCAAGATTTTGAGATAGCAAATGAAGTCAAAAAATTATGAAACTTTAATTTTGTCCTATTCAGTATGTGTACTGGAAATGGTTTAAAAAATATGGAAAGTTATGCTGTATAAAAATTATGAAAATTCTTGCAAGTTGAAGGAACAATAGAGGAGCTTGTAGGGCAGATTTCTTGTGTTGTAAAGAAATGGTCATAACTTACTCTAGGAAGCTTGAAAAATTACACTGTTGCTTGTATTGGAAAGTATATTCATATATGTTTTCATATTGATAGGGTTGGACCCCTGTATTTACACAATTTAGGAATATAGGATGGTTGAGTATAGAGGGCAATAATCTGAGGCCATACTGGATACCCCATGAAAGGATATTGTTATCTCCTCTTTCTAAAGAGTATTTTGAATACATGTTTCATGTGTATATACATTTAGAAGTATACTTTCATGTTACTTGGTTTTGGTAATAAATTCCTTGTGAGGTATTTCTTACGATTGACTGTTCATAACTTTATTAACATGGATAACATTGTTTTGTCTTTACTCATGGTTTATGAAATGTGACTTAAGTGGAATTATGTTGTTGGTACACAGTCATGAAAAATTACATAATTACGTTAGTATAATACTTATAATTGAGATTCAGTACTGATTTAGTTGGATTGACAGGTGTAAGGTCTAATCAACCCAGTTCAGCTCCACCCGAAGGAAATATAAATACATAGTTGACAACCCAAGGTGAGTGTACTCACTGGAATGATGTATTTGTATACTGTTACGAATATGATCATAATGTTATGAATATAAAAATATTCATTTCGATTTACCGAAATGGGAGGTTACTCCCCGACCTGGAATGGGGGAGATTGTCTATTAATGACAAGGGGTTACTCCTCGACCAGGAATGGGAGAAAATTGTCTATTTAGACAGGATATGTGAATCATGATTCAGAAAATTTGGTCATTCATTATGAATGAGCGGGATAAGTTAATACATAAGTATATAAACATGATTTATTGCATTTAAATTCATGCAATTGTATAGTAGTGATGCATTCACTGGGCTATTTTGCTCATGGTTCCTATGTTCACATTTTTCAGGTAATGCGATGTCACTGCCAAATCTAGGAAGTCGGGCTGGGTTAGCCAGGAATGGGAGAAACAAAGATTTTGTTTAAATATAAATGATGTAATTAATTTAAATTATCCTTCAAGAAAGTTTGTATAAGTATGACTACTCTGATGTTGTAAAAAGGTTTTCAGTTATATGGATTTACAATGATAACTCTGAAATTAAAACTCGTGTTTATGGTTTGGTTAAAATTAATCATGGTTTGACTCACTTTGACTTTCAAACTTAATTATAAGTAACTGGGTTGGGGTGTATCAGCTTTTGGTATCAGAGTCTAGGTTTTAGAGGTTCTGGAGTGAGAAGTATCTAGATTTGGCTGTGAATGTTAGGAATATATTTTATTTGATACTAACGATTATGTTAGGAATGATATGTATATCTACATGTTGTTATATCTTTGATTAATTTCAGATATAAGAGAATGGAACGAGGGAATGTAAATGTGAGACTAGAAGGTGAGGCTTCAAATATTCCAGCAAAAGCGGAGGTTGAGCAACCTGTTCAGATAAATGTGGAACCCGTGCCAGAAGAACTGACAGATATGCAAAAAATGGCACGTGCTATGACTCTAATGGCAGAGCAGCAAGCTAGATTTGTGGCACAAATGGAAGAACAACAGACCAGGCAACTGGAGGCACAGGCATTGGCTAGGGCTGAGGAGGTGATACACCGGGAAGAAAGGAGTACTTCACATGAGAAATTTATTAAGACGAACCCACCATCATTTGAAGGAGCAATTGATCCAGCAAGGGCAGACGTCTGGGTTAAAGAGATTGAACTTATCTTTGGGGTAATGAGGATGCCTGAAAATCAACAGGTGACCTTGGCGGCGTATATGCTGAAAGGAGAAGCTAAGTACTGGTGGGATGCCACAAAAAATTTATTGATTACTCCAGGAGGCGGGAACGTGATCTCATGGGATACTTTTATTAAAGCCTTGTATGACAAATATTTTCCCCCAATGTATCGAAAACAAAAGGAGAAGGAATATTTCATGTTGAATCAGGGGAGTATGACAATTAGAGAATATGAAGCTAAACTTACAGCCTTATCTCATTTTGCTTCGAGGTTTATACGGAATGAGGAAGATATGTGCAGCCGATTTCTCGATGGACTAGAGTTAGCTATTAAATCAAGGCTATCGGCTTTAGAGACTGTTAATTATTCAGCCTTGGTGAACAAAGCCCTGCTGGTAGAAAAGGACGTGAATGAAGCAAGAGGGAATCGAGAACGAGGTGTAAAGAGAAACAGATTTGATCCAAACTATAAAAATAGTAGCGATACCGAATATTCAAGGTTTGGAGGGCAGAAATTCCAACAGGGTAGAGGTGGAAGTAGTTTGCAAAGGGGTGAAGCTAATGGTGGAAGAGGTTCAGGAGTTTCAGCACAAGGAGATCCGAATGTTTGTTTCTTTTATGGGACATCGGGTCATATAAAGAAAAATTGCCCAAAGTTACCGAATATAGAATGTTTTAACTGTCATCAGAAGGGCCATCTGAGAAAGAATTGTCCTATGTTATCCAGAGCGAGTTCAGTCAGTAGTGTGGGGCCTCATAAAGGATCCTATCTAGGCAGTGCCACCAGGGGAAGAGGTACAGAACAAGCAACTGGATCGAGGGCAGGAGGAAGAGTGTTTGCGATGACGCTGCAAGATGCCCATGCTACACCGAAAGTGGTTACAGGTAAACTTTATATTGCAAATAAAGATCTATATGCACTCATTGATCCTGTATCTATGCATTCATTCGTAGCATTGCATATTGTTTCACATTTGGTTAGACCGTGTTAATTTCTTAATTGTGCCTTATATATTTCTACCCCAATGGAAAGTGTGATTTTGGTTGAGCACGTTTATAAAGATTGTGTCTTACGAATAGGTGAGCGAGATTTCTATGTTGATTTGATACCGTTGGCTATTCGAGATTTTGATATTATATTGGGGATGGATTGGTTATCATCGTATCATGCATCCATTGATTATTTTCGAAAAGAAGTTAGGTTTCATCTAGGGGTGGACAAAAAAAAGACCGACCCGATTGGACCGGACCGGACCGGACCCACTTTTATAGGCTTTTTTATAAATCGGTCCTAATTCGGTCCTAAATTAAGAGACCCGAAATATTCGGTCCAGTCTAAAATATCTGTTGTAAATTCGGTCTTAGGACCGGACCGGACCGTTTAATTTAATATTATATAATATATATTAATTTTATTTTATATAAATATATCATATAAGTAAACCCTAACTAAAGACACACAACACTTGCACCATATAATAAAAAACACACGGCCGCTCTCTCCTTCTCCTCCTCACTTTTTTCTCATTCTCTTTCTCTCCAACAAAGAAACAATCTGGTGGCCTGGTGCTATGAACTAACACCATTAAGACCTCCAACCCCACGGACCACGGTCGATGGACAACTGATCTCCCACCCATAAGGTCGATCTCCTACTGATCTCCGGTCCGATGGATCTCCAACGCCATAGTACGATGGATCTCCAACCCCACTCTCCTCTCCGGTACATACAGTGGTTTTTGGTCATTTTTGGTCATTTTGGGCATGAACTTGTTCCTTTTTCCTCTGTTCCTTTCATGGTGTTGCGTTTGTGTTGCTATGGTGGTTGACGGTATTTGTTCTGGCCGGAGATGGTTGTTGTGGGTTGTTATGGTTGTTCACGATCGTGGCAGTGATTGTTCATTGAACCGACATACCCATTGTGGCAGTGATTTAATTGTTAAGAAATTGTTAAATTGGTAAGAAATTGTTAGAAACTTACTGCAGTTTGTTATTTGTGTATTTTACAGTTTGTTAAATTGTTAAGATTTAAATTGTTAAGAAATCTTTAAATTGTTAAGAACTTATTACAGTTTGTTATTTTGAGGATTGGGAAAAAATTAACAAGTTTTTATTGAAAAAAAAGAAGTAAATGAATGTAAAGTGGACCGATTATTAACCGAACCGGACCGAAAATAACCTAGACCGATTAAATAGGCTAAACTGATTAAATCGGTCCGAATTCGGTCTTCTCAAATATAGGACCGAATAATTCGGTCCGGCACCTAAAATGACCAAAAACCGGACCGGACCGGACCGCGACCACCCCTAGTTTCATCTGCCTGGTGAACCCGAGTTCCAGTTTACAGGAGAAAGGAATGTTGTCCCTAATTGTCTTATCTCAGCAATTAAGAGCAGAAAGTTGTTGAGTAAAGGTTGTAAAAGGTATTTAGCTTATGTTGTTGATACTAGTAAAGAGACAGTTAAAATTCAAGATATACCAGTGGTTAGAGAGTTTTCTGATGTCTTTCCAGAGGAATTACCAGGATTGCCACCCGATAGGGAAGTAGAGTTTTCCATTGAATTAATTCCAGGTAGTGGTCCAATTTCTCTTGCTCCGTATAGAATGGCACCAGCAGAGTTGAAAGAATTAAAAGTGCAATTACAATATCTGATAAGCAGATGTTTCATTCAGCCTAATGTTTCGCCATGGGGAGCCCCAGTGTTATTTGTGAAAAAGAAATATGGGACAATGCGTTTATGTATTGATTATCGGCAGTTGAATAAGGTGACCATCAGAAATAATTACTCTCTACCTCGTATCGATGACTTGTTTGACCAATTACAGGGGGGCACAGTATTTTCAAAGATTGATTTGAGATCGGGTTACCACCAATTGGAAGTAAAGGATAGTGATATTTCTAAAACGGCTTTTCGGACTCGATATGGGTACTATGAGTTTTTTGTGATGCCATTTGGATTAACTAATGCTCCAGCAGTTTTTATGGATTTGATGAATCGGGTATTCCACCCTTTCATTGATTCATTTGAGATTGTATTCATAGATGATGTGTTGATTTACTCGCGTAGTATGGAGGAACATGAGAAACATTTGAGACTTGTATTGTAGATTTTGAGAGAGATGAAATTATTTGCTAAATTCAGCAAGTGTGAGTTTTGGTTGAATGAAATTATGTTTTTAGGGCACGTTGTCTCGGAAAATGAGATATATGTTGATCCAAAGAAGGTGGAAGCAATTGTTGAATGGGAGAGTCCTAAGAATGTGGCAGAAATTAGGATTTTCCTAGGATTAGCAGGTTACTATCGCAGATTCATTAAGGGATTTTCATCAATAGCATTACCATTGACAAAGTTAACTCGCAAAGAAGTGAAGTTTGTGTGGGATGAAGAATGCGAAAGGAATTTTAAAGAATTAAAGAAGCGGTTGGTTTCAGCCCCTATACTTACTATTCCATGTGGGAATGAGTCTTTTGTGATCTACACAGATGCTTCATTTCAAGGGTTAGGATGTGTTCTTATGCAGAATGGGAAGGTAATAGCATATGCTTCCAGAAAATTAAAGACGCATGAACGAAACTACCCTACACACGATTTGGAGCTAACAGCCATTGTTTTTTCTTTAAAGTTATGGAGACATTACTTGTATGGAGAAACTTGTGAGATATTTACTGATCATCAAAGTTTGAAATATTTGTTTACACAGAAAAAATTGAATTTGAGACAGAGGCGTTGGATAGAGCTGATTATAGACTATGACTGTACCATCCATCATCATCCTGGGAAGGCCAATGTAGTAGCAGATGCTTTAAGTCGAAAATCATCAGGGATTCTTGGTTGTATACGATGTGCCTGTGTTGGAAATATTCTTGACTTGCATCGATGGGGATTGAATTGAAGTTTTCAAAAAAGGGAGGATTATTAGCGCATCTCACAGTGAGACCTTTATTGGCAGAACGCATACGAAATTTGCAGATCAGTTATCCATTCCTGGAGAAGAAGAAACAAGAAGTTCGGGATGGTAGAGATAGTGACTGACACACCCCAACCCAGTTACTTATAATTAAGTCTAAAAGTCAAAGTGAGTCAAACCATAATTAATTTAACCAAACCATAAACACGAGTTTTAAATTTTAGAGTCATCATTGTAAAACCATGTAACTGAAATCCTTTTTACAACATCAGAGTAGTCATGTCCATAAAAACTTTCATGAAGGATAATATAAGTTAATTACATCATTTATATTTACACAAAATCATTGTTTCTCCCATTCCTGGCTAACCCAACCCGACCTCCTAGATTTAGCAGTGACATCGCATTACCTGAAAAATGTGAACATAGGAACCGTGAGCAAAATAGCCTAGTGAATGCATCACTACTATACTACTACATGAATTCAAATGTAATAAATCATGTCCATATAGTTATATATTAACTTATCCCGCTCATTCATAATGAATAACCAACTTTTCCGAATCATAATTCACATATCCTGTCTAAATAGACAATTCTCCCCCATTCCTGGTCGAGGAGTAACCCCTTGTCATTAATAGACAAATCTACCCCATTCCGAGTCGGGGAGTAACCTCCCATTTCGGTAAACCGAAATGAACAATTTCACATTCATAACATTATGATCATATTCGTAATATTATACAAATACATCATTCCAGTGAGTACACTCACCTTGGTTGACAACTATGTATTCAGGTTTCCTTCTGGTGGAGCTGAACTGGGTTGATTAGACCTTACACCAGTTAATCCAACTAAATCACTACTGAACCTCAATCATAAATATTATCCTAACATAATTATGTAACTTTCCATGACTATACATCAACAATATAATTACAATTAAGTCACATTCCATAAAACATAAGTAAAGGCAAAACAATGATATACATGTTGATAAAGTTACGGACATTCAACCGTAGGAAATACCTTATAAGTAATTTATAACCAAAGTCAAGTAAACATGAAATTATACATCTCAATCTATATACACATGAAACATGTACTCAAAGTACCCTTTGTAAGGACGAAATACAAACATTCATTCAAGGGGTATCCCGTATGGCCTGAAATTATTGTCCTGCATACTTAACCATCCTATATTCCTAAATTGTAAAAACACAGGGGTCCAACCTTATCAATATAAAAACATATATGAATATAATTTCCAGTAAAAGTGACGGTGTAATTTTCAAGCTTCCTAGAGTAAGTTATGACCATTTCTTTACAACACAAGAAGTCTTCCCTACAAGCTCCTCTATTGTTCCTTCAACTTCCAAGAATTTTCATAATTTTTCTCCAACATAAATTTCCATGATTTTCAACCCATTTTTAGTACACATACTGAATAGTGCATAATCAAAGTTTCATAATTGTTTTACTTCATTTGCTATCTCAAAATCTTGACTAAATTCAAGGCATACCGAAATGAAGTATGCAAACAGAAACTATGTACTAACTTGAAATCATCATTACGGCCTAACCACAAGGAGATAAATTCTAATTTTTTGATATGATATGAATATATGAGTTTACTTTCATTTCCAATTGGAATTTCTCAATTCCAGTAATCACACAAAGAGATATGCATATTTGAATACAAGGAGTTTGAATACAAAGCAATATGACATATAAACACCACTTATCTCACATATGAACCAATACATGTTATCATAAAGGATGATGAGGTTTTAATCAATAGATCACGATTCATATACTTTGAAATAAGTATAATAGAATATTAAAACAATATTAACACATAATTTTACCTTGGAAATACCTTAAGGACTTTGTTGAAAATTTTTCCTAGCTTTTCCTTGTAATCTTTCTTCCTTAGCTTTTCCTAGGGTTATATTTGCTGAACAAATAAGCTAAAGGGAGAGTTTTAAGTCGGACAAGGCTCCCTCCCAAGCCAACCAATCAAATTAAACCATTTGGTTTAATAAAAGACAAATTACCACTTAAAGGGAATGGACAGATTTGCCCCTTGTTCGTAAATTCAGTATAACTCTTTACTCGGGCATCCATTTGATGATCCGCTTGTTATGTTACAACCCTAACTAACATGTCTACAACTATCTAGTTTTCACATCAAGTCATTTAAAATGTTATAAAGGTCAAAACTAGTCTCTAACAGGAACATTTCTACCGAAAATAATAAAATTTTGTGTTTGTAAATAATTCGACCTTTCATGATTTATGAAAGTAGGATTATAATAAACATAATCACTTAACATTAGATATACCAATAGCACATTATTCATATCACATAAGGTAAGTATGATTTAAATATAATTTATCATAATTATATTCGGGTTGTCACAGCTCACCCCCTTTAGAAAATTTCGTCCTCGAAATTTAATATAAAGGTCACTTACCAAACAAATGGGGATAGTGTTTCTTCATGCTATCCTCTGCTTCCCAAGTTGCTTCTTTAACTCCATGGCTCATCCACATAACTTCAACAAAGTTAATAACTTTATTCCTCAACACCTGCTCCTTACGATCAATAGTTTCCAATGGTTCCTCGATGTACGACAAGTCTTCCTTCAGTTCAATTGGTTGAGTTTTCAACTGATGAGATGGATCCGCTAAATACTTACGAAGCATCGATACGTGAAACACATCATGCAAACGGGATAAATTTGGAGGTAATGCTAATCTATATGCCAGGTTCCCAATTCTTTCCAACACCTTATATGGTCCAATGTATCTTGGACTTAGTTTCCCCTTTTTCCCAAACCTCATGACGCCTTTCCATGGTGAAATACGTAGGAAAACAAAATCCCCCTTTTGAAATTACAATGGATGCTTCCTCTTATCTGCATAAATTTTCTACCTGATTTGTGCTATCTTTATCCATTCCCGAATCATTTACCTTTTCAGTTGTCATATCTATCAATTTCGGACCCAAAATTTTCCTTTCACCTACTTCATCCCAACACAAAGTCGTTTTACATCTCCTCCCACATAAAGCTTCATAAGGAGCCATACTAATGGTGGACTGATAACTATTATTATACGAAAATTCCATCAATGGAAAATGATCATCCCAACTACCTTTGAAGTCAAATACACAAGCTCGTAACATGTCTTCTAATATTTGAATCGTCTTTTCTGATTGCCCATCATTTTATGGATGAAATGTAGTACTGAACTTCAAACTTGTGCCCATGGCATTTTGTAAACGAGGCCAAAATTTAGAAGTGAACGCTGGATCTCTATCTGATACAATTGACACTGGTGCCCCATGTAAACGGATAATCTCGTCAACGTACATACGTGCATACTTGTCAATAGTGTAGGTGGTCTTAACTGGAAGAAAATGAGCTGACTTCATCAATTGGTCTACAATCACCCAAATAGAATCATTCCGCTTTGGTGACATGGGTAATACTGTAACAAAGTCCATCGTTATATGCTCCCACTTTCATTCCGAAATAGGCTATGACTGTAATAATCCCGCCGGCTTCTGATGCTCCGCCTTTACTTGCTAGCATACTAAACATTTAGCTACGAACTCTGAAATCTCACATTTCATATTGTTCCACCAGTAATATTCTTTCAAATCTCTGTACATTTTGGTACCTCCCAGATGCATAGAGTAAATAGAACTATGTGCCTCTTCTAATATACCTTTCTTTAAGGCTGGATCATTCGGTACACAAATCCTATTTTTATAACACAACGATTCATCATTCTTAATTTCAAAGTCACTCTCTTTACCATCCAGGACATCTTCTTTCTTCTTCTCAAGGAATGGATCACTTGTCCACAAATTTTGTATGCGTTCGACCAATAAAGGTCTCACTATGACATGTGCTAATAATCCTCCACTTTTTGAAAACATCAATTCAATCCCCATCGATGCCAAGTCAATAATATTTCCAACACGGGCACACCGTATGCAACCAAGAATCCCTGATGATTTTTGACTCAAAGCATCTGCTACTACATTGGCCTTCCCAGGATGATGATGAATGCTACAGTCATAGTCTTTAATCGGCTCTATCCAACGGATTTGTCTCAAATTCAGTTCTTTCTGTGTAAACAAGTATTTCAAACTTTGATGATGTGTAAATATCTCACAAGTTTCTCCATACAAGTAATGTCTCCACAACTTTAAAACAAAAACAATGGCTGCTAGCTCCAAATCGTGTGTAGGATAATTTTGTTCATGCGTCTTTAATTGTCTGGAAGCATATGCTATTACCTTCCCATTATGCATAAGAACACATCCTAACCCCAGAAATCAAGCGTCTGTATAGATCACAAAAGACTCATTCCCACATGGAATAGTAAGTATAGGGGCTGAAACCAACCGATTCTTTAATTCTTTAAAACTCCTCTCTCATTCTTCATCCCATACAAACTTCACTTCTTTACTAGTAAACTTTGTCAATGGTAATGCTATTGATGAAAACCCTTTAATAAATCTGTGATAGTAGCCTGCCAATCCTAGGAAACTCCTAATTTCTGTCACATTCTTAGGACTCTCCCATTCAACAATTGCTTCCACCTTCTTTAGATCAACATATATCCCATGTCTCGAGACAACGTGCTCTAAAAACACAATTTCATTCAACCAAAACTCACACTTGCTGAATTTAGCAAACAATTTCTTCTCTCTCAAAGTCTGTAATACAAGTCTCAAATGCTTCTCATGTTCCTCCATGCTACGCGAGTAAATCAACACATCGTCTATGAATACAATCACAAATGAATCAATGAAAGGGTGGACTACCCGATTCATCAAATCCATAAAAACTGTCGGAGCATTAGTTAATCCAAATGGCATCACAAAAAACTCATAGTGCCCATATCGAGTCCGAAAAGCCGTTTTAGAAATATCACTATCCCTTACTTCCAATTGGTGGTAACCCAATCTCAAATAAATCTTCGAAAATACTGTGGCCCCCTGTAATTGGTCAAACAAGCCATCGATACGAGGTAGAGGGTACTTATTTCTGATGGTCACCTTATTCAACTACCGATAATCAATACATAATCGCATTGTCCCATCTTTCTTTTTCACAAATAACATTGGGCTCCCCATGGCAAAACATTATGCCGAATGAAACCTCTGCTTATCAGATCTTGTAATTGCACTTTTAATTCTTTTAACTCTGCTGGTTCCATTCTATACGGAGCAAGAGAAATTGGACCAGTACCTGGAATTGATTCAATGGAAAACTCTACTTCCCTATCGGGTGGCAATCCTGGTAATTCCTCTGGGAAGACATCAAAAAACTCTCTAACCACTTGTATATCTTGAATTTTAAGTGTCTATTTACTAGTATCAACAATATAAGCTAAATACCTTGTATAACCTTTACTCAATAACTTTCTGCTCTTAATTGTCGAGATAAGACAATTAGGGACAACATTCCTTTCTCCTGTAAACTGGAACTCGGGTTCACCAGGCAGATAAAACCTAACTTCTTTTCGAAAATAATCAATGGATACATGATACGACGATAACCAATCCATCCCCAATATAATATCAAAATCTCGAATAGCCAACGGTATCAAATCAACATAGAAATCTAGCTCACCTATTCGTAAGACACAATCTTTATAAACGTGCTCAACCAAAATCACACTTTCCATTGGGGTAGAAATATATAAGGCACAATTAAGAAATGAACATGGTCTACCCAAATGTGAAACAATATGCAATGCTACGAATGAATGCATAGATCCAGGATCAATGAGTGAATATAGATCTTTATTTGCAATATAAAGTTTACCTGTAACCACTTCCGGTGTAGCATGGGCATCTTGTAGCGTCATCGCAAACACTCTTCCTCCTGCCCTCGATCTAGCTGCTTGTTATGTACCTCTTCCCCTCGTGGCACTGCCTGGAGAGGATCCTTTATGAGGCCCCACAATACTGACTGAAATCGCTCTGGATAACATAGGACAATTCTTTCTCAGATGGCCCTTCTGATGACAATTAAAACATTCTATATTCTGTAACTTTGGGCAATTTCTCTTTATATGACCCGATGTCCCACAAAAGAAACAAACATTTGGATCTCCTTGTGCTAAAACTCCTGAACCTCTTCCACCACTAGCCTCACCCCTTTGAAAACTACTTCCACCTCTACCCTGTTGGAATCTCTGCCCTCCAAACCTTGAATATTCGGTATCGCTACTATTTTTATAGTTTGGATCGAATATGCTTCTCTTTATACCTCATTCTTGATTCCCTCTCGCTTCATTCACGTACTTTTCTACCAGCAGGGCTTTGTTCACCAAGGCTGAATAATTAACAGTCTATAAAGCCGATAACCTTGATTTAATAACTAATTCTAGTCCATTGAGAAATCGGCTGCACATATCTTCCTCATTCCGTATAAACCTCAAAGCAAACCGAGATGAGGCTGTAAGTTTGGCTTCGTATTCTCTAACTGTCATACTCCCTTGATTCAACATGAAATATTCCTTCTCCTTTTGTTTTCCATACATTGGGGGAAAATATTTGTCATACAAGGCTTTAACAAAAGCATCCCATGAGATCACAGTCCCTCATCCTGGAGTAATCAACAAATGTTTTGTGGCATCCCACCAGTACTTATTTTCTCCTTTCATCATATATGCCGCCAAGGTCACCTGTTGATTTTCAGGCATCATCATTACCCCAAAGATAAGTTCAATCTCTTTAACCCAGACTTCTGCCTCTGCTGGATCAATTGCTCCTTCAAACGATAGTGGGTTCATCTTAATAAATTTCTCATGTGAAGTACTCCTTTCTTCCCGATGTATCACCTCCTCAGACCTAGCCAATGCTTGTGCCTCCAGTTGCCTAGTCTGTTATTCTTCCATCTGGGCCATAAATCTAGCGTGCTGCTTTGCCATTAGAGTCATAGCACGTGCCATTTTTTGCATATATGTGAGTTGTTCTGGCTCGAGTTTCACATTTATCTGAATAAGTTGCTCAACCTCCGCTTCTGCTGGAATATTTGAAGCCTCATTTTCTAGTCTCACAATTACATTCCCTCATTCCATTATCTTATATCTGAAATGAATCAAAGATATAACAACATGCAGATATACATATCTTTCCTAACATGATCGTTAGTATCAAATAAAATATATTTCTTACATTCACTGACAAATCTAGACTCTTTTCACTCCAGAACCTCTACAAACCTAGGCTCTGATACCAAAATCTAACACACCCCACCCCAGTTACTTATAATTAAGTTTGAAAGTCAAAGTGAGTCAAACCATGATTAATTTTAACCAAACCATAAACACGAGTCTTAATTTCAGAGTTATCATTGTAAATCCATATAACTGAAAACCTTTTTACAACATCAGAGTAGTCATACTTATACAAACTTTATTGAAGGATAATTTAACTTAATTACATCATTTATATTTAAAAAAAAATCTTTGTTTCTCCCATTCCTGGCTAACCCAGCCCGACTTCCTAGATTTGGCAGTGACATCGCATTACCTGAAAAATGTGAACATAGGAACCATGAGCAAAATAGCCCAGTGAATGCATCACTACTATACTACTACATGAATTCAAATGCAGTAAATCATGTACATATAGTTATATATTAACTTATCCGGCTCATTCATAATGAATGACCAACTTTTTCGAATCATGATTCACATATCTTGTCTAAATAGACAATTCTCCCCCATTCCTGGTCGAGGAGTAACCCCTTGTCATTAATAGACAAATCTCCCCGATTTCGGGTCGGGGAGTAACCTCCCATTTCAGTAAACCGAAATGAAAAATTTCAAATTCATAACATTATGATTATATTCGTAATATTATACAAATACATCATTCCAGTGAGTACACTCACCTTGGTTGATAACTATGTATTCAGGTTTCCTTTTGGTGGAACTGAACTAGGTTGATTTGACCTTACACCTGTCAATCCAAATAAATCAGTACTGAACCTCAATCATAAATATTATCCTAACATAATTATGTAACTTTCCATGACTATACATCAACAATATAATTCCAATTAAGTCACATTCCATAAAACATAAGTAAAGGAAAAACAATGGTATACATGTTAATAAAGTTACGGACATTCAACCGTAGGAAATACCTTATAAGTAATTTATAACCAAAGTCAAGTAAACATGAAATTATACTTCTCAATGTATGTACACATGAAACATGTACTCAAAGTACCCTTTGTAAGGACGAAATACAAACATTCATTCAAGTGGTATCCAGTATGGCCTGAAATTATTGTCCTACATACTTAACCATCCTATATTCCTAAATTGTACAAACACAGGGGTCCAACCTTATATATATGAAAACATATATGAATATAATTTTCAGTACAAGTGACGATGTAATTTTTCGAGCTTCCTAGAGCAAGTTATGACTATTTCTTTACAACATAAGAAATCTGCCCTACAAGCTCCTCTATTGTTCCTTCAACTTCCAAGAATTTTCATAATTTTTCTTCAGTATAACTTTACATGATTTTTAACCCATTTTCAGTACACATACTTGATAGTTCAGAATCAAAGTTTCATAATTGTTTGACTTCATTTTCTATCTCAAAAGCTTGACTAAATTCTTGGCATACCGAAATAAAGTATACAAACAGAAACTATATACTAACTTGAAATCATCATTATGGCCTAACCACGAGGAGATAAATTCTACTTTTCGGATATGATATGAATATATGAGTCTACTTTCATGTCCAATTGGAATTTCTCAATTCCAGTAATCACACAAAGATATATGTAGATTTGAATACAAGGGGTTTCAATACAAAGCAATATGACATATAACCACCACTTATCTCACATCTGAACCAATACATGTTATCACAAAGGATGATGAGATTTTAATCAATAATTCACGATTTATATACTTTGAAATAAGTATAATAGAAGATTAAAACAATATTAACACATAATTTTACCTTGGAAATACCTTAAGGACTTTGTTCGAAATTTTTCCTAGCTTTTCCGTGTAATCTTTCTTCCTTAATTTCTACTTTCTCTTTCCTTAAGGTTAAATCTCTCAAAACTGAACCTAGTGTTATATTTTCTGAACAAATAAGCTAAAGGGAGAGTTTTAAGTCGGCCAAGGCTGCCTCCCAATCCAACCAATCAAATTAAACCATTTGGTTTAATAAAAGACAAATTACCACTTAGAGGGAATGGACAGATTTGCCCCTTGTTCGTAAATTCAGTATAACTCTTTACTCGGGAATCCATTTGATGATCCGTTTGTCGTGTTAAAACACTAACTAACATGTATAAAAATATCTAGTTTTCACATCATGTCATTTATAATGTTATAAAGATCAAAACTAGTCTCTAACAAGAATATTTCTACCGAAAACAACAAAATTTTGTGTTTGTAAATAATTCGACCTTTCATGATTTATGAAAGTAGGATTATAATAAACATAATCACTTAACATTAGATATACCAATAGCACATTATTCATATCACATAAGATAAGTATGATTTAAATTTAATTTATCATAATTATATTCGGGGTGTCACAGTGACTTTGAGATTAAGAATGATGAATTATTGTGTTATAAAAATAGAATTTGTGTACTGAATGACCCATCCTTAAAGAAGGATATATTAGAAGAGGCACATAGTTCTATTTACTCTATGCATCCGAGAGGTACCAAAATGTACAGAGATTTGAAAGAGTATTACTGGTGGAACAATATGAAACGTGAGATTACGAAGTTCGTAGCTAAATGTTTAGTATGCCAGCAAGTAAAGGCGGAGCATCAGAAGTCGGCGGGATTATTACAGACATTAACTATTCCGGAATGGAAGTGGGAACATATAACGATGGACTTTGTTACCGGATTACCCCGGTCATCAAAGGGGCATGATTCTATTTGGGTTATTGTAGACCGATTGATAAAGTCGGCCCATTTTCTTCCAGTTAATACCACCTACACTTTTGACAAGTATGCACATATGTACGTTGAAGAGATTATCCGTTTACATGGGGCACCAGTGTCAATTATATCAGATATAGATTCAATGTCCACTTCTAAGTTTTGGGCTCATTTACATAATGCTATGGGCACAAGTTTGAAGTCCAACACTGCATTTCATCCACAAATCGATGGGCAATCTGAATGGACGATTCAAATATTAGAAGACATATTACGAACTTATGTATTTGACTTCAAGGGTAGTTGGGACGATCATTTTCCATTGATGGAATTCTCGTATAATAATAGTTATCAGTCCACCATTGGTATGGCTCCATATGAAGCTTGATATGGGAGGAGATGTAGAACGCCTTTTTGTTGGAATGAAGTAGGTAAAAGGAAAATTTTGGGTCCTGAATTGATAGATATGACAACTGAAAAGATCAAAATGATTCGAGAACGGATAAAGATAGCGGAAAGAAGGCAGAAATTTTATGCAGATAAGAGGAAGCATCCATTGGAATTTCAAAAGGGGGATTTCGATGGATCGATTCCACCTGCGTTATCGCATCATGAAACGGTGACGATCTTGAACATGTGATCAAATATAAATACCTCCACAATGGCATGCATAAATAATCAGGTGTGTAGTACCCGATCACAATCTCTCATGCAACCGTGATTGATAGATTCATTACGAGTAACGGTATGTTCACAAAAATCATGGTATGAATATAACACGCAATATATATATAAAACTATAGGATATTTCTTGTTCATGCGTCTACGCTAATGGTCCTAATCTCCAAACTTCAAATTGTACTAAATAAAATAAGGTTCATAATAATTGAAACCTATATTAAAGTCTCTTACTATAATCATTTAGTTTAAATCTCATATTAAACTATAAGTAAAGTGTATAAAAATCCCACGAATAATTTATACCACCAAAATCCAAAAATTAAACTTAAATCTATCTTGTCCGCCAAAGTCGTTCGAACAAATTCCAACCTCGTTCGAACGAGACCACCCATATCTCGAAAATAAGACAACAATCTCATTCGAATGAGAATGGTGTTGTGCATCTCCTTCGTCCCAGAAAACATGATTTCGAACCCAACCCTCCATTAATGAGTTTCAAGCTCCAATCCAGTAACTTAAACATCACCACAGTCAAAACTAATTATAAGTTTGTGATTCTAAATGATTCCCAACAATTATTTTAGATCTATAAAACCAATTAAGGTCAAATTGTTCAAAGTTCATAGATTTAAATAAAGTTTATCATCAACATGAATGGAGCCTAATTAATTCTATAATTTCATATCCAATCATCAAATTAAAATGGGTATCAAATGTATAAATTAAATTAAATCCTAAAACATGAGTTATAATCACATAATCATATATCAAACCATTTAATTCAGAACCCATATTACAAGTCTTCAATGGGGAGTTAATTAATAATAATTATAATTAATCTAATAAACAAACATGATTTCAAGATAATTGGATTCATTCCTAAACATGCATTCTAAATTCCAGAATTAAACACATAACATGAAATATAAACAACTTACAGATTAACATGTGATAGAGTAAGATATTTCTTGCTCGAACAACCTTTGTTCCTCTTCAAAATTTCCTTAAGCTCTTCTAAAAATTATAAGGTTATGAGTTTTTTTTCTTATGTTTAAAGTAATTAATTAATGAAGTTAATCTCCCTTAAATACTCCTTAATCTCACAGGTCTATAATAGGCATATTTGTAACGCCATAAATGAGCTCAAAATACATCCAAAATAGTCCAAAACTTAGCCTAAGGGTATACCTACCTCCCAGGCCCAACTTAAGATAATAAAAATACGTAATCGTGTCTCTAGAGTTAGCTCCAAATGGCAGTATCTCATAAATCACGGTGATACCTCTCAAGTAAAATAACACACACACATATTTATTTTACGCATAAACACATATAGTCCAACTTAATTAGTTACACTGATTAATTAAACACAACATACGACACAAATAGATCACATAACATGAAAATTTAATCATCATATAAATCTGTAGTTTATTATAACCAATTCACTCAAGAAATAATTAATTCCAAATTATTAATTCATTTTCACAATTAAGGACCATAGATAAATACCAAAAATACGGGGTATTAGAGCATGGTTGATTGCTTCATTGATGTTGGAAGCATTGTTTTCCCCATTCAATTATCCTATGGGGTTATTATTTTATTGTGGGTCCCTTCTTATAGAATAAACTTACTCTAAAGTTCTCGATCTATTAACCCAGGTTGGGGGAGCAAGATATCTATATTCAAAACTCTGATTCCATTAACTCATGATCTTCTCTAATATTTAGGGTTTAGCATAGGCAGTCGGATGATAAAGATTGGACTCACTAGGTAAACCGTGTTATCAAGGAGAAGGTTGGCTTGATGGAGAAGACTCACATTATTGATGCAGTCAGACTTACTATAAGGAATATTGATTATGATTTCTTTGTTTGGGGTTATGTGTGTGTATTAATTTGAACCCCTTAAAAAATATAAACTAAAACTAAAATTAAAATTAATCTAAATTATAAATTAAACTAAACTAAAAAAAATAAAAAGTAAAATAAAATAGACACAACACGACACACTAAACAAACTCTAAAAAAACTAAACACAACTAAAATAAAAACTAATAAGTAAAAAATTTAATTAATAACTACTTAAAAATATAAAATCCTATAAAATAAAAGACACAAAAATAAAAAAGATAAATCTAAAAAGAAATAAAAATAAAAATAGAAATCTTTAAGACTAAAAACTAAAAGCCTAAAAAATAAAATCTAATAAATCTAAAAATAAATGAAATCCTAAAAAAAACTAATTCTAATAAAATAAAATAAAACCAATAAAAATAAAATATAAAATAGTAAATAAAACCTACAAATTCTAAATAATTCTAAAATAAAATCTAAAAAAATAAAACGACACTAAATAAAAATCTAAATAAAATTAAAATAAAATAAAAAGGGATCAAACCAACACACATGAGGCTTGGGTGACGGTTTAGGGACAAGTTTAGGGTAGGCTAGGGTACGAGACAAGGGTATTAGCTCCATTTTACTACAAGTTGCCTCGAATTATAACTTTTGACATTACAACTGTAATAAAGCCTGCATAATTAATATTTAAGCGCATAAGACCCATATTATCGAGAATTAGCAACTAAAGTACGTCTATTTGGGGTATAAATTGTACAGTTTTGGGTCCTTATCATTAAGGAAATAGACTCTTGTTGGGGGAGTTTTTTTTATTCCCGAGGATTTATTTTGTGCCACATTGCCCCTTAAGACTCATGGAACTAAGATATATGGTGAGCTCTACTTGATTGCCCAGTTTTTAAGACAATTTAACTTGTACCAAGGTATTCGTACTCCTAATAGGAACACTGTTAATCCCATTCTATTTGACATATCTTCCAATGTTCCTTAGTTAGATAACTTGGCTGGATTTTCCAATTATGCTAAGTCCATAGGATTTTTAGCAGAGGGTGCAAAATATGATGTTAGAATGATTGATGCTTTTAATATATGGTGGCCTGTCCATGTCAGTATCACTTGTATAAAAATGCCAAACCAATAATTTATATGTGCCTTCATCCTTTAGTAAGGCCCATTCTTGATTCTTATGTTGTAGCCTAAAATCATTTGACCACATGGACCAATAAAATAACGACACATGTTAGCATTATCACCGAATCCTCGAACAACGAATAGGCCCACCAGCTCAGTTATCTTATGGTCGGCCACATAGCCGACCATACCCATGAAGGTGAACAGTCAGTAATATGAACAGACGCACATGGGGTAATACAATCACCATGCACATTCACGTGAATAATATCCAGCTGCCTATTATTATGTAAATGTGTATATACCTATTGTATAAAGGTATTCCATCTCTTTAACATCCAGTTACTATAAATAGATTGCTACCTCTCTCATTTGAAAGATAGAACTAATTCATTCCCTAAAGAGTGTTCTTGAGAGGCTTATACCAAACCTTAAAAATATAGTGACATTACCTTCGTGGATGTAGGCACCATATTTGGGCTGAACGACATAAATATTCGTGTCTCTCTATAATTATTATGTCTTTCTAGCCTATTATTTTTATCTGCGGTTATAAATATTAGGTAACTTGAGCTAAGATTATTTTTAAATTATCAAACCCAAATTTAATCATCAACAGATTGGCGTCGTCTGTGGAAATCGAGAAGTTATTGTTATTTCATACCTATTTCTTTTGATCTTTACATTTCAATCATACTACTGAAGTATGACGGATATCTCAGAGGGTAGTCTTTCCGCAGTCAATGCCTTGACCCTTTTGTTCCTCCCGGTATAGGAGATCTTCAAGGAATCATGTTGAATATCACCAAAGGGCAGGAAGCAATGCAAATTATAGAAAGGCAGCTTACTAAAATACCCCAGCTCGGCCTGCTACTGTCCCAGCCTCCAGAAGGGAAATGCCATCTCCAGCTCCCAGAAATAAAAGAAGTATATCCAAATATTTAAAATCTTCCAATGATAGGTCTTACTGCCTTAGCGCGACGTTCTCCCTCAGATCCACTTATCACTATTATGGGCTCTCCTTCTCTCAAGCACGGTCGAGCGCCCTGGACAGGCTAAGCAGGGGCTCAGCCTTTGATCATATAGTTCACCGAGTAAATAGGGGCCACAATCACAGGAGCTATCGAGATCTCGAGACCGCTAAGAAGGTTATATAAGATCCAGAACTAGTGTGGAAGGGTCACGCGAGTTGAGAAGACTTCCCATGAAGAAAGCTCAGCACAATCATACGGTCGAGCCACCAAGACTATCTCGATCAAAACTAATCTAGAAGATCACCCCAGGAAAGTCTCGATCCAAAGGTCAGAAGATCTCTTAGGCGAGATAGCCAAATCTAAGAATGCTTTTCACAGGAGTTTTGTGAAGGGATCACTCTTTGTCTCAGTAATTGTGAACTTCCGAACATCTGCTAAATTTAAACCAACCGTGGTTACTCCTAAATATAATGGAAAAACTGATAATGTCCTTTATGTAGTGCAATACTAGGCTTCCACTGCCATCTAATCAGTCCCGGATGAATGTTTTTCCAAGCGCTTTTAAGCACTATTATCGAATCAGTGTAAATTTCGTACAATAATTTACCTAGTGGATAAATCTCCAGTTTTTAGCAACTTATCGAGCTATTCAGTAGTAACTTTTTCTTTAAAGCCAAATCTATCAAAAGATTATCTCACTTGATAAGTGTTTGTCAACAACCAAGGAAAACTACTCGCAAATATATTACTTATTTTAACAGCGAAAAATTAAAAGTGGTAGACTATGAAAAAAAGACAGCGATCACTACCTTGATGAACGGTTTACTCCATGAGAAGTTGTATTATGCTCTGGATAAGGATCCCCACAAGACCATGATTGAGTTGATGGCTAAAGCTAGTAAAATCATGAACACTAAGGAGCCTATAACTGTTAAACAGGCCCTATGGCTCCATGGTCGACTGTCATAAGAGCTCCAAGGTTAAGGATAAAAAAGATAAAAAAGGCCAAAATCCCAAGAGGTATGATGAGTATACTACCTCACTATTGGATTGCACCACATCCTAGAAGAAATTCAATGAAGCGGAGATCTAAAATGTCCTGGAAAACTGAAGTCTCCTCCTAAAAGGAGAGATGAGTCTAAATACTGTGAGTTTCATAAAGACCATGAGCATACTATGGACAATTGCATAACCTTGAAGAATAAAATGGAAAGTATGATCCGACATGGTAAACTTTCCAAGTTTATTGACAGGACAAAAGAAAGAAACACTAGAAGACGATCAAAATCCCCTTACAAAGGAAGGGATGACAAGAAAAGAGGATGAGATAATAACTCAAAAGACGACCCAAATTTTTTGAAAACCCCGTGAGGCCAAGCTCGAGGTAAAAATCATTTGTTTTGGTTATCATTTCACTACGGGGGGTTACGCTGGAGGCGGATCTAAAACAGTTAAAAGAAAAGCCTACCTAAATGAAGCTAAAAAATGTTCATACATTCGGCAAATCAATCTGTCTGAAGATGTCGATGGTCGCCCAAGAAAATTGAACAAAGATAAGTTGGTGATAATTTTTTCTAAGAACGACCTATATGGAGTGCTCTATCCTCATGATGATCCTCTGATCATCACTATGAGGGCACACAAAGAAAGAGTGGTTAGAATTTTAGTGGACAATGGTAGCTCATTCGACATCATATTTTATGACTTCTTTAAAGGAATGGGGATGCGTGACAGTAAATTATAGCACTGTGCAGGTTGCTCGTAGTATTTTTAGGAGAAACGGTGTTTCCTTTGGGAACTATCAAGCTAGAAGTCCTTATCGACACATGGCCAACCAAACGAACTGAAAGGATTCATTTCTTCATCTTAGATAAGAATGTCCAATTAACCTATAATATGATCCTTTGTAGGACCGACTTAAAGAAATTCGAAGCAGTACTATATATTATCTACCAATGCTCAAAGTTCCCCACATATTATGGGGTCGACGTCGTTAAGGGAAATAAAATTAAAGCCAGAGAATGCTATTACACATCAGCCAACCATGAGGAAGTAAAGAAACTCACCACCACTTACCATTTTGAGACACTAGACCCCCGTGAAGAGGCAAATCTGGTTAAAGGATAAGTAGTGGAAGCAATGAAAACGATCATATTAGGAGACAATGCACAAAGAGGACTACACAAATCGACTCATACCTGGATCCAATCCTAAAAATAGGAATTAATAAAATTCCTTAAACAACAGAGGAGTGTGTTTGCTTGGATCCATGAGGATATGTCAAGAATTGACCCAGGGTTCATATGTTAAGAGTTGAATATCATCAAGGAAGTCAAGAAGATCATATAGAAGCGGCGTGTATATAGCCTCGAGAAGAACATGGTTATACCGAAAGAGGTTGACAAATTATGGAAAGCAAGGTTCATTAAAGATGTCAAATACCCTAATTGGCTGTCCAAAGTTGTAATGGTAAGGAAGAAGAATAACAAATGTCATATGTGTATGGACTTTAAAGATTTTAACAAGGCTTCCCCGTACCTAAAATTAATTAATTAGTCGATGCTACAACTAGGCACTAGTTACTAAATTTCATGGATGCCTACTCAAGGTATAACTAAATCAATATGAAGCCGAAAGACAAGGAGAAAACCTCATTTATCACCACTCGAAGCATTTACTGCTATAATTTTATGCCCTTTGGGCTAAAAAATGTTGGAGAAACATACCAAAGGTTGGTGAATAAGATTTTTAAAGAGTAAATTAGTAAAAATATGGAAGTATATGTGGACGATATGCTCACCATGAGCAAGAAAGTCATCAACCACATTATGGACTTGGGATAAACATTTGATCACTTGGAGAAGCATCAGATGAAACTCAATCCTACAAAGTGTGTGTTCGGCGTACAAGAAGGAATATTCAAAGGGGCATTGAAGCCAATTCAGAAAACATTAGAGCATTAATTGACATGCAATCTCCCTCAATCAAGAAGAACGTACAAGTTAACTAGAAGAGTGGTAGCCCTTAACAGGTTTGTCTCTTGAGCTACTGATAGGTCTTTAACTTTCTTCAAACTATTGAGAAAAACATTTGAGTGGAATGAGGAATGTGATAATGCCTTTTTAGAGATGAAGAAGTATCCAGGATCATCGCCATTAGTTTCTCGACCACTCATGGTAGAAAAATAATATCTCTACCTTGTTATTTTTGAGTCAGCAGTTAGCTCAGTGGTTATCTGACTAGAGAATGGGATACATAAACTAGTCTATTATACTAACAAGGTTATCCGAGGATCAGAAATTCAGTACCCACATATGGAAAAGCTTTTTTTGGACCTCATTAAAGTTGTGCGAAGAATGAATCCATATTTCCAAGCACACATTATTGTGGTCTACACCAACTTGCCATTGCGACAATCCATTCATTAAATGAAAAATTCGAGGAGATTGGTGGCATGGGCAGTGGAATTCAGAGAATATAATATACACTATGAACCTACGACGACAATGAAAGGCCAGGTGGTAGAATATTTTATTATCGAATTTACTTACAAGCAATACCCTACCTACCAGACTCTGACAAAAGAAAAATCAGTGATGAGACCAGCTGAGTAGACTTTTTAAAAAGAGAGCTCAATAAAAAATTCTCCCAAGTAGACTTTTCTAAAAAATAGCTCCATGATAAACAAACTAGAAACATCCACTATGCGAGAAACCATTGCATAGTACTTGGAGCAAAGTTGGAAGATGCTCAAGTATGGGTCCCTGAGCCAAGGGGACTTCGATGAAAAATTACATGTATGGAAGATGTACATAAATGGATCCTCATGTGCTACATTGGATTGATAATCAACACTCTTGATGATATGGATATGGAATATGCACTCAGATTTTAATTCCAAGCTTTTAATAATGAGGCAGAATATGAAGCACTGATTGCAGACTTTGAATTGGTTCCATTGTTGGGCGTCGAGCAGATGATAGCTCACAGTGATTACTAGTTAATCGTCAATTAAATATTGGGGATATACGTGGTCAGAGGAGAGTTGATGACAGAATATGTAACCAAAGCTCAAAATAAATATCCAAGTTTTCAGTAATCAGAATGGTTAGAATATCTAGAATTGAAAAAGCTTAAGCGGATGCACTTTCTCGGCTCACTTCAACGACTAGGACAGAGCTAAGGAGGACCATTCATATAGATATCCTAACAAATAGGAGTATCGATAAAGAAAATTTTAATTTGATCACAGTAGATTTAGGCCCCTCATGGATGGATCCCATCAAGTAATATATTAAAAAAGACACCCTGCCAGACGAGCTAAAAGAGGCTAGAATGTTAAAGTACAAAGCAGCTAGCTATGTCATGGATGGAAGATTTCTATACAAGAGAGGATTCATTATCTCATTGCTCAGATATGTTCACCCTTTAGAAGCGAAAGACCAAATCAAGGAGGTACACTAGGTATCTTATGTAGCTCATTCAACAAGAAGATCATTGGTCTGACATGTGTCCACCTAAGGATATTATTGGCCAACCATAAGGGCAGATTGTGCTGCATATTTCAAGCGACGCGACAAATTTTAGAAGTTCACCACCATCCACAGGAAACCTGGAGCTGCAGTTACACATATCAAATCCCCATGACTTTTTGCTATGTGGGGGATTGACTTAGTCGACCAACTGCCGAAGACAAGAGGTATGTTTAAATATTTTTTCATTACTATAGATTTCATCAGCAAATGGGTGGAAGCTGAATAACTTGTTGAAATTTCCTATGAGAGAGTCTTTTAACTCATATAGAAGGATATCATATGTTGCTTTGATATGCCATATGCTTACATCACAGACCATGGGACTCAATTTGATAGCTAGGAGTTTGAAGATTAATGCATTCAATCTGAAATCTAGAACCTACACTTTACTCCAAGGCACCCTCAATGCATTGGCTAAATAGAGATAACAAAAAAAACACTGCTCGATGGCCTAAAGAAAATGATAGATGATGCCAAAGGGAATTGGATCAACTAATTACAAAGTGTACTCTAGGCTTATGGAATCACACTGAGGACAACTACTGGTGAGATTCCTTATATGTTAGCATTTGTCATAGAAGTTGTGGTCCCAACAGAAATCAATTTTCCATCCATAGAGTAATCAAATTTAACTCTTCAAAAGTGACCTCGTGAGGAGACTAGATTTAGAATTAGCTAAAGATGTTAGAGAGAATGAGTCACTATGCGTGGTAGCCTACCTGTAATGTATTGCCCGATTCTACAAAAAGAAAGTAAAGTCGATCAACTTAAAAGAAGGAGACTATGTTTTAAAGAAAGTACCCCGAAAAGGAAACAAGTTGGATGCAAATTGGAATGGTCCCTACTGCATTTCAACGATTATCTGATCAGGCACTTATCGCTTAGAAACCTTGGAAGGAGAGAAATTTAAGAACCCCTGGAATGCCGAACACTTAAGGAAGTATTATCAATACTTATTATGCGTGAAAATGATCAATATCTATGTAACATGTTATTTTTAGTCTTAATAAAAAGTAACCAGTTCATCAACAATTGATTTCCTTTTTTGTGTTTTTTTTCGGGGAATAGGAGATGTACAAATCTCAAAAGAAACATACAAAATTAATTCAAATTTTTTTATAACCAATGAAAGCAATCCTAAGACTTCCCAATGACCTCTTCTGATCAAGAACAAAAAGTTTTACCACACCAAATTAAGGAAAAATCCTATAACATTTGGTCATCAATAGTAACTAATAAAAACACCAGGTCAAAAACTACAAGATCTATTTGAACGACCATAAATGCATTAGTAGAACTTAAGGATGGACAACTTATGTTTGTCCCAATTGGTAACCATTTAAGCAGATTAGTCGGCAATAAGCTTTACCACATAATATTAATACTAAGCTACCGTTAGGCCACAATCATACAAAAGAGCACAAGTATAAATGCAGATTTTATTCAAAAAAGAAATATTACACCACTATAAATTATTATCCATCAAGGGATATCCAAGGCAGATTAAAAAGTGAAATGTAGATTTTATAAAAACTTCTCAATTTGTTGGGCACTTCCCTAGGAATTTATCCATTCCTTTAGGAGGGACATCCAAAGCCGATGGAAGAATAGTACACCCCAATTTGCTGAGTCTGTTCTACTTACTAGAGCTATGTTTGTCCACCAAATGCAAAGGTCAGTTGAGCGTATCATCTCCATAAAGGCTATATTCCCCCAGTTATTTCCTGACCAGGCTTATAGGGTTAACATCAGTGAAAATCTAATTAATGTCTAACTTAAAAGGAGGCATAGGGTGATCTAAACACCCAGGGTCATGCTAATACCATAAAAGGTCCTTTGCTGGCACCTTCAAGACTGTCAGAGGATTGAGCCAACTCTATTTATACACTTATTTTTTGTCCTGCTCCAGTTCATCACCCATATATGATAAGGATTAGTCATACCCATTTATCTTAAGGGTCTGCATTTGTTTTGAAAATGGAAAGTCAGATGGTCAACCTTCTCATTCAATCTCCTAATGTTAGCCAATTAGTTATTTATCAAGTTAGCCTGGTCAACCAACATCATTTTAGTCATTTCATCTTCAATTATTGGATGAGAAACCATAACTTGCATAGATGATTAACCACTCTTGGACTTTTTTGACTTCTTTAATCTCTAAATCTCTTCCATCAACTTAGTTTTCTCCTGTGTAGAAAAGAAATCCCTTCACTTTCAGTTCCTCCAGCTCATCCCTCAAGATGTTATTTTCCTTCTCTAGAAGACTAGCTACTTCTCAAGAACTATTCACCTCACACTTCATCAAAAATTTCTTTTTAGTAAAGGCTGAGGAGAGGCCCTGGAACTTTTTATCAAGACCACTCTCGCTACTAAGCTGAGCAAATTTCTTTTCATAATCAGTTGTTAAACTAGTATGGAATTCGTTGCGATCCTTCTGTATCTAGAGTATCGTTTCACAATAAGAGGCATTGGTCACCACGGCTTGTCTCAAAATCCCATGTGAATGAAGATACACCTATTTAACTTAGTTAAAAGCATCTAAAACGATTAATTCTTTTAGTTCTTCCTTGTCAAGATTTTTATGACCTACCCCAAAGATCTAAATACTCCTCTTATATAGGTCGCTCTCGGTAGCTTCCAGAACAACCTTCTTAGAGTTAAACTGATAGGGAGAAGCAAGGAAAAAGTATGAAAAAGTTAAAAGAAAGTTCACAACAAGCATCAATGTCATTTGTATAAGAAGGGAAACTTCATTAAAATTATAAAAAGGAAATACAAGAAAGAGACCAGTTGGATTACAAAGAAAGCAACATTACAAGTTAAAAATTACAAAAGCAATCTTAGACATCTACACCTTTTCCTTATCTTGTTCCACTTCCTCCTCAGGACGGATAATAGTTACAGCCATTTTCTGGGGCGCAGATGACTCGTCCATTCCCTCTCATTCTCTATCTCCTCATCAATCACATGAGGGGATACCAGGGTTGTACTGCTAAAAAAGCTCAAAGTCTAGAGCACTGTCGACCTTCTTTAGAGCAACGTCCTATCCTTCCTTAAAGGATGACTAATTTAGAAACTCAACCTTCAACACAACAGTGAAACATGCCTTATCCCAACCTCTAGTATGGGAATTATCCTTATCTTTTTTTACCTTCACTTTTAAACCATAGTACTGGCCATCAACATCTGCAACATCTTTCTCGGCCTGATTAACCCTCTTAATAGCTTCCTAAACAACCTTTACAGCATTATTTTTATCTTTCTCCACCTTCTCAACCACCTCTTTCCACTCTTTCTAGTCCTTCACATGAGCCTCCTTAGTAGCATCCAAATAATCCTTCAAACCGTGGAAGGAAGCCTCAGTATCCGATGAGGACTCCTTCAATTGGTCATAGCTATTCAAAATATGGTCATAATCAATTAAAAATTGTAAAATCTAGGAAAAATAAGGAATTTAGAAAACCACATAATTAGGTCATAAACAAATAAAGTAAGAGAAGAGATATTTACCAGGGCCAAGTTGTGATTGGCTTTCTCCAGCAACTTAGCCATAGGAAGGGCAACAACAGTAGCTTCATCAGTAGGAAGGACCCTCGAATCTATCAAACCCCAAGCAAGGCCAGGATTTACTGCCACTGAAGAGGAAGCACCTAGGCCCTGGTCGGCCTTACCCTTCCTAGTCTCCCCAAAAAATAATTGCATTTTTCTAAAGTGAGGTGTGTGATAGGGATAATGATGTATTCTTTAACTATATAAATATGCAAGAACTCATATACACACACATACACACATACACACACACACTTAACACAAATTATCCTACAAATTACGCGGGTTATCTAATATTCTCAGATTTAAACAAATAATATTATATAACTTCTAAAATACTAGATATGGTGTGATCTTTCAAAAAAAAAAAAAATTAGTTCTAAAAATTATTTACATAAAAAATAGATTTGATAGAGTGTAAAATTAGTTTTATAAAATGAACCAGGTCTAAAGTCTAAATATTATGATATTTAACGTCTTTGATCTCAAAAGTTGTGTATCTAAAAGTATTTGGAAACATGCAGAGAGATCCATAACTTAATATTACTTTTGAATAAAAATATTTTTGAAATAAAATATAAGTGATATTGCAAACAGATCTATCATATAAGTGTGTGAAATGTATCATTGAAGTTAGATTCTTAATTTTATGGAAAAATCAAGCCTCTAACTTACGTGAGGAATGTCTGGTGGAGAACCAGACTAAGAGGAATTTAAAACCTTCTAAACTCAAACTCGCAAAATCTTAGGGTCTCATTTTTTTAAAAAACTAAAGGATTTGTTTTCTATGAAAATATTCACTCTCTGGTTTTCAAAAACTCGAGATGAAAAATATTTTTCCTCGTTGATCTCTCTCTATATTTATATGAAAACTATTTTTCTCTCTATTTCTCTCTCTAACCCACTCTCTTTTTAAAAATGAGAAAAATTTCTAAAATGAGAAGACGACAAGGATTTAAATAGGTAAGATGGAAGGATCTGGAAACCGACCTAAGGTTGAACAGTTGTGATTAATCTTGACCAGTTAGACTTTGATTTAATAGTTGAGGATTGTGCATGGTAAATAAGCTAAATTAGTTAACACTAGTTATGAGGTTTCTCACACAATTAGTTTAGAAGGTTAGTACATGGATCGATCTCAAAGAAATAACAATTTCGATAAAAGTGATCTAGCGGTGTGTGTAGTGTGTTAAATATGTGAGTATAAGAAAATACAGTAACAACTAATAGTAAATAAGCAAATAACATACACATGTTGCACATACATGACATAATATAATCGGTTGCCAACTTTCAAGAATTGTAATATCCCCCCCAAAGGTTTTTAAAACTAATTTAAAAACTTTCATTTAAATGTTAAAAAAATTTATTTTAAATCTCAAATAATTTTGAAAAATTATTTTAAAAATTATAAAAATACAAGAAAATTATTTTAAACACATATAATGAATATAGTGTAATTTATATACTAAATTGTGTATTTTTAATATTGATAAGCAAAAATTTATTGGGGATACCAGTTGAAGTGAACAACCATCTTGACATGTGGAGTACTATATGAGAAACTCAAGTCTACTAAAATATTTTGTCTTAAAATCCAAACTAGATGAAAGAACTATATGGTGCAGACTCCTAATAAGTCAACCATATAGGGTGTTTCAAATTCGTATCCCTTTTGCAGACCCAAATATTTCTTTTGCCAGAGTAAAGAATCACTCTCCAATTGAGAATCTCAATTCTCCTTTACTTACAACCTTAAATTTTATATTAGTTGGAACTTTTGCTTAGTTATTTACTCTTGTTTTATATTGAGTTACTGTTATGGATTCTTCTCCGATTCAGGATAATTCCCATGCTCCCACTCATGATTACGTGAAAGTGGTTGTTCATACTCCACCTTCTATAAGTAGAGCAGAAATAAGAAATCCAAACCTCTTGAGTCCACTACCCGTCCACTATCAAGTTAGTTTCTCATAAATTGTTAATTTTTGAAAAAATATATAAAAAAATAATAAGGAGTAATAATTATTAGGTATGTTATTTTTGGAAATATGATACTCAACAATCAAATTAGTTTCTCATAAATTGTAATATTAGTGATGGAGGAAAATAATTATCATCCAAAATTATTTTTGGTAATGACAAAATACAAACATAAATATATATTTAATTACTCTGAACTAGCATAAACTTACGGTGACAATATGAATAGAAAACTGATTGTGGCAAGTGTTCAACGCTTTGTCCTTAAGATGAGATTTGCCCGCAACGGTGCTTTATGGACTTAATTCAATCGTCTCCCATGATATAACAATCAACACTTGCAATAATAGTACTTCAAATTGCAAGTAACAAGCGAACCAACAATGGAAGAGCTCTATTTTATTTTAAACGAAATGGACTGACTCAGATAGAAAATTATGTCATAAAAATCAACTGAAAAACAAATGAAAAACCACCAATATATAATAACTGAAATTGTGGTTAATAGTTGGACAATATAAATTGTAAAAACTAGAATTCAAATTGCGTTAGAAATAATAAAATACGCATTAAAATATGTGACACGGACAATAAAGAAGGCACAATGATAATTGGTCCAAAAAAATTTATACTTAGGCCAAGCCAAATACCACGACCCATGCTCAAGAACGTATCGAACCTAGACAGACTTAATGGGGCTGATTCGATTGATTCGGGTCAAGAGGGCACTGCATATGTGTGAGCTTGAGGTTTAATCCAAACTCATTTAGGTCATTACTCCTTCAAAAAGTTGGGATACCCCAAAGGCACCAAGCCTATAAGCCAATTAGTGTTATAATATACTACACCCATTTATCATATTTTATCTGTGTGTGACTATAGCTTTTTCATAATACTTCAACCAAATTTTGATTTATAAGGGGGGTACTTTGTACAATAATTTCTCATTCATTAATTTGTGATTTTGTACATGTGAGTATACCACGTTATACTCCTTGCAGATGATAACACATTACAACTCAAAATCATCTCAAAAGACGTGTGTGTTTCATATTAAATTGACCTCATAGTTTATTAAAATAAGATTTTGCCAACCCAAATAAAACCATAAATTCCAACAATGCACCACATGAAGGAAAATTGGTTGGATCAACAAGTAAAGATTGTGCAGGCACAAAGAGAGGTTCTATTGAAAAAATGATGCATCGGGAGAGATTAATTTTGGTCTTGAATCTTCCTTAGTGAAAGACAACATGATTTGCTGACTCGCCAGTGAATACGATGTCTTGAACCGTTCAGTTTATGGTGTAAATCAAGATAATATGCTTCACAAAATAATTTATCGAACATTGCTAGTTTCTTCAGTTGTTTTCATTTTGGCCCTGAATAGTTCTTGGTTTCAGGAATGGTTTAGATAATTTAATTCTTTAAAATTTGTATACGCCCCATTATTATACCCCCTTATTCTCCATAGTGTTCAAACAAAGTCCTTTCAAGTCCAAGACCCCCGGTCCTCCTCCAATCCCTGATCGAATAACAAAGAGACACTCTTCGAGACCCATTTGAATTTATTCAACCCTCAAACCTGAGACTATCTCACACACTTTTATGTAGACCTGAATCCTCTTTCCAATGGTCCCAACCGTACGAGAATTGGACCTACGATTTACATTTTAGGGATAAAAAATCAATTATTCATGCCTATTGACAATGCACCACCTCACATGCCTTCCGGACGGTGGTGGATTTCTTGGCCACCAATTTTGGTCACCAATTTCATAGTCAGGGAATTCCTTACGCTAGCCGACGCCCCCTGGGGGAAGCTTGGTATTTTTATTCCTTCAGGGTTTCCTATTTAAAGAAACACCCACCTCACTATTCACGACCTATAGCCTCAACCAATGCAGTTTCTTTCATTACATCACTTTAAAAATATTCTCCTTATATTTTCTTACACCACCCGACATCAAAATTAGCCCCCATTACACCACCATTATCAGCACTAAAAAATTATATTGCAAAAGTCCCAAAATACATAATTCAAGTCACTTTTAATTTCTAAATCCTTTTCACTCCATCTTTCCTAATTAGTTAATATTTCACTTACTTTATCATATCTAGCCTATTCTTAGTCCAAATTCATTTTTCTTATCACTAGTTTTACGTTTTTACTATATATAGATACAAATTTATTTTTATAAGTCAAAACCCTATAGGGGGACCGCATAATTAACAAATTAAATTTTTTCTCTTTTTTTTTCACACTTCCATCATATTATGCTCATTTATTTATAAAAAAAAGGAGAGACTCTAATTTCGTGTTATGGGTTAAATCCCAACCTCACTTTCTACGAACTACGTGGAATTTGATGTCATTTTGGACTACGTAGGAATTCCGAAGTCACTTTTATGAATTAAGTCTTATGTTATTCATTCTTTTTCATATTCATGTGATGTCTTATTCCCATAGTTAGTTTCTCAAATTATTATTTTTTAGCAGTTCTGTGCCACAGATGCTCACTTTTCTAAGTGATGCTACGATCTGGTACACCGATTATATTTAGTTACTTTTCACTCATTTTAATTGTAGTTAGCTTCTTTACGCTTTTCATTTATTAGCGGTCCAGTGATATGCGTGCTCACTTTTCCATAGTGGTGCTATGATCCCGTACATCGCTCATATTGTTGTCTCTTTTTACACATTTTAGTTAGCTGTCTCCATAGAATGACACTTTCCCGTACTTTCTATGACGTGGATATTATGATTTTACTCGCACATTATTGCACAAATACACATTTTTACCCTGCACACTTTGCACACATGACGTACTTTAGGAGAAAGAGAATATATTATTCCCCATAGGAGACCAAAAGGACAAAATGGGTGCCTAACACCTTCCCATTTCGTAACATAGTCTCCGAGCCCATATTTCTTTTGGTTTCACATGCACAAGTCTTATTTTTTGTTGTTTTTTTAGAGATGGAGCTATCTTTTGTCTGTTTTGAGTAAAATACACTCGTGACTTCGATCTCTACATATTCACATGCACACATCGACGATAACCGCTTTTGTAGTCCCCTTTTTACCTCGAGGGAAGCCTACGTAATTTCCCTCTACATGTGAACACCGATGGCAGCTAGGGTCTAGGATGGTCTTAGTGGTGACTCTGTCGAGGAAGCTTTTTTGAGGACTAAACTATATTTGCATGGGTTTTATTTTCTTTCTCTACATCATTTTCTATATGTGTAAAGACAAATTTTCAAATCGAGTTAATTTGTATGTTTTGACTTATTTCGTGTTTGGAGAAAACCTTTGAGTCATAGAATATAATTGGTTTTGTTTACCTTTTAAGCCTATGACATGTTTGTTTGAAGACGTAGTGGCCAAGTTAGAAATTCTACATTCATTATAATGTGTTTTATTTCATATTTTGTCTTTAACTTTCGAGGATCTCTTAGGTATAAATGCATCTATTTTGATCCTTAGATATATATATATTATTGATTGTTGTTTTAAAAGTGTTTTTAAAAAAAAAATTACAAAATTTTTCAGGTTGTTCTAAAGAAAGTATCATTGTTATTCGAATGAGCAAAGGAAACTCATTAAAACCAGGATTTAATAAAATTCAAACGAGGAAAATTTTCCCTCTACTAGGTTTTGATTGGATATGTTGTTAGATCTCGGTTCAAATGAGAATAGGCACTTCGCCTGAACGATCCTTCTGGCTTTGTTCGAACGAGGTGGTGCATTTTTCAAAGAATTATTTTTCATCTTTATCTTATTTTCAAAAAACTTATTATAAATACGGTTGCGGAGCAACAACTTTAATTAAAGCCTTTTCATGACAATTGAGTCATAAAACTCTTCCAAAAATCTCTCCATGTTTATGTGATCATTTATGAATAAGTTTTTCAAATCCAAACCCTAGTTTCACCCAATATCGTTTAAATCTAAGGGTCGTCCATTATATAATTTGAGATCTATTTTGTGGGCACCAAGAAGGTTTATTCTCTTCATATGTTTTTGAGAATTATTCTATGTGATGGAATTTGTACATCATTTTCTATACACACACGATGGACTCCATGTTGTGGTGTTGTGGTGGACTTTGTGTTTTGATCCATAGACGGTTGTTGAGCTTGTTCTGTGGATACTGAGGTGTGTGGACTCATACATTATGGCTAATTCGCATGTGGACTCCTGCGTGTCACTATGGTAAAGGTTAAGGAATGAAGAGTGTCAAGGCTTACTAGGGCATCAATGTCATTGTGTAAGTCTTTTATCTTGACTTTTGTAATTCCGTTCTAGTGAATTTGCGTGGCTGTTTCATCTGGATTTTTTTCCATTATAAGTTTTCCTCGAACATTGACATATTGTGTGATTGATTTTATTTTATCTCCTATCACCTATATGCATGTTTCAGGTTAAGATAAAATTGGCTAATTGGTTTAACACAACTTTTGTTCAATCAGTTCGAAGTTTAACTTGGGTAATTTGTTTAATTGAACTTAAATTTGAAAAATTTTAAAATTGTGATTTGCTTGTTTTTAACCGTATCCATATAGAAACCATTGCACGTAGTGTAGAGCTTTCATCATGTGTATATATTTTATCACTTGTATATTCATTTTTTCCTCATGCTCATGGTTCTATATGTTATGCTCATGATACACTATCCATGTATATTTCTCTCCTTTTCATATAAATACTCTCTTTTTCATCACATGTATTTACCTATCTAATCTATCACTTGCTCCATGTCATTTGTATAAATCCATGCTTTATCCCCTTTATACGTTTGTACATATTTCATATCAATTGCACATGTCTTCTCCACTTATATATATTTCCATTCCTATTCTGCTTGTACATGTATTTGATGCACTATGTCACTTGTATATATCCATTATTTGCCCTCTTGTATATACCTCACACTTTATGTTTACTTGTACATAGTTTTCATGTTTCACTTCACTCATCCATAGTTCCATGCTTCATTTAACTCACATATATCCACACTTCATTCCACTTGGACATATATCCATGCTTTATTCAACTTATACATATCAATACTTCACATCTCTTGCACATTATTTCCTCATTTCCCCACTTGCATATATTTCCATGTGCTTTACACCTTGTACATATAACCATGATATGTTTCACTTGTGTATGTCCACATTTTTTATATCACTTGTACATAATCCCATGTCTTACTTCACTTATATTTATTTCATATCCCATTTTTCTCACATGTTTCATGTTACATGTAATTATTTACTAGCTTTTACTCACCTGTGTAAATTGACTATCTTTATCGCAGGCCATTACTTCATGCTTAGTGGTTGTACATACACCTTTTAGTATAAATAATACTTTGCATGAAGATAATAATCATGACTCATGTATTTGCATACTACATCACACAAACATTGAATATTGACCCTGTATTTATCTCGTACTAAGGAGTCACTTTATGATGGGTTGCTAATTCTGTGGGGCATGGTTAACCTAGACAATATGGCTCCCACCTCCTATTGGAAAAGTACCTCGATGAATATAAAACCTTTCTCCTAAATTTTACCGCTTGATAGAAATCACAATGAGAGGTATATAGAAGGAACTTATTCTTGTACATTAAGTATATTTAATTCGCTCTCACATGTACTGTCACCATGAGATATAAAGTGAGGTAATTCACATACACTCGAGTATGTCAAATGGATTCTCTACACATACCAATGAATGATTGACTTAACAGGCAAGAGGTATATCGTGGAATTCATGCGAAAGGGTGGAACCTTTACACCAACCTTCCATGCATAAAACTCATATAAATGTCAACCTTAGAACACGCATACCTAGATTGCTGATTTCAATGCAAAACTCTGCCAAAATTTTGAGTCATCTTACCATCCATTTTTTTGCCTGTTTTAAAAACAAGGTTGTGTTCGTGATTCTCGAAACAAGCTAAACTATGTATTATATTACGTAACTTATTTTCCTTTGAGACTCAGGTCCTGTTTGGCATTTCACTTGTAGCCCAAGAAGGATATAATATTAGTGGAACCTAATAATAAAAACTAAACCAAGGGGATTTTCTCCCTTTTTCCCTCCTTCCAAAAATACTAAAAACATTAATTTTTTAAAAATAAATAAAAATATTCTCTCCCTCTAAGGTGTGACTGTATTCCCTTAGCTTGGCATATCTCTCTATTGGTTAAGATTTACTATTAATCCACCTCAGAGTTCTACTTCATCAACACCCACTTCAGTAGAGACAAAGAATTTCATTGTAAATTCCTCATGTCATGGGACCACCGATGCCTGAACTAATAAGGGCTCCCAAAGAATGACAACATGCTCCACATGTTGTAATTCCTCCGCTTATTTCGCTCATCAATTAGCCACGTCATTCTCATTTACACATGCCTAATCTTGATCAGCTAAGTCTAACTTTCCCGTGACTTCTCTTGTTGATCCTAAAGAGAAAGAACTTAACTAGGTGATGGAAGATCTCAAGATGATCTCCCAAAAATCTGATCAAATAAATCTCACCCAAAACTGTGTAGACTCTACTCATATGTCTCCTTATCTGAAGGCTCTATTGCCCCAGAAATTCAAGAAGCTTGACATTAAAAAATTTAGAGGAAGTGGTCCAACCATCATGAACCTCAAGAACCTTCATAACACCATGAGTCTACTAGGGGCTATTGAACAAATCATGGACCATATGTTTCAGCAAACCCTTAAGGAAAGTGGTCTTCATTGGCTTCTATCATTGGAAGAATCCCAAATACGACAGTGGGAGGATATTATTAGAGATTTTATGTATCAATACAAGTAAAATAAGTAGTTAGAGGTAAAGATTTATGACCTTGATCTAGTCAAACAAGTCCTTGGGGAGTCCGTTAATAGTTTTATAACTCGGTGGAGAGAGAATACTGCCACCATAACCAACCGCCCATCTTAAGAAGAGCGAGATAGCACAGTATATAAGAATTTGTGGATCATATTCAAAATACCATGGGTAGCCAATACTACCCCCATTTCAGAGCCCTCCGAGAAGCTGGGGTAGAAATTGAATAAAATGCTCAGAAGTGAAAAAGTCAATTGGATAAATTACTCCTCAAAACTATGATAAGCCTGTTATTACTACCATAAATAACATTTCCTCTAAACCTACCACTTTGTGGGCACTATAATCCTACCCTGTTGTCATAAAAAAGGAATATACTGAACTCTATGACCCTATTTCCAAATTATATCAAGCCTTCGTATTCCGCAATCTCATCAAACCACTGGATCCTTGTCCACTTCCTGACACTGTCCCCAAGTACTTTAAATACGACTCCTATTATGACTTTCATCAAATTGTCGGGCATACCACCGATTAATGTCACTATCTAAAAATGTTGTGCAAAGCCTCATTGATAAGGGTACTATTACTCCTCCTATAGGCCCTAAAACAAAAACTACCTAGAACCCTCTGCCCATACATCAAGCTAATGTGAATGCCATTCTTACTGATGCAGGCTCTGACCTTGATCCCTCAACCAAAATTAAGATTATGAATAATCCTACCCAATCCACCATCTTAAAAAAATCCCCAGTCTCTCTCTAAGTCTTTCCATCCTTCCTATTACACCTTAGAAGTGCTCATGATTGATTTCTCTTCTTGATAGAAAGAAATTGTATCACCGTTCTAACTATATTAGAAATAGATATTTTGGATCTACCCATTGTCCTCGAGAAATTGAGAAGCTTAGAAGAGGACTGTGCAAGAATCGATGATATTTGCATGAAAGCGAGGAAGTGGGCCTGATAATCCCATACTTCTTTTCATCGCCAAAAGAATTCAGCTTAGGCGACATTGTTGATACCATAATAGAAGTAAGCATCAAAATGAATAATGATTTATAAATATCTTGATCTATTAACTCCCCTGAAGATGAAAGGGTATTTGGTCCCTTCCCAAAATTATTTCTTTCTAACATGGGACAATCTATACTTTGAGGCACTCAAAGTTGTTGATTGAATTGATTTCTCTTGGAACAAACAGATTATTTCCATAGGATGGGGAGATGATTAGGATCCTTCAGATAGTGAATTTGATATTGAAACATCTAGCACAATTGCCTTTATTTATGGGGTGATCTCTTTTGAAGAGCATTTATCTGAGATTAATGAATTTTCTATTTCTCCTAATATAGATGAAAAAAATTAGTTTCCTCTTCTTCTACCATTCTATAACCACGTGAACCGGTTAGGTTAATACTAATAAGATCCAATTTTCCCCACAGAAAGTTAACCTATAAATAGGGGAAGTTTGACCTTAATCATAAATATGTCCTCGACGTCTCAATCAAAGTCTAGTAGAAAATAGTACATTGGTGCTTGTTAATAATATTTTCGCTGTAAACGTATGCCCATTACGAAAGCTCCGGTGCTCGGGGCTACAAGTTAGTGGTATCACCCTAACATCCGCTACTACGTGTGATTATAATAATACCAGATGAAAATTCATAGGGTTCATAGTACTCACACTAAGGGATGATCTTATATGACCTCAAACATAATTCTAAGTCATTGATATTCTTGTATGCTTTAACCTGCTTCTCAATCTCATATGGTTTTACAACATCAGAGGGGTTCCATCTTGCTTTTATCCGAAATTAACAGATGGCCGCGGTACCAGTAACTAAATTATAGAAATCTAATATAACATAAATAACATGTTCCTATATATATTCAATATCAAGCAGCTCCTTATCCTAGTTGGAGATAATTCTAAGGACACGGTAAGTTCCGAACAAAACCCACATGAGAATGCCAACGTGATTCAAATGTTAAAGAATATGCGTTTTATGCCCAAAATGGGGTTGAGAAGAAAGCATAAGGGAATTTTTGAATTGACCTTTCTAAAGATAATTTATCCACCATGTGGTCTGGGGTATCAGTCGTCCCTATCTAGAGTTATGGCTCTTCACCAACCTTATTGAAAAAGGGTATTTAAAAGAAAAGAAGTAATTTCTGGAGATTCTAAAAATAGAAACTTTATCAAAGAGGGTGAAGATTTCTAATCCATGGTACGACGTAGTTGAAAAGAAGATGAATCCGGGGTTTAAGATTTTCTTCGAATATAAATTCACTTAGACAGAGGGATCCAAGCATGAAGTGAAGCTGCTAACCATAAAGTCATCTCATTCAAACTCTTCTTATATGAAAATCACCGATAACAATGAATCCTTCAGTCTTTATGAACTAAGGATGGACCTATGCATGATCCACATTGAGTCTAAGTCATCCAACCCTTCCCAGAAGATGTATATTCCCATCATTCCTCTCCTCAACTGGTGGAGCATTTTGGCCAACCCAGCCCAGTCAACCCACAACTCGATTATATATCACCTTAAGAATAAATATGTTTCCACTTCTATTATTTCTGATTGAAATGTAAATGAGGCTTCCTTTGAAGAGGTCTTAATGGAATTTTCCCTAAAAATGTTATTAAGGAAATGAATGAAGATTTTCCGTTTCTTGTTGTGCCTTATATTAATTGCATTTATTTTAATAATCAAACAATCATCGAAGATGACTTAATGAATGAACAATTGCCAACTATAATCATGTTCAAATTAATGATGAGGGGACTATTGTTATTAATATTAGTTCTAATCGTACTTCGTGTGAGATTACGATATAGTTAACCCTTGACGAGCATAACCAATCATAGTTTAAAGAGTTTAAAAGAGTTCATGGACGTCTTTGCATGGTTTAATAATGACATGCCTAACATCAACCTAGAAATTATGCAACACGATATTCTTACCTATCATGAGTCCAAGTCTGTCAAGAAAAAGATGAGAAAGCTTCAACCCGAATGGTCCCTCAATGTGAAAGATGAAGTAGTCAACAAATTAAATGCGGGTTTCATCCGTGATGTCAAATATCCAACATGGTTTGCTAACATAGTCACTTTGCTAAAATCAGGAGGAAAAGTCTTCACGTGCATTGAATATCGTGATTTGAACGAAGCATATCCAATAGAGGGCTACCCTTTGCCCAATAAATGAATCACTTTGTTGGGTATAATCAAATCATTATGAATCCCGATTAACACGAGAAGACTACCTTTACCACCCCATATGGAACATTATGATACACCGTTATGTCTTTTGATTTAAGAATGTCAGGGCTACATGTGAAAAAGCAACCACAACTATCTTGCATGATCTTACCATAAAGAAGTCGAGGTCTATATTGACAATATGATCATCAAATATAAGACTCGAGAAGGTCATATCTCTACCTCGAGTAAGTTCTTTGAAGGACTGCTAAAAATGTGTTTATAGTAAGGGCAAACTCTTAGGTTTTATGGTCAGCGAGAGGATAATCTAAGTAGACTTGCCCTTCCTATTCCTCTAAATATCACCACCTCAGAATGAGGAAGAAATATACGATTTATTGGGAAAACTCTAGCCCATTATCAGATTCATTAGTTAGCTCACTTACATTTGCAAACCCATCTTTAAACTCCCTCTAAAGGATTCAATCAAAGTCTGGAATGAAGCATAGAAAGAAGCTTTTGACAAAATCAAGTAGTACCATACTTAATCACCAGTACCCATGCCATCACAGCCTCGTATACTCCTCCTCTTGTACCTAACTATCCCTGATACTGCATTAAGGGCTATTCTAGACCAATACATCGAGGAATCACATATATATAGAGCCATCTACTATGTCATCCAAAAGCTCATAGGTTATGAGGTGAATTACAAAGCATTGTAGAAAGCATACATCACATTTGTTTGTTTTGCTCAGAAACTCCAACACTACATGCTTGCATCCCCCACCAAGCTAGTCTCTTAGGTGGATCCTATAAAGTGCTTACTAGAAAAACCTTCGTTATCAGGCCACATGGACCGTTTGTTTCTCTTGTTGGTCGAGTTTTATATAACTTACATGACACAGAAAACCATCAAAGGAAGGGTAATCCCGAATTACCTACCCAATTATCCCATAGAATAAGTCGATGCATGGATCTCTGGATTCCCAGAAGAGTAATGTAATACCCCGTATTTTTATGGCATTTAATTATGGGATTAATTAAATTAAATTGGGATAAATTAATTTAATATTTATTCGAATTTTAAAATAAATATTTACTAGCGTGACGAGAGTTAGTAATTATATGTTGAATATTACTAGATGAGTAAATTAATATATGAGATTTAATTTATTAAAATTATCGCGGGTGAATAATACAACAATCATAGAAATTAAGTCCAGACGCGCATGTGTCGTGTCGGGACTAAATTAATGGAATAAAAAGTAATTTAATCATAAGTCACCCGTATGGTCATTTCTAGTGCTCCAATGTGTCCGGAAGGATTGAGATAATCAGAAAAGTGTACCCTGGGGGTTTAGTTTGGGTCTCGGAACGTTTTTAGGCCTAACCGATAACCTGGGAGCATTTCGGTAATTTCCAATTTTAGGCCGTAATTATGGACGAAAATTGAAGTGTTATATCTGATGAGAGTTAGAGTCCTCGAGGGTTAAAAACATTGGAGTTGCAGAGAGGCTAAGGAAGAGAGAAGAGAGATGGCTTCCAAGGAGGAGATCCACCAACCCTACACCTCTCTCACCAATTCTACCACCCACGCATAGATGAAAAGAAGGGGATCGTTCCCATACCACTTTAATTCGTCGGATCAGACCTTTGATTTCCAAGAAAGTATCTAACTTTTTGTTCTTTAGTTGATAACACATCCATGTTAGTGTAGGGGATAATAATTGATGTTTCATGAAAGATAAATGATATTTGGGAGATGTATATTGAAATTCTGAATAGATATCATATTAGGACAACCATATTATTATATGTATATGATTGATTACGAAATTAATTACCAGTAGAGGTTAAATTCTGGAAGAATTAGGAAGATATTGATCATGATGATAAAAATAGGGTTCTTGATGTATTAATTTTGAATTAACCATTTAAATTGATGACCCTTGATGAATTCGTATATGTTTTACGTTAGCAATCATGTATGTAGAATAATATAACTATTGGTTTGATTAGTTGGGAGTTTGGGATGAATTAGTAGAGGTTTTGAGAATTTATGTTAAGGAAACTCGTAGGAAAAAAATTGCAGAATCTAGGCCAAGAACTGCTCGATCGATCGATCGACTCAAGAATGTCGATCGATCGACCCCCTTTCATCGATCGATCCACTCCTCCTAGAATTGGGAACTTTTTCTCCTTTTAAATGTTAATCCAATCCTGATGCGTAAGGACCTTTGGGCATAATTTATATATCATAATGGGAGGACTTGATAAGGACCAATAGGGTATAAGTAGGGTCCGGATAATACGACTTTATATAAGTTTTAACCATGGGAGTTTGGGGGTATAAATTGAGTGGGAAATCGTGCGTACAATAAAATTAAGTCTTGCGAGAATTAAGAAGGACTTAGACCAGTAGGGTAGTGAGGGTACACCTACTGATCTTATATTTATCAAGAGGATACACTTTGAGAGTCGGGAAGTAGTTAAGGATTTGCGGTAATTGAGAAAATAAAGAGAATGCCTTAAATTATACGAAGAACTCAGACATTATATGCCATGTATGGTTTGAATATATTATGGGTTGTGGGCGTACCTATCTGATTAATCTACTGTGCTTGTAAGTAGATAGAATTGAGTAATTAATATTAAATTAATTAATTGGTTGAGAACTTAAGTCTGAATTGAGATGAATATAACTAGCTTGGCAAATTCATAAGAAAAGGTCATCAGATATAAACTATAGTCATGCGATCACTTGGATTAGGCTTGGTGAATGAAAATTGGGTTAGACTAATTAACTGGGTTAGATTTAACTAGGTTAATTCGGTAGTACGTTAGGCGTGCACACTAGTTGAGAGGCGATAATTCTCAAGTGAGTGTCGAAGTACTAACATGTATGTAATATCAACTGGTAAGCATTTTAAATACTTGCTAAAATATTTTTAAATCTGTTTTACACTCGGGCTCTGATCCATTTCCTGTATTCTCTTCTTTCTCTTGTATATATAAATATTACAGGTGCCCAGCCACAAGGGCATCAGGCCTAGATCTTTGGACCATTGACGTGTTGCAGCTAGTGTAGAAGTTGCAAGTCCTTGCAGTAGATGACTCCATTCTTGTGTTCCCAGTTTTCTATTTAGTTATTCTCAGATAGTTCATGTGTCACCCATTTCCGTATTTCATTTTGTTCAGAGAGAGACTTGTACTCTTTATTATTTCAGGATTTAACTATTATTGGGATTGTTTTATTTATTTTCTTATCCCGCGATTGGGATTTGTTATTTGGATTGATTAATCTAGCTTGGTTATTTCATTTGAATGCGTTATCTTTAATATTATCATTTGTGTTCATGAAAATGGTTTCATATTAAATCATAATAATAGGTCTTAATTTATAAAATTTAATGTTTTGACAATTAACTTAATTATTTATTAGGTGATTAATAAAGAATTTTTTTTTCGACAGTGATGCTAAGAATGAACCAATCGAACACTTTAATTTTAATTTAATTTAATTAAGTACTGATCACCCGATACTTAATTAGGCGGGGTGTCATAGGTGGTATTAGAGTATCAGGTTCTAGTGTCCTTAGGATTTGTGCGCCTTATTATGCTTCCAACGTTGCTTTGTTTGATATAGAGCCCTATGTTTTGGATTATTGATTTCTAAGGTGAGATTTCGTTCTCCTGCTATAATGTATATATATATATATATATTAATGAATCTTATTTGCATTCGGGCATGTTCGAACAATGAAGTATGACCGGTAAGGGCCGTTGGTAGGACAACAAGAGGCACGACTTAGTTGAGGTTGTAGAGTATATTCGAGGATGAGGACCGTAGTCGAGGTCACCCCTATTATGGCATGAGAAGCCATGACTGTAAATATGGCTAGGGCACAACATATGATTTTCAAGTGTTGCTATAGTCGAAAGTGCTGCCAAATTAGACTTACCCAACATGGTAGTACTGGGAGAAAGTCAGAGGAAGCATTGAGTAGAACCATCAGTGGAAGATCTAGAAATGAGGAAATTGTGTGTGTTAACCAACGAAGGTAAAATATCCAAGGGCTTGGACTTATGGTGGAGTGTGTTTAACCGGAAGTGAAAATTTGGGGTAAAATTTTTCTCGACTTGTCGGAGCAAAGTTATAATGGTGGGAGTCAACCACCACATTTAGAAGTGGAATGTTGTGTCAATGGAAGGATATTTGGTGTGGTTTACGGTTTGACCGCAAGTTCCTTCATCAGATGTCCTGGTTAAAATGTGATGGTCATTTTGAACTCATCACAGAGGATCGGACAGAGGTCCATATGTGAAAATGAATTTTATTATTTAGCGAATCTTGTGCCGAATGAAGTAGATACAAATGGAAAAGAGGATTTCAAGTGGGAAATCGACTCGTAAGAAAAGTTGACGACACTTAAAGGGAATTCTACTGGATAGTCGATCCATATGGTAGTAATGTCGCATTTTTTCTATAAAGATTTTAATGCTTCTTTGTGAAGGGAGCTAAAGGAATCGAAAGATTTATTTAAGAGTAAGACGCCCCAAGAGGGGGACCCATCACGGGACCCATTTAAAAGATTCGGGTAGCTGAATTCTTACCAAGCGATGGTGAATTCAGTAAGAGCTATCGAAGCCAGTAGTATGTTCCTTAGGGCTAACAAAGCTCAGGGAATAATGGGGGTAGCCATCAGGATCGAGCCTACCAAAGTCTGAGAGAGGGATAACCCTAATATGGTCAGTATGACCGGTGATAAGTGGATTATGTATAGAGGTACTTTATGGAGAGAAAAACATCGTGCGTTAATTTTTCCCGAAGCGAGTAAAGGGGTAAGGGTATGGTGCCTAGTAAGGGCAATGGTTAATGTAATTTTTGGTTTGGTTCGTACAGTAGTGTTATGTACGGGAACCACTTGAGCAACCAGGGAGATTGGCAAGGTAGAAGTATGAGTTTTACACTCGAAGGAATGGGCGTGTTTTATGTGAATCGAGTGAATCACTACTTTTTGATTATTGCTAGATTCGCATGTGAGATGAGTTAATGCGTATATCAATAATGTTATTATTATGTGAATGTTTTCCCTAGTATAACGGGGTTATCTTTAGTGTTATCCGCGGAGGATGAATGGGTGTATTGATAGTGGTATATACCTTACTGAGATTACTCGTTTTAGTGATGTGTTATATGAGTATGATATTATCCTGATTATGGTTTTATAGTAATGATTAGACCGATAGTGGGAGGATATCGGAAGTTTATCGGGGTTACTTCTCTAGTGCAGGATGTTTTGTTCTGATGAAGCCTCACCAGTGAGAGGGTCGGGCTCGCATTTATATCATTTATTATAGAGACTTCGAAGGGTATATTGGCATCGAAATGTTTAATCCCGGGGTGTGTAGGGACTTTATTGTCATGATTCGGTGTATATTGGGTTTACTGTTGAGCAGAAAGATTTAGCTCACTATTATGTTTAGCACTCAGGACTTGGTGATAGGAAGAATTCTTTGTTATATCACTCCTTTTGAGACGTGGGAGTTAAGACTTATATTTATATGTCTGGGGACAAGATTTTGAGAGTCCTGATTATATATGTACGAGGTTTGTGGAATGTGATTACCACCAATGCTGAGCGGTAGTGCAATTAGCAAAAAGTTCTTTGTTTAAGTGTAATTACGGAGGAGATGTAGCTTTCATGTCAAGAGACGGGAATATAGGGGTACATGTTATGGACGAAGGGCCTAACAGATTTAGATAATCGATAATTATAGGTAGTAGTGTCTCGGGGGTTTCCTTGTTTGGATTTTGCTTTGCAAGATATCGCACACATGAAACTTAGCGTAAGGTTGGAAGTAGGGAGATGTTTGGTCATTAGTCCATGAGTCCGGTATCTCGATCGTTATAGGAGCAGGTAGTCATAACTGTAAGTTGGAAGTTAAATTAGGATTTAAGTCCAGTGGAGCCGGTTGTGTGGTAAGGAAGTATTGAAAATTTTATTTTATCACCACGAGTTGAAGGGTGGAATGATGTTAAGGAGGATTTAAAATTTTGATTTCTGGGGTGATTGGGAATACCTAAGTGTTTTAGCCACGCTGTGAATATAGGGGCAATAAAGAATGGAGTGTTATGTGTGAAGCGTATGTGATGTTTATGCCAGTATGCACGGTTTATAGGGTGTGTTGGCATCCTAGTTCACTGATGTTAGAATCATATGGGTTGAAGGGATGTGGGAATAAATGTGTGAAATATATACTTGTGGGACTAATATAATGAAGTATAAATAGAAGAGTGGATGAAGCATCATGTGAGAAGGAAGATAATCCATATACGTGTGCAATCAGAGTAGCACACCCGAATTTGGTTGAAAGGCTGTGGGAAGCCATTTAAAAAGGGGTATTCCTTGAGAAGAGTAAAATTTAACTATTATGGAAAACACTTAGAGCGGTTTTACCTAGTCAAATGTTGAGAATGACTTGCGCATATATAGAATGATGATGTTAGTAAGGTATAATTTTTTTTCCAGAAATGCACATCGTGGAGAAAAGTGCACGGGTTGGAACTTTCGGTATACACCGAGGAAAGAAGAGGAGTATTAAGTATCACTTAATATGAGACATTACAGGTGGAAGTCGATGTTGAGCAGGACATAGTGAGTAGTCTCCCCGTGCACCATTCACAGATAGAAATAGGTTGTATCAGGAGGATCAACCAGAGAATTTTGTAACAAGACGACGATTCCTATAATGGAAGAGAGTAGTCCATTTGATAAATTTCTTTGATGGGTTGACAACCTCAAGATAAGGTCGTGATTTCCTTTGAATGTGTGGAACAAGTCGACCAAAAAGAAGGGGATTGTTATTTTGTTGGGGCTGATTTACATCATTAGATAGTGTACCCCAGTCTTTCTTTGAAAAGAAGGATCGCGCAGGTACATGGTCCTGACCGGTATTGTTCTGAACTAGGATGGGATCCTTGAACCCCACATTCAATACGGGATTTCAGGAAGCAGTGGGAATGACATTTCATTTTGAGCAGGTTGTATCACCTATGGCCCGAGGAGTAGGTGAAAGGTGATTAACGACTAGTGGAGCTGTATGGAAGTAATTTTGGACTCATTGTGATCATTTTATTTCCACAACGGATATAGCTAGTAAATGAAGTATATTATGGTAATTGGGAGAAGATATTACCTAATGGTAGAGTAGTGTGTAAACACTCGTACCTGTTTATTGTAGACAAACTTCTTATTGAAGTTTTGTGTGGAAAAACCTTACCTATTCTCCCTCGAGTTGTTTAGAGGCGAGTGGATAATCAGAATTTTGGATTGGTCGAGTTAGAGTCCAACGACTATAGTGAAATAACCACAAACTGTCTTAGGTGTCTTTTAACTGTTGTAAGAATTACATCGTTGAAAACCGAGATTCGAATAACTGACACGAGTGGTCAGATGTTTATATGGTATCTCTCAAGATGGGAGTTTTATGTTTAGATAAATACAAGAAGTTGACACATAGTGAGGTACGACCTCCCAATAATATTGAGATAATTGGGCCAATTATGTATAGGCTCGTCTTAATCGAACGTCGATAAAGTTTCGACAGTGTTGAACAAGCTTGCATGAGACGGAGGGCTATAGTGGTCTAGCTTTACTCTAAAGTTGGTTATGCATACTGATAAAGTATCTGGAATTGTTTTTACCAGGTATGCCATATTTTCCAAATTTCGGGAGGAAATTCCGTTATTAGGGGGGAAATATGTAATACCTCGTATTTTTATGGCATTTAATTATGGGATACTTAAATTAAATTGGGATAAATTAATTTAATATTAATCCAAATTTTAAAATAAATATTTACTAGCGTGATGAGAGTTTGTAATTATATGTTGAATATTACTAGATGAGTAAATTAATATATGAGATTTAATTTATTAAAATTATCGCGGGTTAATAATACGACAATCATAGAAATTAAGTCAGGACGCGCATGTGTTATGTCAGGACTAAACTAATGTAATAAAAAGTAATTTAGTTGTAAGTCGCTCGTATGGTCATTTCAAGTGCGCCAATGTGTCCGGAAGGGTTCAGATAGTCAGAGTAGTGTACTCGGGGGTTTAATTTGAGTTTCAGGACGTTTTTAGACCTAACTGGTATCTCGGGAGGGCATTTTGGTAATTTTCAATTTTAGGCCTTAATTATGGACGAAAATTGAAGTGTTATATCTGATGAGAGTTAGAGTCCTTGAGGGTGAGAAACATTGGAGTTGCTGAGAGGCTAAGGAAGAGAGAAGAGAGAAGGCTTCCAAGGAGGAAATCCACCGACCCTACACCACTCTCACCAATTCCACCACCAACGCGTAGATCGGAAGAATGGGATTGTTCCCATACCACTTTAATTCGTCGGATTAGACCTTTGATTTCCAGGCAAGTATCTAACTTGCTGTTCTTTAGTTGATAACACATCCATGCTAGTGTAGGAGATAATAATTGATGTTTCATGAAAGATAAGTGATATTTGGGAGATGTATATTGAAATTCTAAATAGAAATCATGTTAGGACAACCCTATTATCACATGTATATGATTGATTATGAAATTAATGACCAGTAGAGGTTAAATTATGGAAGAATTAGGAAGATATTGATCATGATGATAAAAATTGGGTTCTTGATGTATTAATTTGAATTAACCCTTTAAATTGATAACCCTTGATGAATTCGTATATGTTTTACATTAGAAATCATGTATGCTGAATAATATAACTATTGGTTTGATTAGTTGGGAGTTTGGGATGAATTAATAGAGGTTTTGAGAATTTATGTTAATGAAACCCGTACGAAAGGAATTACTGAATCTGGGCCAACAACTGCTCGATCGATCGATCGACTCAAGAATGTCAATCGATCGACTAGATCGATCGATAAACCCTTTTCATCGATCAATCGACTACTCCTGGAATTGGGAACTTTTTCTCCTTTTAAATGTTTATCCAATCCCGATGTGTAAGGACCTTTGGGCATAATTTATATATCATAATGGGACTTGAGAAGGACCAGTAGGGTATAAGTAGGATCCGGATAATATGACTTTATATAAGATTTAATCGTGGGATTTCGGGGGTATAAATTTAGGGGGAAATCATGCGTATGTTAAAATTAAGTCTTGCGAGAATTAAGAAGGACTTAGACCAGTAGGGTACACCTACTAATCTTATATTTATCAAAAGGATACACTTCGAGAGTCGGGTAGTAGTTAAGGATTTGCGGTAATTGAGAAAATAAAGAGAATGACTTAAATTATATGAAGAACTCGAGCGTTATATACCATGTATGGTTCGAATATATTATGGGTCGTGGGCGTACGTAGCTGATTAATTAGAATATATATATAGGTGCATGTACATATATAATATTGTATATTTGTGTGTAATCATACTCGCACTACTTGGTATCACAGAGGTTATGCGCTGGGACAACCTTATCTCGATTGGACCTTTATGGCGTATATTGGCTTGTACTCTAAAACATAGCATCCATGGTACATGCTATTTGAGAATGATAGTCAGATGGTCCTAAGAGACGTGAGGGTATGTGCTGACCTCTTAGTGACTTGTAACTATTATTCTCCTCTAATATGTGTGTTTTGTGTTAATACAGTTCGAAAGTGATTTCGAACTAGTATTTCCCTCTTGTACGAGTGATACGGGGACTTGATAAAAGAGTATGCCAACACCATAGACATATGTCAGGTGCCCTATTAATATATATGTTACGAGTGATAAATATATGTACCTGTGATTAATCAACTATGCTTGTAAGTAGATAGAATTGAGTAATTAATATTAAATGAATTAAGTGTTGAGAACTTAAGTCTGAATTGAGATGAATATAATTGGCTTGGCAAATTCGTAAGAAAAGGTCATCAAATATAAACTATAGTCATGCGATCACTTGGATGAGGCTTGGTGAATGAAAAGTGGGTTAGACTAGTTACCTGGGTTAGGGTTAGATTTAACTAGGTTAATTTGGTAGTACGTTAGGCGTGCACACTTGTTGAGAGGTGAGAATTCTCAAGTGAGTGTCGAAGTACTAACATGTATGTAATATCAACTGGTAACCGTTTTAAATACTTGCTAAACTATTTTTAAAGCTGTTTACACTCGGGCTCTGGCCTATTTCCTGCCATCTCTTCTTTCTCTTGTATATATATATATATATATATATATATATATATATATATATTAAAGGTGCCCAGCCACAAGGGCATCAGGCCCAGATCTTTGGACCATTGACGTGCTTTAGCTAGTGTAGAAATTACATGTCCTTGCAGTAGACGAATCAATTCTTGTCTTTCGAGTTTTCTATTTAGTTATTCTCAGATAGGGCACGTGTCGCCCATTTCCATATTTCATTTAGTTCAGAGAGAGACTTGTACTTTTTATTATTTCGGGATTTAGCTATTGTTGGGATTGCTTTATTTATTTCCCTGTCTTGCGATTGGGGTTTGTTATTTGGATTGATTAATCTAGCTTGGTTATTTCATTTGGATGGTTTGGTTTTTATATTATCATTTGTGTTCATGAAAATGGTTTCATATTAAATCATAATAATAGGTCTTAATTTATAAAATTTAATGTTTTGACACTTACCTTAATTATTTATTAGGTGATTAATAAAGAAAAATTATTTTTCGACAATGATGCTAAAAATGAACCAACTGGACACTTTGATTTAATTTAATAAAGGATTTATCACCCCGTATTTCATTAGGTGGGGTGTCACAAATAATTTCTCTGTGATTCTCATGAAGAGCTACAATGAAAATGTTCTTTAACGGAGGTGATAATAATAAATCATATGGCATTGGGATACTCCTAGTCGTGCCTAATGGCTCTAATACTCCCATTGCCATTAAGTTGGACTTCCCTTGCACCAACAACATAAAAGGAATACAAGGCATTCACTATAGGCCTAAAGCTTTCCCTGGAAAAAGGAATCTAGTATCTCGATGTCTACGGAGATTTAACCCTTATCATAGGATATGTCCTTCGAAAATGGAATGTCATGGACTATACACTTGTGGCCTTTCACTCTCATCATGAAGATATTGCTTCCTAATTCAAATATGTCACCCTTCATTACCTCTCTCATTTAAGAAATAGCTTTGCCGCTGCATTGGAAACTTTAGCCTACATAGTCGACATGTCGAGGGAATAAAAATTACCCCTTGAATGTTTAAAAATAGTTCAGACCAACTCACTGTTATCATATTTAACTTTCCATTGAAGAATATTTAGACAAGGTTAGGTTGTGGTGTTATGATATCTGGTGTCTCCTCAAATATTCCCAATACCCTCAAGGGGAATGTAAGAAAGATCGTATGACCTCTAAAAACTCTCAACCTAATATATCATTTGTGCTAAAGCTTTGTTCAAAAGAAACTTTTATAGAACCCATTTGTAATGAATAACATGGGTTGACACTGAGGAGATTATGCTGAAAATCCATGGGGGGAGTGCGGAACCCATATAAAGGGCCTTATGCTCGCCAACAAGATCGTCAGGTAAGGATATTATTAGACTACCATGGTTTTGGACTGCACAACATACGTCAAGAGGTGCTTTAAATGCTTATAATTCACCAATATCCCACACTTACCTACTCGAGAGTTGCACAACATGACCTCTTCTGGACCTTCTTGATTTGGGGCATCAACATTATTAGGAAAGTCACTCCGGAAGCATTCAATTGACACGAATTCATATTGGTTGCCATTGACTATTTCACCAAATGGGTTGGAGCTAAGTCATACACGATGATGAGTGCAAATAAAATAGCTAAGTTTATCAGGAAGAAGATCATCTTTCACTACGGGGCCCCTCATGAGCTCATGTATATAATGGCCTCCATTTTGAAGCTGAAGTCACAGAAGTGGTCGAACATTATGGAATTCAGTGACACAAATCTTCACCTTACTGACCATAAACAAATGGGATCGTTGAATCTGCTAAAAAGAGACTCAATTGTACGATCAACAAGATGATAGGAAGTTACAGAGACTGGGTTGATAGTATCCCTTACGCCCGGGGCTATCACGCGTCCATCAAAACACTCACTGGGGCTACTCTCTATTCCATAGTCTATGGCATCGAGGCAATCTTACTTGTTGAACTTGAAATTACTATCCTGCAAGTTATTCTTGAGAGTAAAATAGGGGAAGTTTTTTGGAACCAAAGTCTTTATGATAAACTCTCACTCTTGGATGAAAAGAAATTAAAGTTTTTATACCACATATAAGGGTATCACCGCCTTATTTCATGATCATTCAAAAAGAAAGTCAAAGACTGCGGCCTGTGAGAAGGCAACCTCACCCTCAAGGATATTGTAGAACCTTCTGGGACCCCAAAGGGAAACTCACCAATAATTATAGTTAGTATACCTTATGAAATAAATCTTATCATGTTGTATCGCTACACTCATTGACCTCAAAGGATAAGAGATGGTATGTCCAATTAATTTAGTCTATCTCAAGTAATTCTATTCTTAATCTGACTCTCTTCGTGCTACATAATTCTCACCTTTATTCTATTCTTAAAAAAATTCCTTCCATTCTCCCTCCATCGAAATTACGTAGGACCCGATACTCTTAAAAAATTGAAACACTATATTTTTTTTTATTCCCCATAGAGGTATGTAGGTATCCCATAAAGTGACTTTGGGTGTAGTCCTTTCTCTCTTCATAAAATGTTATTCGTGTCTCCCATCAATAGGCATAAGTCTTTATCATCATTGTAATTGGACAAAAGTATTATGTATGCCTTACAATTGGTATAGATGAGTTCAAACACAAATAAGTCTTCTATAAAGGCACAACAAGATATGATAAAATTAACATTTATTTCAAATTGTTTTTCATTCAAATGGAGATTTTATATGAAGCATCAACGACAGTCTTTACAAAGACCTACCAATACACATAGTCATATATAAACCCACAATACCTAAAAAAAACCTTTACAAAAAAATAAATCAAACCAACCTAACCAAACACCAACACCTAAATCAATCTTTTCTCCCTGAGGAGCTTCACCCCCCCCCCCCCCCCCAAAATTTTTAGAGGGTACCGCTTCATCATCATCACTACTGTAACCAACATATCATTCCGAGGGTCCCTAATAGTCCTCATTCCAAGTGCATACCCTCATTGTGTTGTTACACCTTGAAAAGTTTCAACGGGATCATGACACCCTCATCTACAACCTCTGCAACCCTAATCCACCTTTGCCAAGACTCCTCAGCAGATATCTTTAAAACCAAATCCTTCGATATCCATATCAAGTAACCTCTCTAAACTACCGAAGCTTCCCCATAGATAGGGTTAGAAAATAAGAAAGTATGTGGCACTGCCACAAACTCCCCAGCGTCATCCTCACGGATTCAGTTAAATCTTCCATAGGGAAAAATTGCTTATGTGGGGATGGATAATATGCTCCTATCCTCTTAGAGTATAATCCCCCAAGAGAGTTAGAAGGAATTCTGAAGGAGGCCTATAGGCCATATATAACGGTAGTCATTTAGTTACAGCAAATGTTGCAACTCACCCCACCATGGTAGAATCCAACGGACGTGACTAACTCCACTTGATAACAACCAATCATCCTATTAATCCACATACGAGCTAAAGTCCATGCGATATTAGATAAAGAAGTTAGGGATACCGTTCAGAGGATACACGAGAGACGTAACCAATCGAAATCTCTCTACTAGCCATATGTACAACATTACGGGGTTTCCTCGTAAGAAGGTAGATGTATTATCTTTCCAATCATCAAGACCATTTAAAGTCTCCACCAAATAGTGGCAGTTAAGTTATAGTGATAGCACATCTACATTACTATGAGCGCTACTTGAGTGTCTATGGTCATACATCCCATTATTAAAAGCATTTTTATGGTAAAGCCCAAGGCCATCGTCCCCACAAATCCATTATCTCCGAAGTCCCTCTAACACGAGGATTCAAGCACTAGTAGGAGATAAAATGTCTCCCCCATGCACTAACGATCAGGCCATAGATGGAGATATGTGCAGCAATTCAGCCAAAACTTCTCGAGGAGAGTGAGAAAATTGAGGCATGGTAGCAGGAATTTGAGGCTGAATGCCCAGTATGATAGAAAATTCCTCATAAGTTAGACACTGCTCATCCAATCCAAAGCAGAATATATGATCCTATGGATACAAAAATTAAATGGTCTCTTCAAGCATACTCCAATTTATTGAACAGTTACACCACAAAACGGGTGCAAGTTGAAAGTCTCATAGTTAACAGTATACAAGCTCATGGTTTATAAACCCTCAAGGTATGCATTAAATGTTTCGATCACTGGAATGACCGTTAGAAAGATTGAAGATGGTATACAAGAGAGAACAGAAGAAATTATGGGTTGAATAAAAAATCCTCACTTAAACTCCTTTTTATAGCAAGAATTTTACAAAAAATGATGAAGATTCTAGGTCATCACCATTAACGCAAGAATCAAAGTATTAGGAGTGCAAAAAGAGTGTACCAAATGCTGAAAAGAAATGTACATGGACTTACATGCTGAAAGGCAGGCTAGGGCATATGTCGGTCAACACCCCTTCATTTTAGGAAATTCCCCTCGTTCTTTTTTATTCCCTTCATTTCTAAATAAGCCCCTTTCAAAAATGGATTGTATAAAAAAGTTTCCCAAGTATTTCTTTACTTAAACATTCAAATACATTTTCATACTTTTTTCAAATAAAACTCTCAATGGATAATTAAAATGCATGTAGAATAGATCACTAGAATAAGATAATTAAAAGAAAGTGCATCGTTATATATATATATATGTGTGTGTGTGTGTGTGTTCACGTTGATTTGCCTTCTTAGTGTACGAATCCTTTTAGGTACATTAAGAAAAGAACAAAAGGAATCAAAATTTTCGTGGCATAGCCCAGACTTTCTGAACCTAGCATATACTACCAAAAAACATTAATTACTATGACGAAGACTAATCCCCTAATGATCAGAGGTGGATCCCCCAATCCTAAATCTCGAGGATGGGACATGATCGTCGGTCACTAGATGAGCAACACAAGACCAAGACATCATCCAATTCTTCTCGATTGCAAAAGCCATCTAGTCACGGACATCACGTAGCCAAGAAGTTTGAACATAGACATTTTTCAAAAAAGGGGAAAACAAGGAAAAAAATCAAGTCAGTAAAAGAAGAAATACAAAAATTAAAGTGCATAATTCAACTAAGGAAGAAAGAAAAATTACCCCCGAATTAAAGTTGTTTGGGGACATAAAGCGAAAACCCTTTGGTAAAGAATGGTGTCGGTGAGGAATCTCCATTACCTATCCTCCTCTAGTCGCATGTAGTACGAGGGCATCACATACTCTCGAAGCGTAGGAGCCTTCGTAATCCTTGCTCTATTCCCCAATTCTTGAGCCAACGATCCCAGCACACCACTACCTCCTTAATCTTCCATTTGATGTGAAGCTACCCCATGTCATAGATAAACGCCATCATCAGCCAATTGGTCACTAAGTCCAGATAGTCACATGTTTCCTTTATATCCGTGTTCGTGGAGTAATGCTCCTCCATCATAGTCATCGCCAACTCCCCCTTTGATATCTTTTGAGGATCCCTCATGAAAAATGGATGATTCTCCAGAGGCACCTCCGTGTCACCCTCTATAACATTCCACATCACCCTCTCTCGTAAGTACCAACTATACCCGAACTCAGGCGATAACAGTCGCCACATCTGAGTTAAAAGGCTAATGATTACCATATCCTCTAGGGACTGTCTCCATGGGTAGAATGACATTTGTCTAAATAATCTTGATTATTAAACCGCAACCCTAAAGAAAATGAGAATAAAAAGAAATAAAAGCCTAAAAATAGCTAAAATTATGGCTAACCTGGCCACTCGTAAGAGAGTTAATGACAATTCTCACATCCATGAGAACCGACATGTTCATGGAGGATCAATTCTCCTTCCTCCACCTCTTCATCCAGGGCCATGCATCGATCTCCTATGCCGTCAATGGCATTAATTAGGTGTTTCACCCAATCACCTCATAGAAACATCATAAAAAAGTAACAAAAAAAATTTAAAATATATTCACAAAAATAATGTAAGAATAAAATAAATAAAAAGAAAACACACAAAAAAGTATCTATAAAAGATATGGTTCTCATATAAAAGTCGTTTAACAGCAGCGACTGAAGGCATCCAGAGAAGCGTATAATGTTCCCAATGTCAGACTCCCCCATAAATAAGTACCTATCTGTGAGATATCCCAAAGATAAGGGAGGAACTAGAGGTGGACGTCATTTCTAGTATTTTCTAAAAATGTATTCCCCAAGGGAAGAGGAATGAAAAGGAAAGCCTCTTATCGTCACTATTGGCCATCAGTCATATTGATCACCTTCCTTTGTAGGAAGTTTTTCAACAAGAACATCTTCGCGGACTACCCTGAGCCTACTCGTGCTATAGGCCCCAGATCCTCCCCATTTGACTCATCAGTCAAGAGGAGGAACCCATTCATCATTATTTATGTCCCCTCGCATGACAACCAAAGTTTCTGATGTACATCCATTAATGTCAACGTAATTTTATCCATATCAAAATGAAAGGTATGGGCGGTATCACACCATCTTTCCCCAAGAGGGCATAACACCATCGTAGACCAGGATGTCTCATCCAAACCCTACGATGTTCACCAAATTCTTCACATCATCAGGGAGAACATCCCAAACTTCCATTAGCCCCATCGACCCCAAGAGCGAATCTTCTTCAATGAGATGTCCGTTTGCAAAATAAACATATGCCAGAAATTGCCATTAGGGTTCCTAACAGTGCGTACGAGGCTTCATTAGAAGAATCCTCTCATCCGTAAGTGTCTTAGCATATTGATACATGTTCTCCACCCCCATGAGCATTCATTCGGGACCCACTTGATATTTGACCAAAATTCGATGCTCACGATATTCTCCATTTTCTAGAAAAATTAATTAAAAAAACTTGCAAAGATCTTTTTTCTAAAGAGAGAGAGAGAGAGAAATATAGAGAGACATATTTCTATTTGAGGTGTGAGTGAGGGATGCTCTCATCCCTCTTTATATAGGGATAAGGGGTATATTGACAAACATTGCAAAACTCTGGAGTAAATTGGTCCAACAGTGGGCTTTTTACAGAATCTATGAAAGATAAGTCGTGTGAAGGAAATCCAATAGATTTCTATTTTGTCAAAGAGTAATACAAGGGATATACCTTTTTTTACCCTTTTTTTCTGTTACCTATTGATGTGTCAAACTTGTTACCCTTTTTATTACCCGTTGATTTGTCAAACATAAATTTAGGGGTATTTGTAATTCACAGGGCCCCATTTGAAACACCAATTAATTTGTGTTTAACACATCAGTGGGGACTGATCGAACCTTCTTCCCCTTCTATTTATCATTAATTTTTCCTCACGCCACCGATCTCTTGGCCGACTTGCACCGTTCGACTGCCTCTCTCTCTCTCTCTCCCCCTCTCCCTCGATCTCCTATTGCACATAATCTAATCGTGTATATGCAGACTTGTATAAGCATTTTGTACTCAGTATATGAAAATTATATGTTGCCAATATACACGAAATGTTTTGTAAATATAAGATCTGATTTGATGTTAGTGAGATTTGTAATATTTTAATGTTCGATATGCTTATATATATATATATATATATATATATATATATATATACATATTGTAGGGGTTATTGACCCACAATAAAATCTAGAATTATAGATTAACCCCCAAAAGATTAGAGTGCAGATATAGAAACAAGTGGACAGGATATACGTGGTTCGGTAGTAAGGTCGCCCAATGTCCACGGGGAAAATAAGAGAGATTCTTTTATTGCCTTTCAAAAAGATCGTAACAGTTGGAGTGCTAGGGATGCTGGCTGAGAGTCAAGGATGTTACATGTCGTTATAATTAAATTAACACGAGATAGATCTTCTTTATTTATAGACCTAGGTGTCCTACAGCTTTAGGCCTTGTCGTGTTTATCTTGACTGGGTTATAGAGTCCTATTAATAATTATATTTTGGTTTACTGGTATAATCCTAGATATTTGACCCTATCCTTTAGGATCCATGATCTTTTAGGTTATTCGCCCGTTATGCGTTTCTCATGTGATGTGCCATGTGTTCGGCCACGTGGAATCGATTCGGTCACATTCCATTTAATTTCCCCCTAAGGTGGGGGTGATCAGTCGATTATGACGATAGATCTTACCTTGTAATTTTCATGCCATGTGTGGTCAGCCAACCTGTCAGTCGACCACGATTTATCTACCATTGTTTGCCACATGCCTACTTAATATAGTGAATCTTTGGGAACTCACGGGGAATAATAATCATTACTAGTTCAGTGATGTCTCATATATCCCTAGCCTATGGCGAATGAACCAAATAAGATTCTATTTGTTTTAATAATGAACTGATCACCCGTGGTTAAAATAGGTGGGGTGTTAGTGGAAGAAATATATTCAGCGCCACCTACACATGGTTGACTGTAGCGACGTGCAAAAGAAGATTTTGGCCACTTTTAAACTGGTTCGGTAGCTTTACAGTGGTGGGAATGTGTTGCCACTGCCGAGGAGAGGGACATTATGTCCATTGTTGAAATCTGGGTGCGCTTTAACCGCAAATATTTTTCGCCATCCGTCGAGACAGAGATGCGAAAGAGGTGCATTAAAGTGGTTCAGGGAGATCATTATGTGACTGAGTACGAGGAGGAGTTCACACGTTTTGCTAATTTTATGCCAAACGAGGTGAACAGTGAAGAGAAAAAGAAGCTGTAATTTATGGATAGGCTAGCTTGGAAGATCATGCAACACTTGATAGGTTACCCCGCATTGAGGACTTATACGGATGTCGTCAATTCTGCACTCCTACATGGCCAGGACCATCGCTTTAACCTGAAGGGAAGTAATAGCAGAGGTAAGCTTAGCCAGTCGGGTAAGGCATGTGGGAGTGTAGTTAGTGGAGCATCGCAGCAGCAGTAGATAGGAAATCCGAAGGGGCAGGATTCTCGATAGGGGGATTCGACCAAAAGGTTTAGATCTGGGGGTTATCAAACCGATGGAGGTTTTAGGCAGGACTAGTAGGATCCTCAGCATCAAGAGGTTCCTCGGGGCCATTGGGGCTAAGGGAACAATGGGGAAGGCCACTAGGGGCAGCCTCGATAGGGACATCAAAGCCCAAGGCATAGAGACTTCCTGAGGCATTGCTTTACTTGTGGACACACAGACTACAAGAGGAAGGACTGTCCATAGCAGGAAAGAGCGCCATAACAGTAGGGTGCCCAGTAGGGCCAATAGGCACAGTTACCCCCAGTAGCGCTAGTACACCTAGCCCCTCCGCAACAGGTGCAGTTACAGTACGAATGTGTCTATAACGTTAGAGATGCAGTCATACAACAGGCCCCACAGGCGCCACCATTATTAGAGTGTACATTTTTTATTCACGGGCTTGAGGGAAGGATTTTATTTAATATGAGGGCATCATACTCTTTCATAGAAACCAGATTTTCACGAGCTGCCAGTCTATTAGAGACAGTCGGTAGTCTTCTTATGTGTGTATAGTCACCGTTGTGTAGTGCATCACTTATACACTCGATCTGTAGGGGTGTGGACATTGATATGGTTATATTATGTTTAGCTGTCGATCTTTTAGTATTAGATATGTAGGGGTATGACATCATTTTTGGTAGGGATTGGTTAGCTGTATACCGAGCGATGGTGGATAATTTCGTGAGGACCATTATATTTTCTATTCTTGGGCAGGAGATGTTCCTAGTGACTATGCCTCTTCCCAAGGGAGGGCTAAGCACACATCTATATTATATTGAGGAGGAGACCTCACAGGAGGTGGTTATATCTTTAGACTCAATTCCAGTGGTGAGTGTGTTTGAGGATGTACTTCAGGAGATACTCGAGTTACCTCCTAACCGATAAATTGAGTTCGTTATTAACCTAGCACTGGGTACGAGGCCTATCGCCTGAGTACCTTATTGTATGGCCCCATCTGAGATACGAGAGTTAAAGGAGAAGATTCAGCAACTTTTGGAGTAGGGTTTCATTAAACGGAGTACATAATCATAGGGTGTGCTGGTGTTGTTTGTCAAGAAGAGGGATAGGTCACTCTAGTTATCTATTGATTACAGGGAGTTGAACAAGGTCACAATTCGAAATAAGTACCTTGTACCTTGGATCGATGATTTGTTCGACCAGTTGAGGGGTTAAAATTAGTTTTCCAAGATAAATTTGAGGTCTAGCTATTACCAGTTGCGCGTCAGAGAGGAGGACGTTCCTAAGAATGCTTTTCTGACACATTATGGGTCATACGAGTTTAGGAAGATTCCATTTGGTATCATCAAAACCAGCATTGTTCATGAATCTGATGAACCGAGTTTTTAGTAGAGTTCCTTAACCAGTTCGTGAACATGTACATCAACTATAATCTGGTTTACTCTTATTTGGAAGAGGATCATGTGGAGCATCTACAAATGGTTTTACAGACACTACAGGATCACCAGTTGTAAACCAAATTTGAGAAGTATAGGTTTTATCTTAAAGAGATGTAGTTTTTGGGTCATATTGTATTTGACGGGGATATTGCGATTGATCCGAGCAAGGTATTGGCGGTGAGGGAGTGGGGCCAACCCACGGCACCGTTTGAGGTTAGTAATTTTCTGGGGCTGGCTGGATACTATTAGCGATTCATTAAGGGTTTCTCAAAGATTACGGGTCCATTAACGAACCTAACTCACAAGGGGGTGCCGTTTATTTTGGACGACCAGTGTCAGTTAGCTTTCGATGAGCTAAAGGAAAAATTAAATTTAGCACATGTGCTTACACTTCCTAGGGGAGGAATGGAGTACCGTGTTTAAAAAAATACATCCTTAAAGGGACTTGGGGGTGTATTATAGTAGGAGGAGAGGGCTATAGCTTATCCGTCTCTCAAGCTTAAGCCCCACAAGAATAATTACCCCACGCGTGGCTTGGAGTTAGCAGTGGTGGTGTTTGCCTTGAGGATTTGGAGGCATTACATTTTGGGAGAGCAGTTTACCTTATTCACGGACCATAAATCACTTTATTACTTGTTCACGTAGAAGGATTTGAACATGAGGCAGAGGATATGGTTAGAGTTCATGAAGAATTAGCAGTTTGATATTTAGTATCATTATAGGAAGCCTAACATGGTTGTTGATACAAAAATTAGTTAGTTGACATGGAACGATTATGTGAAGACACATATCTTCACAGTATGTCATAAATATACATACCGAGCAACTTAAAGCACTGAGCTACTCAGCATACCGAGCTACTCAACATACCAAGCATTTAGTCAAGAAGATCAAACGACGAAGACAGATTCAAAAAATATTCTTACCATGTACAGATATATATGTCTATTTAATAGCGGTATATTGCCCATTCATACTGCCAGCCTAAGGGTTATAAATACCTTGTAACACCCTCATAGAAGGGTAAGCAATCATAAGAAAACCTAATCAAGAATAAGTCAATACATCTAACAATACAAGACAGTGGACGTAGGTCATTTCGTTAAGGCTGAACCACTTTAAAAATCCCTTGTCTTATTTCTTTATTCATATTTATCTATGATTAATTAATTAGATTAAGTCTAGTTTTTTACATCAACAGATTGACGCCGTCTATGGGAACGACTATACGTAGTCTTTTTCACTAAAAACTTATCATAAATGTATGATATCCTAGAATTTAGCAACAGGAACAATGACGAGAATCCTCCTAACCCTTCTGCTCCTCCAAATGCAAACGATATCACGGGAATTCTGGACAACTTAGCCTGGGGACAAACAGTAATGCAGGAAACTATGCGATAATTCATTCAGACTATTCAAAATGGAGTGTCCACTTAGTTAGGCCAAAGAAGCGCTCAGAGAAGCATACGTCCACCATTTTCACGATCCAAACATACTGAACCCCATCATACTTCACAATCCAGACGTACTGAACGCCATGATACCGGAACCTCCAATGATCCATCCTATCAACCTGGTATGACATCCACCATAAGAATTTTAGATTCTCAGGAAAACATCACTCTAACTCCAGAACGAACAAGTTCTATGGAAAGGTTGAGCAGAGTCTCTCTTTTTTACCGTTTAGGCCGTAGGAGGAACATAAATCCTCCTCGGATTGCGTCAAAAATTCTAAATGACCAAACGATTTAAGGGAAGGCTCTGACCAAGAGACGATAAAAAAAGGGATCACGAAGATGACCCTGATCTCCCAAAAAGGTCAAGACATCCTGAGCGTGAGGTATTTTTAATTCATTTTGGTTCATTAGGTTATAATATGATCACAGGTGGAGATGTAGGAGCGGGTGATCATACCGCTGAGAGGAAAGCTTACCTCAATAAGGCACAAGCTTGTTCCTATATACAGTGGATAAATCTAGTAGAAGAGGATCGCCCGAGGAAGGTGAACAAAGATAAACTGGTCATTGGTTTTTCCAAAAATAATTTGGAAGGAATTTTATATCCTCATGATGATCCTCTAGTGATCAAAATGAGAATGAAGGATGTAATCATCTCAAGAGTAATGGTGGATAATGGTATCTCGACAGCCATCATGTTTTACCCTTGCTTCGATAGTTTGAACTTAAAACTTAAACAGTTGGAGCCATATCACAGGCCCCTCATTGGGTTCTCTGGGTATAAAGTTTTTCCACTTGGGATGATCAAGTTAGATATGTTGATGTGTACCTAGCCTGCTTGTAGATCTGAAAAGCTATGCTTCTTCGTAATGGATAAAAATATCTAATCGGCCTATAATATAATCATGGAAAGGGTAGGCCTGAAAAAGTTTGAAGAAGTTCCATCCACTGTACATCATTGTTTAAAGTTTTCGATCAACTTTGGGGTTAGAATTGTGAAGGACGATCAAAAAGTAGTTCAAGAATGTTACTAATCATCTGTCGAGCAAGAAGAATTGGAGGATGCTAGGAAGAAAACAACCACTTATCAAGTGGATAAATCTGACGAGTCCGATATTGAAACCTTAGATCCAAGAGATGAAACGAAACTTGTAAAATGCCAAGTAATGGAGGCGATATAAAGCATTATTCTAGATGACGAGCAATCAGAAAGGACAACACAAATTGGTGCTTCACTTGATCTGGTATTAAAGCAGAAGCTAGTGGCATTTCAGAAGCAGAGAAAACTAGCATTTGCTTGGAGTCATGAAGATATGTCGGGGATATACCCAACCTTCCTATATCACGAGCTCAATGTCAACAAAGAGATCAAGTTAGTGAAGCAAAAAAGAAGAGTCTTTAGCCCAAAAAAGAATCAGTTATTCAAGAGGAAGTAAAAAAATTGTAAAAGGCTTCTTTCATCGAAGACGTCAGATATCCAGATTGGTTGGCTAATGTGGTGATGGAAAAGAAGAAAAACAACAAGTGGAGAATGTGTGTGGACTTCACAGACCTGAATAAAGCTTGCCCAAAGGATCATTTCCCTCTGCCCAGGATAGATCAACTGGTAGATGCTACTTCGGGGCATGAGCTGCTAAGCTTTATGGATGCTTATTCTGGATATAATCAAATTAAAATGAAGCCAAAAGACAGGAAACGTACCTCTTTCATTACCCCACGAGGAACATATTATTACAATATTATGCCTTTTGGTCTAAAAAATGTAGGTGCTACATATCAACGGCGGATGAATAGGGTGTTACAGAGCAGATTGGCAAAAATATGGAGGTGTACGTCGACGATATACTGACCAAAAGAAAAAAGGTTGCTGGTCATATAGATGATTTGAGACAAACATTTGATCAGTTGGATAAGTATCAGATGAAGTTGAACCCGACCAAGTGCATTTTTGGCTTATAAGAAGGCATGTTCCTCGGGTACATTGTGAATCAGAGACGTATTGAAGCTAATCCTGATAAAATAAAAGCCTTTCCAGAATTGCAGTCTCCAACCACCAAGAAGGAAGTGCAAAACCTTACGGGACGTGTAACAGCTCTCAATAGATTCGTATCCCGAGCAACTGATAAATGTCTCACATTCTTCAAGGTGCTCAGAAAGACCTTTGCGTGAAATGACGAATGTAAGAAGGCATTTTTAGAATTGAAGAGATACCTGGGGACACCTCCTTTATTATCCAGACCGGTGTTCAGAGAAAAATTATACTTTTACTTAGTTATCTCAGAGAATGCAATCAGTTCAACTTTAATAAGAATAGAAAGCGGAGTGAAAAAACCAGTTTATTATACGAGCAAGGCATTCATGGGAGCAGAGATCAGGTATTCAAAACTAGAGAAGTTAGCACTAGCATTGATTGAGGTGAGCAGGAGGATGAAACCATATTTTCAAGCCCATACAATAGTGGTATATACTAACATTCCACTCAGACAGGCTTTACATAAGTCGAAAAAATACGAAAGATTAATGTATTGGGTAGTGGAATTTGGGGAGTATGACATTACCGATGAGCCAAGATCCTCTCTCAAAGGACAGGCAGTGGAAGATTTCATCACCAAATTTACCTACCCAGATATCTCCGATGTATAGGGGCTAATGCAGAGAAAGTCAAGGATGCTAAAGGATCAATAAAAATCATCCCCGATCAACTCCCAGCAGCAAATTTTCCAAAAGGGATGGCAACCGATCAACCAGAATCTTCTAGTACAAGGCCAGAGTTGAGGATGAAGAATGAAAGCGCAAGATATTCCATCACGGGATTTTGTCAGACCAAGGGTTTGATAATAATATCCCCATATGGAATTTATATGTTGATGGTTCTTCATGTGCAATAGGTAGCGGAGCCGGAGTTATTCTTAACTGTGCAGATGGGATAGATATAGAATATGCTCTACATAAAAGATCCAACAGAAGTTAAAGATCTAATAGAGGAAATTCATGAAGAATCTTGTGGAGCTCACGTAGCAGGTAGAACTCTTCTGCAGAGAATAAATACGCGGGGGGTACTATTGGCCAATAATGCGCGCTGATTGTATTGCTTATGCCAAGAAATGTGATAAGTGTCAACGATTTTCTACTATACAAAGAACTCCTTGGACACTGTTAACACCAATCACTTCACCTTGGACATTTTCCATGTGGGGAATAGATTTAGTTGCGCCTCTACCAACAAAAAGAGGGCGATTCAAATATTTGGTATTCACTGTTGATTATTTCACAAAATGGGTGGAAGCCGAACCTCTCATCGATATGGCCTATGAAAGGGTCTATCAATTCATTTGGAAGAATATAATTTGTAGATATGGTCTACCACATGCGTTTATCAGTGATCAAGGTACCCAATTTGATAATTGGAGTTCGTCGCATACTATTTAGAGTCTAACATTCGAAAGATTCATTCTGCTCCAGGACATCCCCAAAGTAACGAACAAACAGAGGTGACGAACATAAATTTATTGAATGGGTTAAAGAAAAGATTGGATGATGCGAAAGGAAATTGGATCAACGAGTTACACTCTGTATTATGGGTGTACCGAATTACTCCCCGAACAACAACTCGGGAATCTCCATACATGTTAGCCTTTGGGAGCGAAGCAGTCATACCTGATGATCTAGGCTTACCTACTCATAGGGTTCTTAATTTCAATTCTCCGATTAGTGATTTGATGTGAAGCTTGGACTTAGATATGCTTGAAGAAGTCATAGAAGATGCAGCAATCGGAAACGCAACTTATCAGCAAAGAACTGTCATGTTCTACAATAAAAGGGTCAAGAAGTGTGATCTCAAGGAAGGAGATTATGTGCTCAAGAAAGTAATTCAAAAGCACAATAAGTTGAAAGCTAACTGGCATGGGCCTTATCGTGTCACAGCCCTTGTTCGACCTGGGACCTACAAAATAGTAACTCTAGAAGGGGAGGAATTCAAAAATGATTGGAATGCAGAGCACCTGCGAAAATACTACCAGTGATGTAACTATACATATATCCTATTGTTTCAGTATGAATTAAAATGACGAGTTTCCAATATTTGCTTATGTTATTTTTGTTTTTTCGGAGTACTAGTGATACACACTACACTTAAACTCACTTTGCAGCAGCAACTAAAAGTTAGTCGGCATCAGAAAACACCAACAAAATTGTTCGATATCATCAAACACCAACAAAGTTGGTCGGTATCAACATAACCAACAAAGTTGGTACAAGAATCGAGGGGGGCAAGGCCTGTTTGATTATGGGTGACCCAAGTGGCATTTAAACTAGGCAAGAAGATGGGTAAAATTTCCACTGCCTAGGCACCAGGGAAATTATTTACTAAAATGATTGCTACAACTAAGCAGGAACGTGGGATAAAAATAATTTCATTCCTTAGGAACTTATGGGTGATAATTCACTACAAATAGGCAAACATTGTGACACCCTGACTAATTAAATACTGGGGAATTACTCCTTTATTAAATTAATACAAAATGTCAAGTTGGTTCAGTTCGTAGCACCACTGTCGAAAACGTTTTAATAATTACTAACCACCTAGTATTTAAAAAGTGAGTTGTCAATTTTAATTAAATCCGATTAACAAGCAAGTAGATAAGAAATGCTACATAATCCACCACAATGAAACGACAAGTATAACCATGCAATAATAATGAAACTAAAGGAATACTCCTCACAACAATCCGGATACTGAAATAAAGCTAAATCTGCATCACTAAATTAATTACAACCCAAATTCTTGAAATAACTGAATTAAATAAAGTGTCTTTAAAAGGAAGTAGGGCGACATGCCCAACAGATGAGACAAGATGATAATATGGAGTCAAGATCGAAAATGGACGCGTCTACTGTCAAAGTCCTGTAACTTCCACGGCAGCTACAGTCCGTCACCTGAAAGGAACTCCTATGCATGGTGTCCTTGTGGCTGGGCACCTAAAAGGTTTTTACAAAAATATATTTGAAAGCAAAACGGGTCAGTGCCCGATTGTGGAAATCAGTTTAAAATATAGCAAGTGTTTTAATGACATTAAAACAATGAATGCAAAATACATGTTAGGACGTGCTCTCACATGAAATACTCACCTCTCGACTATTTGTGCACTCCTAACCTACCCGTACCCATTCTAATGATTCTCATATCTAACTAGTCCTAAATAAATTCTAACATTTCTATACGATTCACACTTTAATTCCAACATCATCAATTAAATAGAGAGCTTTACATTAATTCTCGGTTTCCCAATTATTAGCAATATGAATATACTAGAGATCATCCATTTTATCTTTACATAACGTTGCAATAATTATACACACATTTAATCATGACAGTTCATTTCAATTAACAATATATTATTCTCACCATAAATATACATTTCTAGCACCCCGAGACTAAGCTGCGGTGCACACATAGTCTGCTATCCAATCCCGGTACATCACGTACATAAGGACCACGCATTTCGAATCTCTCGGGAATCGTTTTCAAATAACAACATTCACACAAAATGGAGGCGAACATAGTTCACATCACACGAGTCACGCACATACCTACGCTCCCATGATCAGCAGACTTATTAACTTCTCAATAAGTCCTTCTCTGACCTATGCCCTCGAGGTACCAATCTAAATCCCCCTCGAACTTCCCAAATGATGGTAATGGCTTAGTGGGTTCTTTTCTAATATAAAAATAACCTCTAAAATTCGTGGGTTTTAATTCCCCTATTTTTAAAATTACCAAACTACCCTTTTGGGTTGCCGGTGTGGCCTAAAAATGCCCCGGGACCCAAACTAAACCCCCGGCTAGTGTTTTCTGACTATTTCGATCCTTCCGGACACTTTGGTGCACTCAAAATGACCATTCGGTTGATAAAAATAAAATTCACTTTTTAATTCAACTAATTACGTTCCTGATGCGACTGACACGCGCGTTCCAATTAAAATTTTCAAATTGCCGTATATCTAGCTCGTGACAATTTAGATATGGTCAATACTCATGTATTACCATACATACTCGAAAATAATAAATTTTTAACATCATAATCAAATACCAACTTACATCTCGTTAGTATTTATACCCGAATTAATTTCTAATTAATTCTTATTTAATTCAATTAATCCCTTAAATAAATATCAATAAAATTACGGGGTATTACATACTTCCCCCCTAATAACAGAATTTCGTCCCGAAATTCGAAACAAAAAAGTACCTGGTAAAAACAACTCTGGATAACGTTCACGCATCTCATCCTCGCGCTCCCATGTGGACTCCTCGGCATTATGATGCCGCCACTGAACACGTACTAATGGTACCATCTTTGACCTCAGTTTCCGCTCGCTTTGGTCCAAAATAGCAATCGGCCCCTCCTCGTAGGAACTATCTGGATGAAGATCGATGTCCTCCAAAGAAATGTGGGTATGGGCCAAACCATCCCTAAGGTATCTCCTTAGCGAGGAAATATGGAACACATCATGAATCCTATGCAAGTGCTCCGGTAATCCAAGTCTATACGCAACTGGCCCAATTCGCTCGATGATAGGAAATGGCCCCACATACCTTGGTGACAGTTTCCCCTTCTTCCCAAAATGCATAATTCCCTTCATAGGATATACTCTGAGTAATAGATGGTCCCCCACTTTGACTTCTCTGAAGAAGCTCTTCGCATCAGCATAGCTCTTCTGCCGATCCTGAGCTACTCGAATGCGACTCCGTATCAACTCTATCCTTGTTGAAGTGTCTTGAATCACCTCCGGTCCAAGGAGTTTGTTATCCCCCACCTCTAACCAATATGCTTGGGAATGACAAGGTCTACTGTACAACACCTCAAATGGAGCCATGCCAATGGTGAACTGGTAGGAGTTGTTATAAGCAAACTCCACCAGTGGAAGGTACTTCTCCCATCCATCTCCACAGTCTAGGATGCACATACGCAACATGTCCTCCAACATCTGATTTGTTCGCTCGGTTTGCCCATTAGTCTGCGGGTGATATGCCATACTCAACCGCAACTCCGTACCCATGGCCTCCTGGAAACTCTCCCAAAATCATGAAACAAATATCTTGTCTCGGTCAGATACAATATTTAGAGGTACCCCGTGAAGTCTCACTATTTTCGCAATGAAAAGCTGGGCATACTGTCTCGTAGTGAAGTCTGTCCTCACGGGTAGAAAATGAGCAACTTTGGTCAACCTATCCACAATTACCCATATGGAGTCGTGACCCCTCTGTGACGTAGGTAATCTCGTGATAAAGTCAATGGATATGCTTTCCTATATCCACGTCGGAACCTCTAACGGTTGTAGAAGTCCTGCCTGTTTCTGATGGTCCACCTTTACTAGCTGACAAGTGGCACATTTGGAAACAAACACGGCGATATCTCTCTTCATCCCTCTCCACCAATACTGTCGTCTCATGTCTTGGTACATCTTATCCCCACCAAGGTGTATCGCGAACCGTGAGCCGTGCGAATCCGTCATTACCTCGTGTTGTAAGTCCTCCCCTTCCGAAACGACCAGTCTCCCATTGAAGCGTAATCCCCCGTCTGAGCCAACGGTATAGGACTCGGCTCCCTCTGCTAGTAATCGAACTATCTGCTCCTGACAGAGCGAGTCATTTGCTTGGGCCTTTACCACTCTCGTAACAATCTGAGGTGTAATAGTCATCACGGACATGAACGATCGGGCCACTGCATCCTGGTGTCCCAACTCCTTTCACTTGGATTTCCACCCCTAGGCCACCTCATCTACTGTCCTATGGCTCAACGCATTTGCTACCACGTTAGCCTTCCCCGGGTGATATTGGATATCAAACTGATAATCCTTCACAAACTCAAGCCACCGTCATTGACGCATATTCAGTTCCTTTTGCGTGAAGAGGTATGTAAAGACTTGTGGTCCATGAACAACTAAAATTTCTCCCCCAGGAGATAGTGTCTCCAAGTCCGAAGAGCAAATACGACTGCCACCAACTCGAAGTCTTGGGTGGGGTAATTCCTCTCGTGAGGCTTAAGCTTACGGGAATCATAAGCTATGGCCTGACTCTCCTGCTGCATCACAACTCCGAGTCCTTGTAAGGACGCATCGGTGTAAACTAAATACTCAACTCCCGGTCTGGGCAATGCTAACACAGGTGCTGAGATCAACTTGTCCTTCAACTCATCGAATGCCAACTGACAGGCATCTCTCCAGATGAACGGCATTTCCTTGCGAGTCAGATGTGTCAAAGGACCCGCTATCTTTGAGAAACCCCAAATAAACCTCCTGTAGTATCCTACTAGGCCCAAGAAACTACGAATATCAGTCAGTGTCGTGGGTTATTCCCACTCCCTCACCGCGGATACTTTCCCCGGATCAACAGATATCCCCCAGTCTGAAATGATATGCCCCAAAAACTGAACCTCTTTCAGCCAAAACCCGCACTTCTCATACTTGGCATAAAGTTCATTCTGACGCAGTGTCTGCAAAACCTGTCTCAAATGTTCAGCATGCTCCTCTTCTTTCTAGGAGTAAACCAGAATGTCATAAATAAAGACAATGACGAACTGGTCTATGAACTCTCTGAACCCCCTATTCATCAAGTCCATAAACACGGCTGGAGTGTTGGTCAAGCCAAAAGGCATAACCCGAAACTCGTAGGAATCATATCTTATTAAAGCAGTCTTCGAGACGTCTTGTTCCCTGATACGCAACTGATGGTATCCCGATCGTAAATCAATCTTCGAGAAGAAGGAAGCTCCTCTCAACTGGTCAAATAAGTCATCGATTCTGGGCAACGGATACTTATTCCATATCGTGATTTTATTCAACTCCCGGTAATCTACACACAATCTCAACGATCCATCCCTCTTCTTTACGAACAACACAGGGGCACCCCACGGCGAAGTGCTCCTTCGAATAAACCCCTGACCCAATAACTTCTCTATCTGATCCCCTCTCTCATCTTTGCTGGAGACATACGATAAGGTGCACAGGCAATTGGTCGAGTGCCCGACGTCAAATCGATCACAAAATCAATCTCTCTACTAGGCGGTAATCCAGGTATATCCTGAAATACATCAACAAACTCCCTAACAACTAGAATCGAGTCGAGTGGTAGCACCACTTCCTTAGAGGTCTCTTCCTCTATATAGTATAAATGAGTGGACGATCCTCCCTCAGGACGAGGCATCGCCACTAAAAACATCTCCTGCCCGGGAATGGCAAAGATAATACTCCTACTAAAATAATCAATCATGGCTCGGTACGTAACTAGCCAATCCATACCAATAATCTCATTATAGTCAGTCATCTCTAACACTAACATATCAATGGGTAAAGTAAACCTCCCGATCTCTATACCCACACCTCTACAAATAAGGGAAATCACAGAACCCCTACTCAACGGTGAATTTACACAAGTAACTGTGCTCTCTGCGCTGTCTAACAACCCAATATTGCGTGCAAATCTCATGGCAATGAAGCAATGTGTGGCCCCCGTATCAAATAAAATACGCCCTAAAGTCCCTTGAATAGAGAACATACCCTCAATAGAAGGTGGATCCTGTGGGACTGCGGTATGCTGGAGTTGATACATTCTCCCATACTAAAGCTGTCCTTGCTAGACTAGGATCGCTGGAATGGGTGGTAGTGCTTCCATCTGTGGTGGTGTTGGGAGGGCGGCGGGAAATATAGGCCTCTGTGGCTCGTGTCGAGCACCCTGCTGCTGCTACTATGGGGCCCGGCCCCTATCAGGATAATCCTGGCATTTGTGGCCAGTCTTTCCACAAATGAAGCACTTCCCCGGGAAGTTTCCCCATCGCTGTCCCTGCTGTCCACGGCCCTGCTGGCCGTTACCATTACTACCCTGACCATACTGGCCCTGCTAAAACTGCTGCTGCAGAACATTCTGACCCTACTGGCCCTAATGGCCGTTCTGACCCTGATGGCCATGTCTGAAACCTCCCTGGCCATTCCTGAAACCCCCAGATCTGAATCTCTTATGATCCCCTTGTTGGGAACCCTGGTCACCCTACATGTGCTGTCCCTGAGCAGATTGTGCCCCGCTGGCACCATTTCCCCCGATCCTACCCTGATGGATGGACTCTCCTGATCTCTTTCTCTCAGACATGTGGAAGCGATGATCCTGGTAGTGAAGTAGTGTAGCGTTAACCACATCAGAATAAGTTGCTAATGAGAGATTCCCCAACAAGTGCTGACGGATCCTCCAAGTCAATCCATCCGTGAACTTCTGAATTTTCTTCTCCTCGGTTGGAATTTCATCCGAAACAATGTTCAAGAGATTGGTGAACTCAGCCTCATACTCAGCGACGGTCTTTCCCTCCTGCTTGAGGTTCATCAACTTCCTCCTCATCTCAGTGTGAACAGCTGACGAAAAATATTTGCGATCGAACCGCACCCAGAACTCCTGAATTGTGAGAGCGTCCCTCTCCTCCGCGATGGTAATGGACTCCCACCACTGCAATGCTAATCCAACTAGCTTAAAAGTAGCCAGTATCTGCTTCTGAACATCCGTGCACTCGTACATCCTTAAGTGCCTCTGAATGTCCTTCCTCCACTGACAGGACACAACATCATCAGAGCTACCTGCAAACTTCGGAGGGTGTGCTTTCTGAAAAGCATCATGGATGCGTTCCCAAGATGACGGGAATGCATGAGCCTGAACTGACGCTACTGCCGAACCCTGAGGTGGTGTCTGCTGTACAACTGCGAGGGCGACATTCACCGCTTGGGCTACAATAGATGAAACCTCGGCGGCATTCATGGTGCCCTGAACTGGTGTAGGCTGTGGCTCGGGCTGTGCATCCCTAGGAACTTGCTGTGCACGTCGTGGAAGCATCTGAAATTAGAGTAAAGTCTATAAGTTCGCAGTAATTATTTCAAAATAGCTGAAGAGCGATACATACACAAAAGAATTCAACAGTCCTAAAATATAGGGCTCTATATCAAAGAAAGCTCAGCGAAAACATAATAATCCGTACAAATCCTAAGGAAACTAGCACATGATGCTCTGATACCACCTGTGACACCCCGACTAATTAAATACCGTGTAGCTACTCCTTTATTAAATTAATACCAAATGTCAAGCTGGTTCAGTTCGTAGCACCACTGTCGAAAACATTTTAATAATTACTAACCACCTAGTATTTAAAAAGTGAGTTGTCAATTTTAATCAAATCCGATTAACAAGCAAGTAGATAAGAAATGCTACATAATCCACCACAATGAAACGAAAAGTATAACTATGCAATAATAATGAAACTTAAGGAATACTCCTCACAACAATTCGAATACTGAAATAAACAAATGCTAAATCTGCATCACTAAATTAATTACAACCCAAATTCTTAAAATAACTGAATTAAATAAAGTGTCTCTAAAAGGAAGTAGGGCGACATGCCCAACAGATGAGAAAAGCTTATAATATGGAGTCAAGATCGAAAGTGGAGGCGTCTACTGTCAAAGTCCTGTAACTTCCACGGCGGCTACAGTCTGTCACCTGAAAGGAACTCCTATGCATGGTGTCCTTGTGGCTGGGCACCTAAAAGGTTTTTACAAAAATATATTTGAAAGCAAACGGGAGCACGATTGTGGAAAACAGTTTAAAATATAGCAAGTGTTTTAATGACATTGAAACAATGAATGCAAAATACAAGTTAGGACGTGCTCTCACATGAAATACTCACCTCTTGACTATTTGTGCACTCCTAACGTACCCGTACCCATTCTAGTGATTCTCATATCTAACTAGTCCTAAATAAATTCCAACATTTCTATATGATTCACGCTTTAATTCCAACATCATCAATTAAATAGAGTGCTTTACATTAATTATCGGTTTCCCAATTAATAGCAATACTAATATACTAGAGATCATCCATTTTATCTTTACATAACGTTGCAATAATTATACTCACATTTAATCATGACAGTTCATTTCAATTAACAGTATATTATTCTCATCATAAATATACATTGCTAGCACCCCGAGACTAAGCTGCGGTGCACACATACTCTGCTATCCAATCCCGGTACATCACGTACATAAGGACCACGCATTTCGAATCTCTCCGGAATCATTTTCAAATAACAACATTCACACAAAATGGAGGCGAACATAGTTCACATCACATGAGTCACGCACATACCTACACTCCCATGATCAGCAGACTTATTAATTTCTCAATAAGTCCTTCTCTGACCTATGCCCTCGAGGTACCAATCTAAATCCCCCCGTAGGCACACAAAGATTAGATGGCCCTAATCGAACGCAAACCTCCCATGATAGCAAGTACGGTAGGTATGTTATACACATAAAACCACATATACTAAGAATTCTCACATCTTAGATATCTCGTATTATTAATATAGGTATATTTCTCGTTCTTATACCGTCATTTATTGTTATACGATCACAAGTCCCCGATTTGTATATTAACGTTATCAACCCTTCTCACGTCGTAATTAGGTACTCATTTCCTACTCTACAATTGACATTCGATTTTATTATAAGGTTCTAAGTTCTACTCCTCAACGTACCCCAATTCTCACAATTATACCCACTAATCAATAAGGGAAGGTTAATACTCCAATTAAATAAGTCTACGGAATGTTTGAAATGAAATCAGGCCCAAAAAGCCATTCTATCAACTCGTTAGAAGTCTCGTTCGAACGAAAGGCTTCGAAGGAACTACCAACTCGTTAGAAGGGATACTATCATCTCGTTAGAAGCTCGTTCGAACGAGGTCGTTCGAACGACCTGGGCAGGTCTTCTAACGAGATGGCAGTTTCAGCCCAGAAATTCTCTACTTCGTTTTTCTCAATTTTTTCTCTTCTCTAAACCCATCCTAAGATCATCCCAATAGTATTTTAACGTTATTAAACTACTCTAAGTCCTCCTAGGTCACTCTTTAACATATATATGGGGTCAATGTTTCCTAAATTAACATATAATCATCAAAATTCCCAAACCTTGTCCCAAACCCTATAATCATGAACCCAGAATTTAATGACTACAATTTTTCCTTATAAATCCGTTTTCACATGATCAAAAGATATATTTTGTATATAACATTCATCCAATAACATTCTACATGCAATCCCTATATCATATTATGAATCCCACCTCCAATTTCATGGATTTTCATCAAACTTCCAATATAAGACAATTATTCAATTCTAAGCATGGAAGAAACATTCGCTTGAAATTAATGTAATTAAACCACTTGCCTTAGATGTTCAGATTTGATGTTGATTCTCCTCCCTCTCTCTACAAATTTCTTCCAAAGATGGTGAAGGTGGCTAGGGTTTCCTTTTTGGAACTTCTTCCAACTCCTCCCTACAACTCCCGTAGCCCTCTAACTTCCCCAATGCTGGTAATGGCTTAGTGAGTTATTTTCTAATATAAAATTAACCACTAAAATTCGTGGGTTTTAATTCCCCTATTTTTAAAAGTACCAAACAACCCTTTTGGGTTGCCGGTGTGGCCTAAAAATGCCCCGGGACCCAAACTAAACCCCTGGCTAGTGTTTTCTGACTATTTCGACCCTTTCAGATACGTTGGTGCACTCAAAATGACCATTCGGTTGATAAAAATAATATTCACTTTTTAATTCAATTAATTACGTTCCTGACGCGACTGACACGCGCGCCCCAATTAAATTTTCCAAATTGCCGTATATCTACCTCGTGACAATTTAGATATCATCAATACTCATGTATTACCATACATACTCGGAAATAATAAATTTTTAACATCATAATAAAATACCAACTCACATCTCGTTAGTATTTATACCCGGATTAATTTCCAATTAATTCTCATTTAATTCAATTAATTCCTTAAATAAATATCAATAAAATTACGGGGTATTACAAACATATGGGGCAAAGTTCCATTGTCTAGGAAAGCAAATCAACACAGAAAAAACTGTCCGTTTATATATATATATATATATATATATATATGTACATGCTCAACGATTGACAAGTACAACATTATTATGATTGATCTCATAAAGATCGACAAGATAAACATCATACAATTAATTTATTTCCAAGAAAACAAAATTACAAAAGATGATTTTTCTTCACTAACAAAATACACATAGCCTATTATATTGGTTTCTTTCCTTCAGATTTAGGTACATGATCCATTCCAGCTGGAGGATCATCTAAAGCAAAAGAAGAATTAATAAAATTCAAATCTCGCAGCATTTTCGTATTGCTCGTACTTGGTCGGTCAAGAAAATGTGGAGGTCGAGCTATTTTAAAATCTTCATGAAGATTGTAGTCACAAAGGTACTTGGAAATCAAACACTGAGGAATGGACCTAACCGAAATCTAGCTAACATCTAGTTTAAAGGGAGGTACTGGAAGATCAAGTAATCCAGGGTCATACCAATTCCACAACTCCATTCCATCTTCAACCTTCATCACAGTTAGAGCATTCAACCACCCCTGTTTGTATCCCTTATTGTTTGATTGCTTCAACCTGATATCAAGATGACATAAAGCTTCGTTGTATCCCCCCATCCAAAACTCTCTGGGCTCTTTGTGGAATTGATAAGTCAAGCACTCAACATGTTAATGAATCCTCTTCACCAAATTTTCTTTACTCTCCAATGCAGAACTCTGATTGAAAAGTTGCTCGGTAAGAGTTTGGATTATTTGGGACATCTCGACTAAATCTTGATTTTTCACCTTTAGTTGAACAACTTGGTTTTCTAAGGCTGTTGAGTCCTAGTCTCTTCGATGCTACTCCAACCAGCTCTTGCTTTGCCCCGGGAAGAAGATGTAGGTCTGGCTCTTTTCAAAGCTTCTAATTATTTCCTCAATGAAGCATTCTTAGTCTCCAAGAAGGAAAAACCTTCATCATTAACTGGGACCAAAGATCTAGAAGAAGAAGAAGAAGATTTTAGTTGTCTCAGCTCTTCTCGTAAGATAATATTTTCTTCCTCCAAGAGTCTGGTAATATTTTTGTGTTCTCCAACCTCAAGTTTTATCACTCTCTCTCTCTCTTCTTATGGGTTGAGATAAATTTGTCATAGCCCCGGTCAATGCTCAATTATTGGTACTTTTTCTCATAGCCTTCATGTAGAAGAGCCGTGGTTTCCTTATGTTAAAGTTGGAGTGCTTCAATCATTCCTTGAATATCTTCAATCATCTTATAGTAAGCCATATTATTTGCTACCGTCCGATTAAGCAGACATTTTAAATACTGGTAAGCATTAATTTTTCGTTTAGAGGCATCAGATTCAAGATTATCTGTTATTTGAGATTTAGTAAAATCTTCATGACCAGCGTTAAAGTAATCAATGTACTTATTCATCAACTCTGTATCATAAGCTGACAATAGTTCCATCCTGGCAATAAACTAGCAAGGAAAGGTACAAACGGATCAACAACAACATAGCTACGAAGGAGCAACTAAAAAATAATAACAAAGTCCATTTTATTGATCATAAGATAAGAGGGTACAACCAGAAGTACAAAATAAAAGAGAAAAGCAACAAATTGCCGAAAAATATTACACATTCTCTCTATTCCCTACAACGTCCTCAGATGGTTTTAAATAAGGAACTAGTTACTTGGTGGGCAGCTGGTGTTGCTCAGTAGAAGTTGTTGTTTGCTGAACTTGCTCAGATAATTGAGGGATGGTGGCATCAGGTGTTTATTCTAATATCAACAAAGAAGATTCATCAAATCCAGCCTTATCTTCTTCTTTTTCTTCTTCAATAGCAGGAGGAGGGCCATGAATATGCCTTTGAAACAGTTCAGAATCCTCAGCAACGTTTAACTCCTTCAATGCTGCAACCAATCCATCCCTAAAGAACTTCAAACTTGCATAATCCATTTGGGTAGAGACAACGTCTAGAGCTTTATTCCATCCTTTGTCCTAGCCAGAGCTAAAGAACTTCTTTACCGAAGCTTTTTTCTTCATCATACTTTTCCTAAGAAGCTCTCCAACAGATTTCACTTTTTGTTCAAGATCTTTCTTATATCGTTCAGCCTCTTCAAGCTTTCCCTCAGCCTCCACTCGGTAAGAAACAACAACCTTCAATTTATCCTCTGCCTCTTTGGCAGCTTCCTCAGCTTTTTGTCGAGTTGTCTCAGCAGACTTAATTTTATGTTCCCAAACATCTTTGTCATCCTCGTATTTCTATCGGGATTCCACCAAAGATTTTGACAATCCAACAAGGGCTTCTTCTATTCCACTGGAAGAAGTTAAATCTTTGATTGCCTCGTCCTTCTCTATGATATTATTAAAATACAAAAAAAACTACAAGATGAAGAGAAGCCCAAAATTAAAAAATGAACATCGTATAAAGAATCAAAATAACAAGTGCAATAACACTTACTGATGCAAGCTGTTGGGATGATAAGTCAGTAACCCTCTCCCGAGGAGTAGAAGTCTCAGTAGCTCGATAGTTAGGAAGAGTTCCAAACCAAATTAGTTTCTTAGCCAAGCCAGGAGTAATGAGTGGTGGAGAACTAGCTTTCAAATAAGGTACTTCAACCCCAGAAGGTTGAGCAGCAGAATCCAAGGTCTTCTCAGCCAGACCCCTTCTCAATCTCTTCAAAGGAGTAACTTCAATCAAAGGTGCTGCCTCTTCTTGAATAACAGCAGCCCCTTCAATTAAATGTACTGACTCTTTTAGAGAAACATGAGGCTTTTTTCTGGCCTCCTTCACCATCGTAACTGTTCCTTTAGATGGAGCAATATCCATTTTCTTAGTTCCTTCAGCTGGGACATTCTCTTTGCTTTTATTTGCCCCATCAGCACCAGGGACAACCTTGGCAAAGAGGTCAGGAACTCTTCTCTTCTTTGTCATCAGGTCAGCAATAGAAGTACCCAAATTAGAAGAAGATTCTTCAATAGTACCGAAGATGCTGGAGTCTGCTCAATATCAATCACCAAGGGAGGAACAAGAGGACGAACAATAAAGGATGAAGTGGTGTTCTTATATTTCAATAAATAAGAAGCAACTCTCACGTGCTCCTCAGCAACTGATTGATGCAAACCCCAGATGAGTTTCAAATATTTTATGTTAATATCACTCTCTTTTGGGGATTTCCTTTTCTATCAACTGCAAAAAAGAAAATAAATATCAGTGACACAGTTTATCAAACAAAAATAGAGCTAATGTGAAAAACAAAGTGGACATCTGGGACCCTAGTATACGTTTTTCCCCTTTAGGGGGTGTTGCTAATTTTTCATCACAACATCGTGTTCAAAATAATCCCTATTAGTATGAGGGAGATTGACCACTAAAGCTCTATTAGAAAACCTAGTTTTTTAATAAAAGGTGGTATCCCTGGTAACCCGTAACCTATTTACAACATTACATAATTTCAAGAATACCTAGATGAGTTCCCTGAATTTGATTCAATCTATGTTCATTATTAACTACCCTCCATGTATTTGAAACTACTCTTGCAGGAACAATATCAAAATATTGGCGAAATTCCAAACACAGGGGATTAGGCAGGAAAGAAAAACCACATTCCGCTACAAAAATAGAAGGAAACCAATGTCCTTCAGCTAGAGAAAATAAATCAGAAGGGAAAGGAGGTTCTTCTAAAATAACCAAAGAAGGAATCCCAAAGTCAACCCTAAACTTATCCAATGATTCGATAAGGAAAACCATGATGGTTAAAACAAAGAAAGAAGGAAAAAGTTCATACAGAAAATTAAGAAATCAGCTAAGGCAGATGACAAAAAGAACGATCGTAAGAAGGAAGGTGAGAGGACAAAGAGTTTGGGAATCTAAATGAAAAAAGGTAGAAGACAATATATTTCTATCGTCTTTAATTATGCTAACTTGGAAAATGGGAAAAATAATGATCACAAATGACGACGATTGCATTTTCGGCGGCTAATCAAGGAAAAAGACGCAAGTTCCCAAGCGTTCGCCAAAAATTCAAAATATTTACAAATTTGCAATTTCGCGCTCAAAACTGTTATCATAAGTGAAAGATTTTATAAGTGTTGGAGATCTGTAATCAAATAAGATAGAATAAACATGCCCGGGCATCTTTTGGGCATAATATTCCATACTCTCATATCTAACTTCAACTGTGAAACATTGGGAGCTTCTGTTGATACAAAAATTGGTCTGCTGATGTGGACCAATTATGTGAAGACACATATCTTCACAGTATGGCATAAATATACATATCGAGCAACTTAAAGCACCGAGCTACTCAACATACCAAGCATTTAGTCTGGAAGATCAAATGACGAAAACAGATTCAATGAATATTCTTACCATGTACAGATGTATATGTCTATTTAATAGCGGTATATTTTCCATTCATACTTCCAGCCTAAGGGCTATAAATACCTTATAACACCCTCATAACAGGGTAAGCTATCATAAGAAAACCTAATCAAGATTAAGGCAAGACACCTAGTAATACAAGATAGTGGACGTAGGCCATTTCGTTAAGGCTGAACCACTTTAAAAATACCTTGTCTTATTTCTTTATTCATATTTATTTGTAATTAATTAATTAGATCAAGTTTAGTTTTTTACATCAATAATGGTGGCAGACGCGCTAAATCGATGGCCTGTTGGGGAGATATCAGAGGTTTGGAAGGCAAAGTGGAGAGAGCTTCAATATGATGATAAGTTTTACCCAATCTTGTATGTACATATTGGTTGTCACTCTTGATATTATTATGAGGGTGGTGAGAGAACAGGCAAGGGATCAGTATTTCCAAGACAGAGTTCGCCAGTTGTTAACTGATAAGGCGGAGTTTTCTTCGATTAGTTCTGAGGTAGGCTTGCACTTTAATGGGAGGCTCGTGGTTCGAGAGGATGAGGATTTAAGACATGCAGTGATGTCAGAGTCTCACGGGTCAAAGTTTACAGTATATCCAGACGAGGATAAAATGTACCAGGATATGTGTAGGCAGTATTGGTGGTCAAGAATAAAGTGAGACATAGAAGAGTTTGTCTCGAAATGTGCTACCTACTAGCTAGTGAAGGTAGACCACTAGAGATCAACGGGGACGTTACAGCCAACTAAGGTTTCGGTGTGAAAGTGGGAGAGTATCTTCATGGATTTCATTACCGTACTATCAATATCGTAATGAGGTCACGACTCCATATAGATGATAGTGGATCGATTGACTAAGGTGGCCCATTTTTTATCAGTTCTTATGAATTTTGGGATGAGGCAGTATGCGCAGTTATTAATTTCTTAGATAGTGCAGTTACACGGTGTTTCGATTAATATTGTGTCAGATCGGGATAAGATTTTTGTGTCCCACTTATGGCAGAGCTTTCAGGCAGCCATGGGTATGAATTTATGATTGAGTTCAATGTATCATCCACAGACATATGGGCAGATGGATCCAGTTAATCAGATTCTTAAGGATATGTTGAGGATGTGCATACTTGACTTCGGGGGAGGACGGGAGCAGTATCTTCTATTGGTGGAGTTTACGTATAACAACTCCTACCAGTTCACTATCGGTATGATTCGCCCACTTGCTGGTTAATGGTCGGGGACAACAAGCTATTGGGACCCGAGATGATTCAGGACACCACTGCTAAGATTGAGTTAATTCGAGGGCGCATCCGTATAGATCAGGACATGAAGAAGAGTTACGATGATGCAGACATGAGGCACATAGAGCTAGAGGTTGGTGACTAGGTTTTGTTACGGGTGTCTCCTATTTAAGGGGGTCATGAGATTTGACAAGAAAGGGAATCTAGCACCATGATATGTGGGACCGTTTTCAATTACCGAAGGGGTGGGACCAGTGGCATATAGACTGGGACTATCAGAGCATTAACACAGGATTTACGGCATGTTTCACGTGTCATCACTGAAGAGGTGCCAAAGGAGTGAGAGGGATTTTTGGCACATTCCACTGGAGGATATAGACTTACAACCATATATCTCTTACGAGGAGAGACTGATGGAGATACTTGATCATAGTGAGCGTAAGCTGCGGTCTAAGATGGTACCCTTAGTTCGAGTTTAATGGGGGTACCGCAATATTGATGAGTCGATGTGAGAGAAGGAGGATGATATACGTGAGCACTATCCAAAGTTATTCACCGCACGTACGTCCCAATTTCGAGGGCAAAATTCCTTTGTAAGAGGGGAAGTATGTAACACCCCCTAATTTTGAGTATTTGAAAATTTAATTTATTCAGTTATTTAAAATTACAGGTGTGATGTAATTTAATTGAATTAAACACTATGTGTATATTAAAATATTAATCGAGAGAGATAATGATTAATGTTTATCAATAAAATTACTAAGTGAGTAGTAAATAATTATTTTACGTCATAGTGAGTGATAGTGACGTGACGGTGTTAAATCTCAATCGGGTGTTGTGTGTCGACTATATGAGGTCGAGATAGGAAATTATTATAGAGTGACTCGGATGATGATTTCAAATGGGTCATAATAGTATACCCGGATGTATTATTTTGGGTCTCGGGGCAATTTTAGACAAACCTGGTACCGTATGAGGGTGTTTAGGTCATTTGGTAGACTAGGATAAAAAGAACTCCAAAAATTGAAAGGTTATATCAGCCCCTATGAGTTAGAGGATAAGGTTACTACTATCTTGAGAGAGGAGAGACCATTAGAGAGGAAGAAGAGATATTTCTTGGGGATTCAACACCAGTCTTGCATTTCCTTTACCACCGGAGTGCAAATCGGAAGGAGAGGAAGGCACTTTCATCATCTGAAAATGAAATCATACCTGATATTACAAGGCAAGTGTTTGTTTTGCATGTTTTAAATAAGTTATAATACCCATGGTAGAACTTGATGTAATCTAACATGAACATATGGTTTTGACATAAAAATGATGCGCTAAATTCATGTTAATGATTAGGACTCATGTTAGAGTTTTGATTTTTGGGATTAATAATATGAAATCTGATTTTTGGGAGATTTTGAGAGCATAAAATTTGGGTTTATTGAAAAACATACATGAAAAAGTGATACTAGGGTTTTTTAGACAAACATTTGATGAACTATTGATTATTATGGATTAAATAATGTTTTAATATTGTAAATTCTTTAGAAATTGTCCATATACTCTTATTTAATGATGGGTTGAATTATGTTGGAGATTGGGTATGATATATAGAGGTTTTATGGAATAAAAATGGAAGAAATTGTAACAATTAAATGAATAAGATGAAACTGTGAGGTGCGAATCGATTAGGCTTGATGACCGAATCGATTCGAAAGGCTAATTGATTCAGGCTCTCCACCGAATCGATTCAGATGCCTAGATTTGGCCAATTTATTTAATTTATGACCTTAATTCATAAATAATTTATGGGGAGACTTTTGGGATATTATTAAACTATAGTGAGGGATATGGTTAATTCCAGTAAGCCTATGGTAGGGTTGAGGTGTACCCAATTGAAAAGAATTAAGGCTAGGAATTATCGAGCATATTTTAATACTTAATGAGTTCTCGAGACTTAAAACGGGTCACCGAATGTATGAGTGAACCTATTATTTAGACCCGTAGTGTATGAGTGTATTAGCTACTGAAATAACTTATGGGGTAACTCGGACCCTTCAGGTAGTGAGTTATACTTAAAAATATACAATAAGAAGTTATAATTGTAAGTCGATAGTACATTGAGTATTCGAGAGATGTATACTATGTACGGGTTAATATGATGGGTTGTGTGTATACCTACTGAATATATGTATATATAGGTTGGGTGAATACCTATTTTTGTGATTTGGTTATATGTGTGAACATACATACACTGCCTACTATCACGGGAGGTTTCTCGCAAAGGTCCTATGACACCCCGCTTAATTAAATACCGGGTGATCAGACCTTTATTATATTGAAAATAGGATATCTAGATTGGTTCATTCTTAGCATCACTACCGAAAATCTTTTTAATATTTATTAATCATCTAGTATTTGAAAAGCTGATGGAAAATTTTATCTTTATTATTAACATGTAATGACTTAAAATAATTAAACAATTAAATATCACATTCACTATACTAAATAAACCAACACCACAAATAATGAAATATGACGGGAGTAAACACCCAAGTCTGAACTCTAATACAACAATCCAAAAAAACTAAATCCACAACTGAATAATAAAATAAGTACAATGTCCACGGAACAACTACGAATGGAAAATGGGCAACATGCCATATTGAGATAAAGTAATGAGTGCATCAGATCTACAAGAAAATGGAGGCGTCTATCAAACTAGGACCTGCAATCATCCACATCAACTGCAACAATGGCAAATAGAAATGAACTCCTATGCTGGGCCTCACTGTGGCTTGGCACCTAAAATGTTTTTGTACAAAGAAAAATATATTTGGAAGAAATGGGTCAGAGATCGAGTATAAAACAGTTTAGAATATTTTATCAAGTACTTAAAATGCCTAAAAGCAGATATTATATACATGTTAGTTTGCTTTCTCTCACTTGAGAAGTCTCACCTCTCAGTTAGTGTGCACGCCTAACGTATACTATTAACCCATCCTAGTTATGCTAGCCCACCTAACTAGTCCAACCAACTATATTACTACACGTTCTAACATATGATGCTCACCCGTATTGTCCATACAATATTTTATCACACTTTTTCATTATCTTTCAAATCAATTAAGAATTTATCAAATAGATAATAATTCCCTTCACTTAGTTTTTTTTTTATTACACTACCTTTCTTATCTACTAAGCACACACTGTAGAATAAATCACAACTGTATATATATATATATATATATATATATATATATATATATATATATATATATATATATATACGGCACCCTTAGGCTCAGCTGCGGTGCATGCATAATCTGCTATCAAGTCCCGGTACATCTCGTACTAAATAAGGACAATCGGTTCAGTATCTCTCTCGAACAATAAATCACACATATTATTGGCGAACATAGTTCCAAGTCTATGGGATATGCACATATTTACGTACCCATATCACTATCAACACTACCGTTATCATAGATAGCCCATACCTAGGTTCTATGCTCTAAGTCACCAATCTTAAATCCCTCTAGTGGGCTCATCAGGATAAGACTGTCCCCTTTCAAAACCTCCTACGATAGCAAGTAGCATAGGTATGACATACACATAAGAAATCATACAATAGGTATTTACACCACCTATATATTTTTATATATATCAGTATAGATATACAAGCAATCTATAATATATCCAAACGTAGCCTTTGTATCTCTCGAATATCCTACGTAACTTTTATTTAACATAATACTTCTCCTCATATTATCCCTAGTGTTTCCCATTACTCGAAAGGTTACCAAGTGTCTATCATACTCTAACATAATATCAGTATGTAACTCACTCATATCCTAGTAGTTTAAGTCATCGGTTTTTCCCTCGGATTCTTGTGACTCGAATTATTCTTCAAATTATATTTTTCTTTCAATTAAGCCCAATGAACTTAGCCCTTAATTCCCCTCATAGAGTCCAGCCTAAAACCCAACCTAGGCCTACTGGTACATCAATATAATCCCCTTTAAATTTAAATTTTAATCTAAGAGGTGAATCCCGAATATTTCCCAAAGATTTTAAACAAAAAGAGAAAAGTGGCCAAAATCTGGGCAACCGAATCGATTCGACCCTAGTCCGAATAGATTCACCTTGCCGAATCTATTCGGCCAGGAAACGAATCGATTCGCCCCTACAGGTATTATCTTCTTCGTTAAGAAACTACGGGTTTACCATTTTTGAACACCAAAACCTTCATTAACCATTTCCAAACTCCCAAACAATTATACTAAATGTTATACCAACATATATGAATGATTTCTAACGTAAAAGAATCATGAAATCATTAAGAATCATCAATCAACCAAATTAACTCCAATTAAATTCTCAAAAAAACTAGTTCATCGCTTTTATTTAAGAATCATTATATAACCCAAATTTCTTCACATTTGGATTATCCCAATTCATCCTACACAACTCAAGTAATTTAACCTAACATGATTCCAACTCAAGGATATAGTTTAACCTTCAAAGATTGATTCAATTATCTACAAATTCATGGGAAGAATCATCCTACTCTAACATGGATACATTATATGATTATAAATTAGAAAGTTTAAACACTTGACTTTTACAATAGGTCTAATCCGTTGGAGATAATGGGTATGGTGGTGCTCCTTTTCCCCCGATCTACGCAGTGGTGGTGTTTGTGGTGCAATTGGAGTAGTAATTGGTAGTTCTAGCCTTTAGAACCTCCTCTCTTCCCCTTCCTATGGCCTCTCTGCAACTCAATGAATTGTAAGTCTTGAAGACTCCTATTTCGAGATGATATAAACCTCTAAATTCCGTAGGTCATATTTCCCCAAAAATACAAATGACTAAAATACCCCTCTGGGGTGCCGGTTTGGCCTAAAAGTGCCTCAGAACCCAAACTAAACCCCCAGGTAGAATTTTCTGACTATCTCGATCCTTTCGGACACATTGGTGAACTCGAAACGACCATATGGATGACTTAAAAATAAATTAATTTTTATTTCCTTAAATTGAGTTTCGACATGACTTACACACGCGTCGCGACTAAATTACTGTAATTGTCGTACTTTTCACTCGCGATAATTTTAATATATTCTTAATCCCATATTACTTTATTCATTAAGTAATTCTCAATATAATTCACATATATAACTACTAACCCTTGTTTATCTAGGTAATATTTATTTTAATCCGGATTAATTTTCAATTAATTCTTTGCATTTAATTTAATTAATCTCATATTTAAAATCATTAAAATCACGGGGATATTACAGGGCGATCCCACCTTAACGATTATAGTGAGGTCTGGATGTGTTCCCCAGAACATAGAACTTAGGGCAGCTCACTATGTGCCGTGTAATAGTGGAACTGGTGTGTCATTTGGGTACGTTAGGTATTTGCATATCCCAAAGGCTTAGAACTATGTTCGCCTCCATTTTGTATTGTTTGATTGAGAGTTCGAGGAGACATTACGAACCGATAGCCCTTGATTTGGTATGAGAGGTACATGGACATGATATCAGATTATGCAAGCATCACGGGGGTTATTCCGAGGGATCCTATAGTTGTATATATTATAAGTGTGATAAATATATACAAGTGTGATTAATCTACTTATGTGTGATCGTAGAACCGATAGATTATGTTTATCTAAAAGTAATTTAAGTAAAGAAACTTAAATAAATGATTCAATAATAATATGCGATTAATATTAATTATTTATAGTACCGTAACATATCCTATGGGCGGTGCCAGATAGCTAAACCTTTTGTGGTTAGATAGATACGTTGTCTAGTTACGCTGGGTAGCATGGCTAAGTAGGAGGTGTTAGGTGTGAACTTTAGTTGAGAGGTGAGGAACTCAAGGGATTAGACGTGAAACTAACGTGTGTAGCTAATAACTTCTTTTAAACTATGATTTTAATGCTTGCAAAATATTTTCAAAAGGCTTTGGGCTCTGACCCGTATCATATCTATTTTCTAAAACATTTTAGGTTTCCATTTATAAGGACGCCAAAATTGATGATTCATTCAAGGGATGAATAGATGGAGCACTTGTGGAGGCTTGTAGGATTGATGTAGATGCTTCAGTTATTCATTACTAGATTAGGATTTTCAGTTCAGTATTTCTTTGGGCATGTTTCACTTTTAGTTGATACAGTTATTCAGTAGTTATCAGGCTTTGTTTTATTTACTTTGGACTTATAGTTGGATTTTGCTTTGGGAACCGATGGTTTATTCGGTATTATTTATTTAGCTATATATCGTGTGATTGACTCACACTATTATATTATGTGGATGATGGTTATTGTATTTATATTCCACACGTTGTTATATTAATGAAAGATAAAATTTGACACCGGCTTAATTTGACATAGGTGGTTAATAATTTCAAAAGTTTTCGATAGTGATGATAAAAATGAACCAAATGAGATTCCTATTTATTTTAATAAAGGACTGATCACCCATGATTAAAATAGGCGGGGTGTCACAATTAGAAAATATTTGTGCATACAATACGTATATAAAATCAGGTGTGTATATGTGTGAAGGGAATGTGACCAAACTAGTGCTATATGGCTAAACACATGGCACATCACGTGAGAAAATGCATGACGGGTGAATAGCCTAAAAGAGCACGGGCCCTAAAGGATAGGGTCAAATCTCTAGGATCGTATTAACAAAATGAAAGATCGTAATGAGTAGGACTCTATAACCCAGTCTGGATAAGCAAGAAAAGGCCTAAAGTTGTAGAATGCCTATGTCTATAAATAAGGAAGATCCAGCTCATGTTAATTTAATTGTAACCGCACGTAATAGTCTGGACTCTCAGCTAGCATCCTTAGCACTCCAAATGTTACCATCTCTTTGAAAGACAATAAATCGTTCTCTCTCCTTTTTCTCATAGACGTAAGTTGACCATACGACCGAACCACGTATATCTTGTCCATTTATTTTTATATATGCACTCCAATCTTTTTGGGTATAATGTGCAATTCTAAATTTTATTGTGGGTCAATAACCCTTACAATTTGGTGTCGTCTATGGAAAATTAAGTTCTCACCGCCGTTAAAGCCATTAAAGCCCGAATTTTATAACGAGTGTAAACCAGTCGCATCCTACTCATGCAAGGAGTCGCGTTAAGTCTGAAATGCACATCGTAAGGAGGGACCACCCTCATAGTCAGTTTATATCTCTCCAGCAACATTCAAGGTCCAAAGGACGGTCACCTGGGAGATCTGGACCTAGTCGGCGATATCACACACCGTCGATTGATCGACCAGGGGAAGAGTTATTTCCCATTTGTCCATCATTTATGAGGAAAGGTTGGGCAATCATAAATGAGAGATCACCCAATTGAGGAGGCAATTGACTCAGCAGTCGGAGGATTGCATATAATATTCTCATATTCAACACCATCGTATGAGGGGGACTCGCTATCCAAGAAATGAACCTAGCCAAGCTTTCCGATCAAGGAGATCTCCAACGATGCTATCATTCAGCTAGGAGGAATTCTATCAACCACAGTGACTACCAGACTCGACTTACGGAGTCGGCTCAAATTAGTTGAACATCCCATCCACAGGTGCAACCAAATCAAGTAAGGAGGGACAAACTGAGGGGACTCATTAAAAAATAATCATAAGGAATCTTGCCAGGACTTTCAAAGATCTGGATAGAAAGGTGATGGGGCATGGATCCTCATCCCCCTTTGTTGAGAATGTTAATGCGTAATTGAAATTAGACCTTTAATATTATTTAGCTAACACTCAATATTTTATTATTTAATATTATTTTAGACATTATTTTAGTATATTTATTTTGATGATAACAAACAAATGTTTATTCTAATATTACTTTGTTGATAACAAACTGTTTAAAGTCTATTTTCTGTAGTTATATACATATACATTTTATTATTTTGTATCTTGTAAAATATGTATATACATTTAGTACATTTGTTCTTTTGTTTAGAAATATTATAGTCTTTTCATTTTATTAATGTTTATAATATTTTATAAGTAAATATTTGTTACATATAAATATCTTTATTATTTTTTGTACATATAAATATTTAATACATATAAATGTCTGTTATTATTCGTCTCTCTCTCTCTCTCTCTCTCTCTCTCTCTATATATATATATATATATATATATATATAAATATATATATATATCTATATATATATATATATATATATATATATTAAGCCTGTCTGTCAGGCGAATGCATGAGATTGACAAAAGCCACAAAAGGATGTAACATTATTATCCCCTTGACTAAAGAGGGAAGTGAATGGATGAATAAAAAGAATCATGCTCTTTTTGTAGTTTTGATTGTCACGATCTAAATTGTAGTGAGACAATGAAGCTCTTGTGACTTTGCAAGGTGGCCTTTTGATTGAGTGATCACAATGCCTTTATTATTCGAAGTGGCCTTTAAGCGCGTAAGACCGGTGGACTGTCATTGACAAAGAAAGAACAATGAAGGGGAAATATATGATGATCTTAAATCCATGCATAAAATGTTAACAAACCGGGAGCATGTTTCAAACTAGACTAATAAATGACATTATTTGTTTTTAACGAAATCCTAAGCTAATAATCCTAGCCTATAAGCTAAGGGAATAAACCTTTTCTTCATAGCCACTTACAACCTTTGTATATTTTGAGACACACACACACACACACACACACACACACACACACACACACACATATATATATATATATATATATATATTCCCACTGTCAATTACATGTATAAAAAGTCTTACCTTATGTTTAAAAAAATCTCACATGGGTTTACACTTAGGTTGAACATGGCAGTTAGGAATTCCTTTTTATTACACATTGAGTCTAGCCTTTTGAAAGGACATTTTTCCTTTGTGTATAGTATATTTTTATCATAACTCCTATGCCACCAACTTAACAAGGAAGCTAACCTTTTGGTCGGTTAGAACATATAAGCTACAATCCTAACCTAGAGCTAGAGGATGAAAACTACTATATCAAATGGAAATCTCAAGCATTGCACTATCACTTCTGTTCGAACCAATTTGTATACTATATCTCTTATTACCGATATATATATATATATATATATATATACGGACAGGATCTCCGACAGGTCTATTTACTGGGTCTAAATGACGGGTTTCGCTACCCTCCAAAAAGCCTTGGGACCGCTTATACTTTTCGTCTTGTTCTAAAGTTTTTGGAATAGAAATTTCTACCTCAATAATTTCTAGAGTCTTAAGCTTATTTTTAATGTATAAATTAATCTGGGAGTCTAAGAGAAATTTCAGAGCTGCTACTTCTCCGACTTCTTCCGTCACTATCGTAGTGAAATTCTGAATAATGGGAATTATCTATGTAAATATTTTCCTCAGGGAGTCTGGAAATTGCAAGCGGTTTTGATGGAAAATATTCAGTCTTAAATACCTTATACGGTTATATAGTTATTTATAAATTCGTCTAAATTATTATTACCATAGGATGATAAAAATATACGATATGTTCTATGGGCAACTGTTTCTACGTTTTTTGAGGAGAGGACGAATTACTTCGGCTCTAATTAAAATAGCTTTGGTTTCCTCTAGTCTTTTTCGTCTAATGAATTTTAATACGTCTATACTGTCTTCAAGTTTTCTAGTATATTCTTGATATTTTTAGGTCTTGGAAGTTCTTCTCCAAAATCTTCAATTCTTAATTTTTGTCTAAAGAGATCACGGATCCCTGTTCTAATTATTTTTATTTTAGGTACTTCTCTTACTAACCACTCAATAACCTGGTCTATATATTTGAAAGTACCACCTGCATATGTTAAAGAAGATTCTATAAGTTCTTTGTCTTTAGGGTATGTAAGAGTCCAATCTTGGATTTCTCTAGTTAAGTCTAAATTTGTTTGATTAACAAATGCTAAAAAGTCTGTAGTGATCTGTAGGCTCATGCAAGTTTCTTTTAAAATAACAATAAGTAAAATAGTTAAGGATTTGGTTCGAGTTATAAGTTCCTTCTGGTATGAAATATCTTTATCTTCCTTCTTTCTTATCTTCAGCTTTGCTACTATTCTTTTCCAGTCTCGGCCTCCTACAACTCTCCTTATATGTCGCACATCAATCCACTATTTTGGCGTTGTACCCATTTCCTGCCTGTACGCCTTCACGCCTAACGCCCACCTGGCTAATGGATCACGACAAATCGACACCTGACGGCGGTTCAACAGTTTAACACCTTGTGTGGTACACCAGAGGTTCCACACAATTGTCCTTTATGAACAAAAAGTTGAAGACGATTTGGAAAATAATAACAACTTAACATAAGAGATTTCCGAAAAAAGAAAATACTTTTATTGTATTGCATTAGTAACCCTAACTATATGGGAATCACTCACTCCTATACATATTATTCTCCACCAGTTTACACACTCTCTCTCTCCCTAACCTCTGCTCTTAAACACAACCCTCGCGTACCTTTAATAGTACAAGGTAGCATACATATGACCTACTACCAGAGACTAAAAGCTAACCGGTTAAAGAAAGAATACAAATATTTAAAGTCTATAGATTTATCTTTTCACAAAGTAATTCGTCTTCTTTTGGAAGGTCTTTGTCTGAATGGGACCGTCTGATGGCCCATAAGTTTGTTGTCTTGTGATAATACAAGAGAATCAAACAGCCAACGTCTTCATCTTCTTTTTAGTCTGGTGGCCCATGTGGGGCAACAATCTTTTGCTTTATGGAAAGCAGAGTCTAAACAATTGAGTCTTCAGTCCTAATAATTATTCCACTAATGAGTGCCCCTTCTTTGTTGTATCTGTGTCTTCTTTTGTCATGTCCTTGCCTGGGAGAGCATTATTGTTAAAAAAATCATCAATGAGGCCTACCACTCTGAGGCTGACTAGCAAGGCGATCTCCACCATTTCTTTAGATTCTTTCTTTAATCTTCCATTAAATGGATCATCAGCCTGGATAATGAGGTATTCTTTATGGTATGCAGTATACCATATGTCTTCACGTATTAACAGTTCCATGATTTCTATTATCTCCATAGCTTGGGAAATCTGGAGTTTGAACTTATTAACAATTAAATCTTCAGTCTCGTCTTCAGATAGAATCTCAACATCTTCGAATATATAATTGGAAAATCTAACAAGTCTAAATCCTTCAACTCTCATTCCTCTATGTTGGAACAATAGGTCTCCAAAGTTTAACTATTAAAAAAAATTCTTAAATAATAATTTCCTTGTTAGATAGATATGTGGAAGCGGTGTGATGGTTCAAACAAATAAACAAATTTTAATTTTCTTAAAATAAAATCGAGTGAAATTAAACAAAACACACACAAACGTTAATTTTTCACTTAAACCAATTAATTAATCCAAGTCCTAGAATTTGCCTAAGTCATATTTATCAATATTTCCAAATTAGGCGAAACCAAATGTTAGCAAATGACTTGAATTAAATAAACTTTACCCAATATTTAATTTAGCACCAAATTAAATGAGTGTGATGATCTAAACCGAATTTTATCTTGAATTATTCTAAGCATGCGTTCTACGTTATTTTGCAAGATAAAATAAATCAATCACACTACGTCGCGATGTACGAGGAAAAACCCAAGACAGGAAACAACCTCGGACGGCCCTAGCCACAAATCCACTAGATACGGAATTACAAGTACGAGATAGAAAGACTTACAACACACGACTCGATTCCTCTCAAGCCCCGACGCTTCTTCTTGTAGACACCTCTTCCTAGCGGATATCCTTGGAACACCACCGCGGTCTCGGAATCCACCGATAGGACTTTATATGGTCATCGTCACCCGATCAAGGAGCCTTTCTCCAAGTGGGTAGAATCGCAACAAAACATCTTCTTCTTTGATGGATGTAGAAGCAAACCAAAACTTCTCTTTGAAACGGAAGAGATAAACCGGTGCCAAACTCCAAGCAATTGATATGTATATATGCGAACTTGGATAAACAATATGGGTGTAAAACTAGAGTGGTAAGTAAATTTCTTTTTGAAAATTAACACTCAAAACTTGAACATTTTCCTTAAAACAATTTGCTCTCAAACTCTCTCTAAGAGATGAAAATAGGATGGAAAAGTTAGATTGGAAAATGTTCTTCCCGCACATATTAAAATCTGAAAAGGTTGGTTAAAAACTTAGTGGGGAAGTGGGTGCAAAACTGCCAAAAAACTGCCAAAAACTGTTCCCGCCTGGCATCTCGTTCGAACGACATTTCGTTCGAAGGAAATCTCATTCGAACAACATTTCGTTCGAACGAAATCTCGTTCGAACGAGACTTCTAACGACGTTCCAGATTGAACTCGTTAGAATCTCGTTGGATATCTCGTTCGAACAGAAGGTTCGTTCGAACGACATATCGAACGACATGTCATAGGCCTATACTGGAACCTCGTTGGCAAACTCGTTCGAACGACATCTGGTTCGAACGAAAAACTCGTTCGAACGACATATCGAACGAACTTCCAGAACTTTGGAAAATTCGATTTTAGCCCAGAAAACTTTATAAACTTATTTTAAATTTTTATTTTATTCTTTCTGAAAATTAAAACACGGTTTTTATTAAACCTAACACCAAATAAACTTTGTTCCAAGCTCCTATATATATAATATTGCATTCATACCTTGGGAGCATGGAACCATAGTTGATGACGTAGAAATGAGGCACGCAAACCGGCATATTTGATGAGGCTTTATACTCTTTGCCGCTACGTCTTCAACAAACTCTTCATAGGCTTGAGAGTATTACAATTACATATTATCCTATGAATAAATGTTTTTGTCTGGAATTGAGTCAACACTATACATGAACTCAATTGGAAATTTATGTCCTTACAAATCTCCCCCTTTGGCTATTCCGGGACAAAAACCAAAACAAAAATCCTAAAGGGCCGTCAAGCGCTACTAGACTCAAAACATAACCCACCCATAACTTGACTCAACCCAAGGATCAAAAGCTTTGCCATTTTAAAGATGCCATTTTAGAAGAATACCTGCACACTTAAGCAAACTCATCAAATGCATTGGGAATATCAAAATATTAACTGCAATTAATTAATTACTCCCCCTAACTTAATTCTCCCCTTTATCAACCAAATGACATACTTAGAAAGACGTCTCCCCCTAAGATAAATCTCCCCCAAACTAAGATACGATAATAATAGGATTAGATACCATTTCTCCCCTTATCATTTCTCCCCCTTTTTGTTCAGGAATAGGCAAAGGATAAAGAACTAATAAACAGCATGTTGAAGCTTAAAGTGATAAGACATGAAAGTGTATGGGCAATAAAAGAAAGGCAAAGACAAACAAATATCATATATATATATATCCTAGAAAAATACCAATAAGTACTTGCACATATATATAGATATAAACACACAAATGACACACACAACATATAATATGAGTCTTTCACACTCGTATGGCAAAAATGTGTCATATGAAAACGAAAGTGTTGGGGTGTGAACTAGTAACGATTAAATGTAGACCCAATCACTTAAAACATGTTCACGGAGTTCTCAATTGATTGCAAACTTCATCACATTTGAATATAACCTCATGTGACAATATAAATTGAACTCAATGAACAAATATACACAATGCATACAAGCCTAGCATGATGATGATTCTACAAACCAAATATAGTCATGACATTAAAGACAACTAGGATAAACGGACATTGTGCAAACCGTTGATATACCATCCAATTCTCCCTCAATAAGCATATATATTCTTTTGCTTTTGAATGAATATATCAAACAAACATAGGCCTTGGCAATTGTTTTCTTTTTAATTCCATATATTCTGTTTTTAGGCCTTTGGATCACGTATTTCTTTTAGGTCCAATAAACGGTGGCTTACTATCGCAAAGGATTTAATTCATCCTTTCGGAGTCCTTCCCCGTGCACATTTAGATATATAATTTTTTATCTCACAAAGCTCACGTGCAACGGATTGTGACATGCACTAGTCCTCCTAGGTCATAGATATGTAGATAACTAGATTGGTAGGAAAACACCTCAAAAAGCTCAAGTATAACATGTGACATTAAGATTTCAAAAGAGCTCATGCATATGTGAAAAGAGGCATATAAAAATATAATCCATTTAAACAATACAAAATCCGAGCTCGTGCATGTGTGAAAAGAGGCATATAAAAATATAATCCATTTAAACAATACAAAATCCAACTACTCCATATAAAACATGGTAAAGAACATTTTAAGGATTGAAAATATAAACCAAAAGTTCTAGCCACGTGGGAGCGTAAAAGATGGGATTCAAACACAAATATATGCCACATAAAGTGTGTCAAACTAAAATACACACAAAATAAAATCTGTTTGAGTTTTTGTCATTTTTAACTAAAAATAAAGATATATACTCATAAGACAAACACAAATCATTTGAATTTTTCATTAAGTTTAAATTACCAAGATATAAAATCCAAATGATAAACAAGAATCTTTTTGTATTTTTCATTTAATGCACACAAAATGGAGGAAATATAATACAAAAGATAAACAAAAATCATAATTCTAGCATGTGATAAACATGGAGCAATGACTAGAAAATGATTAAACAAGCATACATTTAGCATGTGAATATAGCACAAAGTACGAAAGCTAAAGTATGCAAACACTAACACATTCATCCTTTAAATTTAGCAAGGGAGGAAGTATGTGGAAGTAAATGAGAATCAAAAACCCTATTTTGCAAGGCAACCAAGTCGGATTTTCTAACCCAAATTAATGAAGAATGACTATCTTGGGGTGTAGGAACTTTAACTACCATGGTTACTTTACTATGGGATTTTCTAGGAATTTGTTTAAGATCAAAACAAAATTTCCTAAGATGACCTTTTCGACCACAATGGGTACAAGGGGTGGATTGGGTTTGGTCCCCAGTTCGATCCCTGACAGTGTCAAAATAATGCTTGGCCAGCGGCAGCCACGCACCGCGAGCGGGGATTAGTCGAGGTGCGCGTAAGCTGGCCCGGACACCCTGTGGTATAAACCAAAAAAAAAATTATTTAAGGATCTTTAACGAAATAATTTATCGTTTTTGGCTCCGATACCACTTGTTGGAACAATAGGTCCCCAAAGTTTAACTATTAAAAAAAATTCTTAAATAATAATTTCCTTGTTAGATAGATATGCGGAAGAGGTGTGATGGTTCAAACAAATAAACAAATTTTAATTTTCTTAAATTAAAATCGAGTGAAATTAAACAAAACACACACAAACGTTATATTTTCACTTAAACCAATTAATTAATCCAAGTCCTAGAATTTGCTTAAGTCATATTTATCAATATTCGCAAATTAGGCGAAACCAAATTTTAGCAAATGACTTGAATTAAAGAAACTTTACCCAATATTTAATTTAGCACCAAATTAAATGAGTGGGATGATTTAAACCGAATTTTATCTTGAATTATTCTAAGCATGCGTTCTACGTTATTTTGCAAGATAAAATAAATCAATCACACTACGCCGCGATGTACGAGAAAAAACCCAAGACGGGAAATAACCTCGGACGGCCCTAGCCACAAATCCACTAGATACGGAATTACAAGTAAGAGACAAAAAGACTTACAACACATTACTCGATCCCTCTCAATCCCCGACGCTTCTTCTTGTAGTCACCTCTTCCTAGCGGATAACCTTGGAACACCACCGTGGTCTCGGAATCCACCGATAGGACTTTATATGGTCACCGTTACCCGAGCAAGGAGCCTTTCTCCAAGTGGGTAGAATCGCAACAAAACGTCTTCTTCTTTGATGGATGTAGAAGAAAACCAAAACTTCTCTTTGAAACGGAAGAGATAAACCGGTGCCAAACTCCAAGCAATTGATATGTATATATGCGAACTTGGATAAACAATATGGGTGTAAAACTAGAGTGGTAAGTAAATTTCTGTTTGAAAATTAACATTCAAAACTTGAACATTTTCCTTAAAACAATTTGCTCTCAAACTCTCTCTAAGAGATGAAAATAGGATGGAAAAGTTAGATTGGAAAATGTTCTTCCCGCACATATTAAAATCTGAAATGGTTGGTTAAAAACTTAGTGGGGAAGTGGGTGCAAAACTGCCAAAAAACTGCCAAAAACTGTTCCCGCCTGGCATCTCGTTCGAACGACATTTCGTTCGAACGAAATCTCGTTCGAACGAGACTTCTAACGACGTTCCAGATTGAACTCGTTAGAATCTCGTTGGATATCTCGTTCGAACATAAGGTTCGTTCGAACGACATATCGAACGACATGTCATAGACCTATACTGGAACCTCGTTGGCAAACTCGTTCGAACGACATCTGGTTCGAACGAAAAACTCGTTCGAACGACATATCGAACGAACTTCCAGAACTTTGGAAAATTCGATTTTAGCCTAGAAAACTTTATAAACTTATTTTAAAGTTTTATTTTATTCTTTCTGAAAATTAAAACACAGTTTTTATTAAACCTAACACCCAATAAACTTTGTTCCAAGCTCCTATATATATAATATTGGATTCATACCTTGGGAGCATGGAACCATAGTTGATGACGTAGAAACGAGGCACGCAAACCGGCATATTTGATGAGGCTTTATACTCTTTGCTGCTACGTCTTCAACAAACACTTCATAGGCTTGAGAGTATTACAATTACATACTATCCTATGAATAAATGTTTTTGTCCACAATTGAGCCAACACTATACATGGACTCAATTGGAAATTTGTGTCCTTACAAATCTCCCCCTTTGGCTATTCCGGGACAAAAACCAAAACAAAAATCCTAAAGGGCCGTCAAGCACTACTAGACTCAAAACATAACCCACCCATAACTTGAATCAACCCAAGGATCAAAAGCTGTGCCATTTTAAAGATGCCTCTTTAGAAGAATATCTGCACACTTAAGCAAACTCATCAAATGCATAGGGAATATCAAATATTAACTGCAATTAATTAATTACTCCCCCTAACTTAATTCTCCCGTTTATTAACCAAATGACATACTTAGAAAGACGTCTCCCCCTAAGATAAATCTCCCCCAAACTAAGATACGATAATAATTGGATTAGATACCATTTCTCCCCCTATCATTTCTCCCCCTTTTTGTTCAGGAATAGGCAAAGGATAAAGAACTAATAAACAGCATGTTGAAGCTTAAAGTGATAAGACATGAAAGTGTATGGGCAATAAAAGCAAGGCAAAGACAAACAAATATTATATATATATATATATATATATATATATATATATATATATATATATATATATATATATATATATATATATATATATACACTAGAAAAATACCAATACGTACTTGCACATATATATAGATATAAACACACAAATGACACACACAACATATAATAGGAGTCTTTCACACTCGTATGGAAAAAATGTGTCATATGGAAACGAAAGTGTTGGGGTGTGAACTAGTAACGATTAAATGTAGACCCAATCACTTAAAACATGTTCACGGAGTTCTCAATTGATTGCAAACTTCATCACATTTGAATATAACCTCATGTGACAATATAAATTGAACTCAATGAACAAATATACACAATGCATACAAGCCTAGCATGATGATGATTCTACAAACCAAATAGAGTCATGACATTAAAGACAACTAGGATAAACGGACATTGTGCAAACCGTTGATATACCATCCAATTCTCCCTCAATAAGCATATATATTCTTTTGCTTTTGAATGAATATATCAAACAAACATAGGACTTGGCAATTGCTTTCTTTTTAATGCCATATATTCTGTTTTTAGGCCTTTGGATCACGTATTTCTTTTAGATCCAATAAACGGTGGCTTACTATCGCAAATGATTTAATTCATCCTTTCGGAGCCCTTCCCCGTGCACATTTAGATATATAATGTTTTATCTCACAAAGCTCACGTGCAACGGATTGTGACATGCACTAGTCCTCCTAGGTCATAGATATGTAGATGACTAGATTGGTAGGAGAACACCTCAAAAAGCTCAAGTATAACATGTGACATTAAGATTTCAAAAGATCTCGTGCATGTGTGAAAAGAGGCATATAAAAATATAATCCATTTAAACAATACAAAATCCAACTGCTCCATATAAAACATGGTAAAGAACATTTTAAGGATTGAAAATCTAAACCAAAAGTTCTAGCCACGTGGGAGCGTAAAAGATGGGATTCAAACACAAATATATGCCACATAAAGTGTGTCAAACTAAAATACACACAAAATAAAATATGTTTGAGTTTTTGTCATTTTTAACCAAAAATAAAGATATATACTCATAAGACAAACACAAATCATTTGAATTTTTCATTAAGTTTAAATTACCAAGAGATAAAATCCAAATGATAAACAAGAATCTTTTTGTATTTTTCATTTAATGCACACAAAATGGAGGAAATATAATACAAAAGATAAACAAAAATCATAATTCTAGCATGTGATAAACATGGAGCATAGACTAGAAAATGATTAAACAAGCATACATTTAGCATGTGAATATAGCACAAAGTACGAAAGCTAAAGTATGCAAACACTAACACATTAATCCTTTAACTTTAGCAAGGGAGGAAGTATGTGGAAGTAAATGAGAATCAAAAACCCTATTTTGCAAGGCAACCAAGTCGGATTTCCTAACCCAAATTAATGAAGAATGACTATCTTGGGGTGTAGGAACTTTAACTACCGTGGTTACTTTACTATGGGATTTTCTAGGAATTTGTTTAAGATCAAAACAAAATTTTCTAAGATGACCTTTTTGACCACAATGGGTACAAGGGGTGGATTGGGTTTGGTCCCCAGTTCGATCCCTGACAGTGTCAAAATAATGCTTGGCCAGCGGCAGCCACGCACCGCGAGCGGGGATTAGTCGAGGTGTGCGTAAGCTGGCCCGGACACCCTGTGGTATAAACCCAAAAAAAAATTATTTAAGGATCTTTAACGAAATAATTTATCGTTTTTAGCTCTGATACCACTTGTTGGAACAATAGGTCCCCAAAGTTAAACTATTAAAAAAAATTCTTAAATAATAATTTCCTTGTTAGATAGATATGCGGAAGCGGTGTGATGGTTCAAACAAATAAACAAATTTTAATTTTCTTAAAATAAAATCGAGTGAAATTAAAGAAAACACACACAAACGTTAATTTTTCACTTAAACCAATTAATTAATCCAAGTCCTAGAATTTGCCTAAGTCATATTTATCAATATTCGCAAATTAGGCGAAACCAAATTTTAGCAAATGACTTGAATTAAATAAACTTTACCCAATATTTAATTTAGCACCAAATTAAATGAGTATGATGATTTAAATCGAATTTTATCTTGAATTATTCTAAGCATGCGTTCTACATTATTTTGCAAGATAAAATAAATCAATCACACTACGCCGCGATGTACGAGGAAAAACCCAAGACGGGAAACAACCTCGGACGGCCCTAGCCACAAATCCACTAGATACGGAATTACAAGTACGAGACAGAAAGACTTACAACACACGACTCTATCCCTCTCAAGCCCCGACGCTTCTTCTTGTAGACACATCTTCCTAGCGAATAATCTTGGAACACCACCGCGGTCTCGGAATCCACCGATAGGACTTTATATGGTCACCGTCACTCGAGCAAGGAGCCTTTCTCCAAGTGGGTAGAATCGCAACAAAACGTCTTCTTCTTTGATGGATGTAGAAGCAAACCAAAACTTCTCTTTGAAACGGAAGAGATAAACCGGTGCCAAACTCCAAGCAATTGATATGTATATATGCGAACTTGGATAAACAATATGGGTGTAAAACTAGAGTGGTAAGGAAATTTCTGTTTGAAAATTAACACTCAAAACTTGAACATTTTCCTTAAAACAATTTGCTCTCAAACTCTCTCTAAGAGATGAAAATAGGATAGAAAATTTAGATTGGAAAATGTTCTTCTCGCACATATTAAAATCTGAAAAGGTTGGTTAAAAACTTAGTGGGGAAGTGGGTGCAAAACTGCTAAAAAACTGCCAAAAACTGTTCTCGCCTGGCATCTCGTTCGAACGACATTTCGTTCGAACGAAATCTCGTTCGAACGAGACTTCTAACGACGTTCCAGATTGAACTCGTTAGAATCTCGTTGGATATCTCGTTCGAACAGAAGGTTCATTCGAACGACATATCGAACGACATGTCATAGGCCTATACTGGAATCTCGTTGGCAAACTCATTCGAACGACATCTGGTTCGAACGAAAAAACTCATTGGAACGACATATCGAATGAACTTCCAGAACTTTGGAAAATTCGATTTTATCCCAGAAAACTTTAAAAACTTATTTTAAAGTTTTATTTTATTCTTTCTGAAAATTAAAACACAGTTTTTATTAAACCTAACACCCAATAAACTTTGTTCCAAGCTCCTATATATATAATATTGCATTCATACCTTGGGACGCATGGAACCATAGTTGATGACGTAGAAACGAGGCATGCAAACCGGCATATTTGATGAGGCTTTATACTCTTTGCCGCTACGTCTTCAACAAACACTTTATAGGCTTGAGAGTATTACAATTACATACTATCCTATGAATAAATGTGTTTATCCGGAATTGAGCCAACCATATACATGGACTCAATTGGAAATTTGTGTCCTTACACTCTACAGGAACTTAAAACAATTTGATAGATTCTAGTAACTAGAGGAAGGAAGTCTTTTTCGTTTTTAACATATTCGTGGACTATTTTTCTAAGAGCAATAGATTCTTCTATAGGCTCAATTTAGATGAGTCCAATGAAACCATAGTCTGCTAAGGTTATCTGGGTAATCTCTGCTTTTCCAGAAAGATAAATCTTTGGAACGTCTTTGAAGAAACCTCTCATTATTAAGGCATATCCATTAGTCTCAGATAATAACATATTAAAATGTTCAATAACGCTATTAGCATATTTTTGAAAGTCTTCTGATATTGGAAGATTATTATGACCAAAAGGTATAACAATCTTAGTCTTAAAGATCTTTTTGTGATAACAAAAATTATCAGCGGGTCTAATTTTGGAGGATTCTCCCAGAGTCTGAGAATAAGTCTGCGGTCTAAGAATCGATATACCATTAAGTTGGGTAACTACAAGTTTTTCAGTCCTCATGAATCTGGTAATGGCTACCAAATGTTATTTTAACTCTATCCACAGTCTATTCTTTACGTTACACCATATAGTGTCTATAAGAGTATTTTTATCATCTAAAAATTCTCGTCTAAATTTTATCAAGTCTGGATATTTTTTATCGGGTCTATATTGGGGGAAATACATCTTCCCAATGAGTATATTTTGCGATACAATCTCATGTTTAGATTTTCCAGGAGGAACTAAGATATCATCAAAGTTCTCTAGGATTGGTCTTTCTTGAGAGTCTTGAATATGAGTCTATCTTTACGTTACACCAGCATTTAGTCTTATGTGTCTAAGATAGTCTGCAACATCTTCTTTAATCATTCTATTCGTTCCAGAGGAACTCATACCTAGGTCTTCTATTTATTACATAAAATATGATATTATATTAGTGTTAGCAAACATTGGTTGTCTTGATATAATGTTTGGAATGGTATTTCTACTTCCCTTTATATGTATAATAGAGAAGTCATAACCATTAAGCAATTGTTGCCATCTAATGAGTCTTTTGGTCCTTGATTTGGACAAGTCCAAGTCTCAAAATTTTACTGCATAAGAAGCGTCAATATAAACAGTAAAATGTTCAGGTCTAAGAAAAATAATATATTTTTCTATTACCCTTACTATAACTAATACTTCTTTTTCATGGGCAGTGTATCTTATTTTTAGATCAATAAAGGTTCCACAACAATATCTACAATTTTTTTTTTCTTTTTTGTCTGATGATCAATGGCAAAGTATATTGCTCCCCATTATTTATCAGATGCATGTGTTTCTACTACAAATTGGTCTTCAACATTAGGCAGTTCAAGTAATGGGATATTTTTTACTACTTCTTTAATTTGTCTTATAACTTCGAAATCATCTTTAATCCAATAAAAAGGATTAGTCTTGTCTGTTCCTTTAAATTTGAAAGTTAGGCTTTGTCTTTTTGAAGCAAGGTCTTTAATAAAGTCTGCATCACAATTAAGAAATCCTAAAAATGATTGTAATTGTTTTCTATCTTTGAGTTGGTCTGGAAACTCAAGAATCTTTTTGGTTATGTGTTCAGCTAAGGATATTTTTCCCTTATTAATATACATTCCCAGAAAATCTATCTCAGTCTGAAACAATTGCATTTTCTTTTCAGAAATAACAATACCATGTTTATTTAATTCTAAAATAATCTTTTTAAGATGGTCTACATGCTCTATCTCAGTCTTACTGGCTACAAGAATGTCATCTATGTAAACAAAAAAAATATGAATAAAGTCTAAATATATTATCCATTCTTCTTTGGAATACTTGAGGAGCATTCAAGTATCCAAATGGAATTACTAGCCATTCGTATTTTCCTTGGGGCACACTAAAGGTTGTCCAAGTAATAATGTCTGGATGCATCTTAATTTTCCAGAAGCCTGATTTGCAATTAAACTTACTGAATATAATTATATCTTCAATCAAATTGATTAAATTGTTTTTGTCTGGTATCTTATAAGAATCAAATTCACAATTCTTATTTAGTCGTCTATATAATCTATGATCATTCGTATTTTTCCTTTTTTTTCGTTCAGATTCATTTTGAACGTAGAAGACGAGGCTATTATGTCCACTTTTTCTTTCTCTAATAATGCCTAACTTAAGCATTTCATCTATGTATTTTTTAAATTCTTCCCTGTCTTCTTGTGAATATTCTTTGTTATAGGTTCCACCATTAATAGTGGCGTCTGGGTTAATAGGGATGATTTCACAATAACTTTGGTCTTTATCCCACTTGGCGATGGGATTTTCTCCTAAAGTGGATTCTGCTAATTGCCTAATCTTTTCTTTTTCTACCTCCATATCCATTTTCCTTTGATTGGATATAGCTTAACCTGTAATAAGGTGTGCTAGGCTTGATCTAGAATGTCTTGTTGTATAAGCGCTATTTCCTTATAACACTTTTGGCATGGACGCTTACACTCTTTTTGTAAGGGTTTAGTAACTTCTAGGGCTTCTTGTCGGGTTATAGGTCTAGGTTCACCATGCTCAACTGAAGAACTAAAATATTTTATGGGTCTATAATTGGGTTGACCTGCATAAGGTCAAAGGCAGTCTTGTGATCTATTAGAGGGGCTTTAATATTAAATTCCTCTTTATCATTAATTAACACATTATCTTTATACTGAGTATAAGGATGATATTTACTAATAAAGTCTTGTCCTAAAATAATGTTTCCTGTGAAATTAGGACGAGGATTCATTATCCAAAATCGATGATTAATGATTTTATTGGTCTTATTTCCTAATTTGAAATAAATAGGAATAGTCTGAAAATATAAGGTAAATGGTCGATGTTAATTTTGTGAACCTAAAGTTATAGATACTAATTCAGCGGATCGAGGTCAATTCTATGGACTTGAAGATGTAACGACTGATTCAGGGAGTCAAGGACAATTATGTGGACCTAAAGATGTAGCGACCTATTTAGTGGGTTGAGATTAATTCTTCGGACCTAAAGTTATAGCGATTGATTTAGTGGGTTGAGGTCAATTTTGTGGACCTGAAGATATAGCGACCGATTCAGTGGGTCGATGTCAATTCTGAGAACCTAAAGTTGAGATGACTAATTCTGGGTGTCAACGTCAATTATGAGGACCTAAAGTTGAGATGACCGATTCAGAGGGTCGAGGTTGATTCTGCGGACCTAAAGTTATAGTGATCGATTCGGCGAGTCGAGGCCAATTCTAAGGACCTCAAGTTCTGGCTTATGGGAACTATGCTGACTCTCAGTTCCGTTGGGGCAATCATAGAGTGTTTTAGTGCAGGTGCACCATTGGGAAGATATTAATAATGAGAGTGAGTGAGGATGATCCCGTTGTGGAATTCTGAAAGTTTGTAATTGGTTTGGTGCTTCACTATGAGTTTTCTCAGAGAGAAGACATCCTTGACTTTGTGGGGATTTTCCAAGAATTTTTTTGAATCTTTCAGGAAAATTTTGGATTATTTTGGAAATTTTGCAATGAAAATTTGAGGGGACGGACGATAAACAGGTCTGGGGAGGTGCCTATCGACGTAGGGCACAAAAACCTGGGCTTCTCGGGGAAGGGGAAAGGTCACTGCCAGTTTCTATCTTTTCTGTGGCTTCAAAACTTTTCTTTTGGGTAGAATACTGATTCTTGTTGGGGAGATAGGTGACATTCTACCCTTGGCATTTGTCTTCGATTGCCGCGGGGGTTACAGGCATGCAAACCTAGATGCAAAGGCTATTGAAGCATGAATTTATGTACGTCTGGTACATGGGGGAGAGGGTTGTTCAAAAGTAAATAAAGGGGGAGGTGACACCCAATTTTGGTTCTTTCTTTTGGGGATTTTTTTCCCATATCCGTAGTTGTGACTGGAGAATCTTGGAAATGATCTTGTTGTATGCTTCATTTTGCAGCTTTGTACCTGAAAAGCGACTCAAAAAAGGAAAAAAGAGATGGGTATTTTATTTGATTATCCTGATTTAGTGGCTTACTCTGCATGCACTTTAATTTACTGCTGAGGTTTCTCATTATTTACAAAGATGGAGATCGGAATGAAAATGGGGATTAAAGCAAAAGGAACTTTTTTGTTTTTAAAATATTATGTACAAGGGGGAAAGTATAATTTTTCAAAAAAGGAATAAACTGAAGATTTGACTTTTTGAAAAGAATGTTTTTATTTTGGAAATTGATATTATGTAAAAAAGGAAATGAGAAAATTTTCTAAAAAAAAGGTTACCGATTGACATACCCTTTAGCCTGCCTATCGACATAATGGTCAAGTACTAATAAATCCTTTGGCTTTGATTGCACTTCCTGCAAACTTTGGGTACTTTGAGAGCAGAGGAATCGGTGGAGCTTTGAATGGTTTGTTTTCTTGTGGAGTTTTTTTTACTATAAAAGGGCTTTGGACGTATTTTCTTCACCATATTCCATTTTCTCTTATGTGTAGTTTTCTTCTTCTCTGAAAATGTACCTTTCGGTGTCTAACTCCTTTTCTTCCTAACTTTAGGGTCTAGAGGAAATGTTCCTCTACAAGGTTGACTACGAAGCTTTTAGTTTACTCCAGGTCTCTAATAATCCCATAAACTGGAACCTTTTAGAAAAAATAATAGAGTTCTTCTACCTTAAAGACCATATATTTTGGTTCGTCTTAGACGAGGTGTGCCTTACGTATGAATATTTCTCTACAATGTGAAGCTCCATATATCTTTGACTTACTTAAGTTTGTACTATATAGGTGCTCATCTAGTTTGGAAATTGAAGAGTGCGCGTTTGTTCAAATAAGGAAATTATTTAATTAACTTCAGTTTTTCAATTAAATCCTAAAATCATGCATACAGGTGTGATTGAAATCAATATGATCATGGAAGAACATTCAAACACCCAAATGAGGAAAAATCCCCCAAAGGGGCAAAACCTTTTTTTATCTTCACTATAATTTATAATAAACGGATGACATGGATTACAATGAAAACAAGAGTGACATACGAAATACCCTCAGGTGTTGGTTCCGATGTCGTCGGTTGGAATCTCCCGTAAGAACTCCAGGTGGGCAGTAATAAAGAAGAAGACTTCTTCTCCATAAAATGTGAACTTTATGAGGACTCCCTCCATAATAGCATGCAACACTCCGGTTGTAGAGTTCTCCCCACAAAGGTAAACAACAGCAAGGTGTGTTCTTAAACACCAAAATAATTCACCAAAGCATATGGGATTTTTGTGAATTGAAAACAAAAAGGGATTAAACCCTAAAAGGAAGAAGCCAAAAGTATTCTACTTTCGCAGTTTTCTGTCTTTCAAAATGCTAGGACTTCTTAATGAAAACGAAACCTTTTAATGAGTATTTATACAAAATCACACTGCCTCGGTATTAGAGCTCGTTCGAACGAGAAACAGGTGTCGCTCGAACGAAGGACGCGTGTCGTTCAAATGACATCGCGCGACATACCAATCTCGCTCGAACGAGATACTGATCTTGCTTGAACGATCTAGTCGTCAAAAAAATATTATTTTAATATCCGCTCTAACACTTAGAAAAAATAATCATTCTCAAATTTTGAAGAAAAAGTCCGCTCCAACACTTAGAAAATATTTTGTAAAAATATCCCCAAAGCTCTAAGTGTAAAGTTAAGGTATTAAAAACAAAACCTTACCAAGGTAAACTTTGCAGAGTCTTTTTTATGAAGAACTTGATATTCGAATCCGTCTTTGATGCCTGAATGTTCTTGAATGCTCTTCGATGGTGTAGCGGTATATGACAAACTAAATTGGTAAAGGACTTATAAAAATATGTCCTTACAGAAATTGTGACAAAATTTGAGTCCCATCACTAGTTACCAAAGAACCTTAGACTCTTCATTTAATTCCTCTATAATTTCTTAAAAGGCAGGTCACCAACCACACACTAGGATTGCATACATACATCATATCATGCTATTTTTGGTTGTGTGTGAGTTAATTCCCTTAAAATTAATTTTCTACTATTTTTGGAAATTTTAAAGAATTTCTAAGATTTTAAAATTATTTTTATAAATTAAAAATAATGGTTTAAAAACGTTTGGGGATGATCTATAATTTATTTTTAAGATTTAAAATCTGGTTGGGTAGAAATCGAAAGCACTAGAGAATATTGTGGGTGCAATTTATATTTTTCAAAATTCTAAAACACGAGTTTTTCTCTCGATCTCAGCCTTAAACGTGTTGCCTTTATAACGATCAAATGTGTGTTTTCTCACACTCACATTCTTGAGACTCACTATGCACCATTGAATCATTTTAATCAACGATCAACATGTGGTTCCTTATAATCCCTGTGTTTGATTTTCATCCAATCAAATATGTTTTAAATGCGGTGGCTTGGTAGCCATTAGATTGACTTCGAATTAATCCTGATCGTTCTTTACCCTTCGATCTTCTATATCCTTCTTCTCTCAGTATAAAAGGAGACTTCGTCTTCAATTTTGTAAGTTTTGGTCACCGTATCCTCTTGAGATAAAAGAGAGAGAGAAGAAAGAAGAGAGTGAGAGAGTTCAAAAGTTTTTTTTCAAACCCTAACTCAAACTTCACACCAAATCCACACCAGAAAATCTTTTTCTAAGTGTTTATAGTTCGTGAATTGAGAAGTTTTTCCTCTACTGTTTTATATCTCTTTACCAACTTAATCACGTTAATTAAGTCTCTATTTCTTTGTATAGAAATCTGAGATTTAATTTCTATGATACAAATCACTTAGTTATTTGCTAGATCTGAATTCTTATTTTGAGAAATCTATTTTTGTTGGCTGTTTTTCAAATTAAATTGTTTTCAAACCCTAAACCAACGATACCTTTTCTTATTTCAACTTTCTCAAACTGTCAGACTTATATCTAGTTTTGAGATCTTGATTGGGGTTTTCACTTTCAGTTAAATATTTTTAAACAAAGAAAGTTCATAGGATCTTGGCTAATTTGTATATCAAGATTCCTTCTTGATCAACGGATTATTTGAAAGATCCAAAGTCGGACTTATTTTACCAAGATCATTTTAGAAACCCTTGCATTTTAAGAGATCTGTTTATAATTTGATAACTCATATTATCTATAATTAAGTGTGTGTGAGTTGCATGCATGTGTTTAGAGCACTACACCACATACACCTTCACACTACTACACTTAAATGTGTTGGTGTTGAGATACTGAACTGTTAGAGCCGACGTAAAGCTAAAAGGAGTAAAGATAAGAAGCTGGGAGAACATCAACAATATCAGAACTTTAGAAGAAGTCAAATCACGCCAGAGGATTTGGTACATTTCTGAACATAGAATAGGTTTGATTGTGTGTCTTGATTGTTATATAGCTTGTAATTTATTACGGGTTTTTAGTGGACTTTTTACTTTTGTGGCGTAGAGGTCACCATGGATGTTTCCCCAACTGGGTGGGGTTTCACCACGTTAAAACTGCTTGTGTACACTTCCTTTTTCTCTCATCCCTTTCTTGAAGTTGTGTTCATTTATTTTGCTTAAAATTTTTGTTTTTCAAAATTGGTAAACCTATAATTGAAATTACTCGTTCATAATTGTTTTACACATCTTGTGTTTAAAATTTGTTTTAAGAAAAGAGTTTTTTCAACAAACTGTTAGGAGCCATTTAGATAGTTTAATCTTGTATTAAACAACTTATGTGGTACTTTTTCAATTGGTATCAGAGCTTTGGTTTTTCAAGAATCCTTTAGATCTTGTGTTTCTGAAATTATTTTCTCAAAACAAATTATGGACGAAAAATTTGAGAGATTAGATAACCGGTCTAGGCCCCCTCTCTTTGATGGAACCAAATTTCCCTACTGGAAGGTAAGGATGGTTCCATTCATCCAAGGGACTTTGGGAGATGATGTCTGGGAAGTTATTTAAAAAGGTTTCACCTTTCCTACTAAACCAACCGTTGAAGGAAATAATGTGAGGATTAGAAAGTTACTAAGTGAATTCACTAAATAAGTGAAACAGGTTTCAGTTAATAATAATAAAGGTAAAAATGGAATGTTCATGTCTATTAATGAACACAAATTTAAGAGAATATCATTTTGTTCCACCTCTAAAGAATCTTGGGGCACCCTAGTGACTGCACATGAGGGTGATACCAGAGTTAAAGCTGCTAAAACTCAAATGCTTATCCAACAATATAACTCCTTGATCATGAATGAGACTGAATCATTTGATGACTTCTATATTAAATTGGCAAACATTGCAACCAAATTTCATGCTAATGGGATTGTTTATGATAGAAAGGAAATTGTCTCTAAAATTCTAAGATCACTTCCAAAAAAAATTGATAATAAAATATATGCAATTAAGAAATAATTAACCCAGTCCCAAAAGAGACAGTCTACTTCCAATCTTGTTTTTTCATCTAAGTTGACCACACCTGAATTTAGCATACCTAACATCGAATTAGACTCTATTGAGGACCGTAGTTTAGATACTTTGGATAATTATATTACCTTAATGTCAAAACAGTTTAAGAAAATTGTGAACTTTCGAAATAATATAACAAAGAGACAAGGCAAACCTACTTATCCAAATCAATCTAACAACATGCCTCATGAGAGAAGACAAGACAAACACCAGTCTGATAATAACAAGAGACCTGAGAAAGACCTTAAAAATGCTGAATGCTATAGATGTGGAAAGCTAGGACACATGACTAGTGACTGTAGAGTTAACTTAGACAAAATTCACAAACATAATAGGGCTCATTTAAGCAATACTTGGGATGACTCAAGTGACTCTGAAAATGATGAACCTGGGTCATCTAACACTTTTGACCCTTGCATGTCATTCTTTGCTAAGATAATCTACAATGATGATGAAGAATCTGATCATACCATGACTGACGGTATGCCTACTAGTTTATCTTCTTTATTGCTTGAGAATGTTGATAATGCTTCAAACGTTGTGTGTGTGAGTCAAAGGGAACGCACTATTGTTGATGTCAATGGGCGTGAGTCCAAAAAATGAATCGCTAGGGGACACTGCACACTACACACTTAGCGACTCCGAAAATGATGACCTTCCTAACATTGACACACTATACATAAAAACTCTCAAGAAAAGAACTAGGCTTGAAAAAATTGTCAAGGATCTTACCCAGAAGATAGAAACCTTAAGTTTGATGATCAAATAAAATGCTGAAGAGTATACTACTTAATGTCTAACTCATGAGACTGAAACCAAAAATTTTGATCATAATCTGAAAGATTTGTCTAACTCTAATGAAATTATGGAAAATAAATATAAAGGAATGTTGTTAGAATTGGAACAAATAAAAGAAAAGACATCCACAGTCTTCAAAACGTTTGCTAAATTTGAAAATAATTTTATGTGTTTTGAAGATTGTGTAGATAAAATCAAAACCAATTATGATGACTGAACTAAAATATAATTTTGTCCCAACTCTAAGACACAAACCAAAAATTTTGAAACCACAAAGTTTGTGTCTGGTGGCAAAAGGCCTATTGAAACTTGTCCAAATTTTCAAGGTTTAAAAATTGATTTTGATAAAAATCAACTGAAGTTAGACATTGGTGAATCAAGAAACTCTAAGCATAATGTTGAACAAAAGACCAAATATGTCTGCCCCCTATACGATAAGCAGACTCGATGTTTCATCCTGTGCCTCCTAGGAATAGGGATAGAGCTCAAAACCTAGACAAACCTTTGAATAACAACTTTCCTAAGGTTATGAGTTCCATATGCCATCTTTACTGTTCCTATTGTAATGTCTATGGACATTCACTTGATGGTTGCTACTCCAAATGCCTATGTAATCCAATCTACACCTCTCCTGTTTACCATAACTTTAACTATTCTAGGAGAAGATGAAATAACTATGTCCTTCCAAGACAGCCAGATAAAAACACTAACTATCGTAATAGAAGGAAAAGGACTAATACTAAAAGACAATCTACAAGAAAGAATCCTAATTCTATTCTAGACCAATTGCTCCAACGGTTTATAACAACAATAAAATTGCGCAAAAATATTTTAAAGAAAAGACTGAAGCTCGTAAGTTTGATAAAATATGAGATAATAAGCGCAAATTGAAAACTAGAACAATTTGGGTTAGAAAAGAATATTTATTATCCCAGTTAAAATGCAACATAGTGATCAATGCTTTTAGAGTTGAACACACTACAGCTGGATAATATTTAGACTCAGGATGTTCCAAACATATGACAGGGGATGATTCCAAACTCTCAAATAAAATTAAATTCTCCAGAGGAAAAGTCTTGTTTGGAGATGGTGTATCAGCCCAGATCATTGGTAAAGGAACACTCCATGAAGAAGGATTACCCATTCTTGAGAATGTTCTCTTGGTAAAAGGACTTAAAGCCAATTTGTTGAGTATATCACAGTTTTGTGACTCCAACCATACTGTCACTTTTTCAAAGAACAATTGTAAAATTTTAAATAAAAAAGGTGACTGCATTATTACAAGACTCCGTACTCCAGATAACTGTTACACAATTAATCCAAGTACAGAGGTCTGTAACATTATCAAAATGGATGACAATGAGATATGGCATAATAGGTTGGGTCACATCAACCATGATAATCTTGGCAAATTATTCTCCCAAGAGATAGTTAGAGGTCTTCCCAAAATTAAATCAATTACAAATATTGTTTATGGTCCATGTCAAGAAGGGAAAATCGTCAAGGCTCCCTATAAGAAAGTTAAAGAAGTTCTATCCACTAAACCTCTAGAACTCATCCATATGGACCTAATGGGTCCTTTTCGTTCTGTTAGTCTTTGTGGCAACAGTTACAACCTTGTTATGGTTGAAGATTTCACTCAATTTACCAGGGTTCCTTCTTAAAACATAAATCAGAAACTTTTCAAAAAAAATTGAAAATCTTAGTTCGTATAGAAAATGAAAAAGACACCCAAGTAGATAGAATTCGTAGTGATAGAGGAGGAGAATTCATAGATTCAGGTATCATAGAATATTGTGACTATAATGGTTACAAACATGAATTTAGTGCTTCTAAGACACCTCAACAAAATGGGATTGTTGAGCGTAAAAATTGCACTCTTTAAGAAATGTCCCTTGTGACGGTTCATGCAAAAAACCTACCGAAATATTTTTGGGTAGAATCCATTCGTACTGCCTACCATATAATCAATCAAGTCTATTTAGAATACCAAACAAATATCTTATGAGCTTTGGTATGGAAAGAAACCTAACCTAAAATACTTTAGAACCTTTGGTAGTACTTATTATATCTGTAAGGACAGAGAACATCTGTCTAAATTTGAAAGCAGAGGTGATAAAGTCATCTTTTTAGGATATTCTCCGAACAGTAGAGCCTACCGTGTCAGTAATATTCATACTAAAACCATGTTGGACTCCATTAATGTGGTTGTAAGTGACACTAATGTAGAAATTTAGCCTAAATAATCAATTATTATGGATGAGTTCGAAAATACTTTAAATTATGATTCTTCAAAAATAGTTGAATCTTTACTAACTGAGACCCCTGATGTACCTAATTGGGTTTCTAAAGATCATCCTTTATAGTGTCGTTGGTAATCCTACTGAGCATGTTCGTACAAGATCTCAACTTCATAACATTGCTCATTTTACATGTTTTTTGTCTCTTATTGAGCCCAAAACTGTAAATGAAGCCCTGAATGTCAACTTGTGGATAAGTGCTATGCATGAGGAACTTCTTCAATTTGTCATTCATGATGTTCGGTATTTTGTACCCAGGCCTGAAAATAAAATCATTATTGGCACACGTTGGATTTTTAAAAATAAGACGGATGAATCAATGATGATTATTAGGAACAAAGCTATATTAGTTTCCCGGGGCTACTCGCAAATTAAAGGAATAGATTTCGAGGAAACCTTTGCCCCTATCACTCGCCTCGAATCTGTTCGTCTACTTTTTTGCCATAACATGTCATTTGCATTTTACTCTATATCAAATGGATGTTATGTCAGCCTTCCTTAATGGAATTTTAACAGAGGAGACCTATATAGAACAACCCAAAGGGTTTATTGACCCTCATCACCCAAATTATTTTTATCGTCTTAAGAAAGCTCTTTATGCGTTAAAACAAGCTCCTAGAGCTTGGTATGAGCGTATATCCACCTTCCTTTTAGATAATGGATTTAGGAGAGGAGGAAATGACCAAACCTTGTTTGTCAAAACTTTTGACAAAAATATTACTATTGCTCAAGTTTATGTTGACGATATCATTTTTAGTTCCACCTCCCCTTTAGAAGTTAAGTCCTTCTTTGACATTATGCACAAAGAATTTCAGATGTCACTTATGGGGGAGTTACAATTCTTCTTAGTACTCCAAGTTAAATAGAATTTAGAAGGATTAGTTCTATCTCAATCTAAATATGCTTAAGAAATTGTAAGAAGTTTGGCCTCGAAATAGCTAAAGACGCTAGGACTCCTATGAGTACCACTGTCAAACTTTCTAAAGATGAGAATGGTAAATCTATTGATACCACCTTGTACCGTAGTATGATAGGAAGCTTACTTTATCTTACTGCCTCCCGTCCTGACATCATGTACTCTGTTTGCGTGTGTGCTCGATATCAAAATAATCCTAATGAGAGTCACATTTTGTGCGTTAAAAGAATCATCAAATACATCAAAGGCACTCTAAACTTAGGACTCTAGTACACTAAAGACACATCTATTACTATAGTAGGTTACACCGATACTGATTGTGTCGGTTGTATCAATGATTGTAAGAGTACTTCAGGAGCGTGTTACTACATTTGTAAAAAAAAGCTACAATTCCTTGTCTATTGTCGAATTCGAATATATTCCAGCAGGAAGTTGTTTCTCTAAATTAATTTGGCTAAAACAAATGCTAAAATATTATGGTATCACTGAAGATAAATTACATTTATATTGTGACAATCAAAGCGCAATTAATATTTCTAAAAATCCTGTTCATCACTCTCGTACTAAACATATTAAAATCATATATCATTTCATAAGCGACTTAGTTGAATATAAGGAATTAGAAATAAATTACCTTCCTACTGAATTACAGTTATCTAATCTATTTACTAAACCTTTAGACTTTCTTTGATTTGAATCGTTACGCAAATCTATTGGTATGGTCATGGCAGAACATTGAATTATTAATCTTTCTAGTTTTTCTTTACCCTTTATCCATTTGAGACAAAATGGGGGAGAAATTTGAGTCCTCTTGGACATTTTTTTGTATATTCTCAACTAAAAAGCTTGAACTTGGTATTTATCTACAGGAATAAGTACCATCAGTTTCACCAGATTTTATTAAGGTATTGGTCTGTAATTAGTTGAGTTATGTAATTTTATCTTTCTAGCATCTTGGGTAGATAGAAAAATTTGTATAGGAATAGGATTTTCTTATTTCTTTTGTATCCCTACAAGTTCTTGTTGACTCAAAGGATATTTTATCTCATATTTCAATAGGGGGAGATTGAACCACCCTATATCTTTGACTTACTTAAGTCTATACTATATAGGTGCTCATCTAGTTTGAAAATTGTGATAAAATTTGAGTCCCATCCCTACATACCAAACAACCTCAGACTCTTAATTTAATTCCTCTATAAGTTCTTAAAAGGTAGCTCACCAACATCACATACTAGGATTGCATACATACATCATATCATGCTATTTTTGGTTGTATGTGAGTTAATTCCTTTAAAATTAATTTTCTACTATTTTTGGGAATTTTTAAATAATTTCTAAGATTTTAAAATTATTTTTAGAAATTAAATATAATGGTTTAAAAACCTTTGGGGCTGATCTGTGATTTGTTTTTAAGGCTTAAAATTTGGTTGCGTAGAAACCGAAAGCACTCGAGAATATTGTGGTTGAAATTTGTATTTTTTGGAATTCTAAAACACGCATTTTTCTCTCGATCTCAGTCTTACTCGTGTTGCTTTTATAACAACCAAATGTGTGTTTTCTCACACTCACATTCTTGAGACTCACTATGCACCATTGGATCATTTTAATCAACGATCTACATATGTTTTCTTATAATCCCCGTGTTTGATTTTCATCCAATCAAATTTGTTTTAAATGCGATGGCTTGGTAGCCATTAGATTGACTTCGAATCAATCCTGATTGTTCTTTTCCCTTTGATCTTCCAGATCCTTATTCTCTCAGTATAAAAGGAGACTTCGTCTTTAATTTTGTAAATTTTGGTCATCGTATCCTCCTGAGAGAAAAGAGAGAGAGAAAAAAGAAGAGAGAGAGAGAGAGTTTGAAAAGTTTTTTTTCCAAACCCTAACTCAAACTTCACACCAAATCCAAACCAGAAAATCTTTTTCTGAGTGTTTATAGTTCGTGATTTGAGATGTTTTTCCTCTACTGTCTTATATCTCTTTACCAACTTAATCACGTTAATTAAGACGCTATTTCTTTATATAGAAATTTGAGATTTAATTTCTGTGATGCAGATCACTTAGTTATTTGCTAGATGTGATTTCTTGTTTCGAGAAATCTATTTTTGTTGGTTGTTTTTCAAACTAAATGTTGTTTTCAAACCCTAAACCAATATTACCTTTTCTGATTTCAACTTTCTCAAACTGTCAGACTCATATCTTGTTTTGAGTTTTTGATTGGGGTTTTCACTTTCAGTTAAATATTTTTAAACAAAGAAAGTGCATAAGATCTTGGCTAGTTTGTATAGCAAGATTACTTCTTGATCTGTGAATTATTTGAAAGATCCAAAGTCTGAATTATTTTACTAAGTTGATTTTAGAAACCCTAGCATTTTGAGAGATCTGTTTATAATTTGATAACTCATATTGTCTGTAATTAAGTGTGTGTGAGTTGCATGCATGAGTTTAGAGCACTACACCACATACACCTTCACACTAATACATTAAAACATGTTGGTGCTGAGATATTGAATTGTTAGAGTCGACGTAAATCTAAAAGGAGTAAAGATAAGAAGCTGGGAGAACATCAACAACATCAGAACTTTAGGAGAAGTGAGATCACGCTAGAGGAGTTGGTACTTTTCTGAACTTAGAATAGGTTTGATTGTGTGTCTTGATTGTTATATAACTTGTAATTTGTTACTCGTTTTTAGTGGACTTTTTACTTTTCTGGCGTAGAGGTCACCGTGGATGTTTCCCCAATTGGGTGGGGTTTTACCACGTTAAAATTTCTTATGTGCGCTTCCTTTTACTCTCATCCCTTTCTTAAAGTTGTGGTTGTTTATTTTGCTTAAAATTTTTGTTTTTCAAAATTGGTAAACCTATAACTGAAATTACTCATTCTTAACTGTTTTCACATCTTGTGTTTAATTTTTTTTTAAGAAAAGAGTTTCTTCAACAAACTGTTCGGAGGCATCTAGATAGTTTTATCTTGTATTAAACAACTTAAGTGGTACTTTTTCACAATGTTGGGTGTTAGCCCCAATATAGTGGTAGTTATGCCTGATTTCTACCGTTCTTCCTGGGTGTCTTTGGTGTAGTTGCTATATCTCTCCCCCTCTGCCGCTCGGGCACTAGTTCATAGAGAAAATATCTTCTTCCCGACAGTCATGAATATAGTGTGTTAGAGTGATTTTTTTTACAATGGATTTTTTGGAGCTGTTGGCTTCTATTGGTGACAAGTGACCAGACAACTGATCCTTAGGTAACCACAATAGCAGTGTGGTTGTCCTACCACTAAAGTCCTAAGACGGTGGTGTTAGTGAAGACTTTAAATGACTTGGATGTCTTTGTGGAAGGTCGAGCTGACTTTTTACGAGGAATCCCTATCATGATGTTCATGTGGCTTTCTAAGAGACTGCACCTGGCGGCCCCCTCTAGAGTATCCTCTGTCAGGTTTTTTTAATTTCTTTACAAGGACTTTCTTTAGTTTCGGACCTTCAATGGAGAACTGGATTAACTGGTTTGTGTAGCATGGGACCCGATGCATTCTATGTTTTGTGCCATATTTGGGGGACTTGCAGGCCTTTTTGCAATTAAGGGAATACCGATATGTGCAATTAGTTGGTCTTTACCATAATTCCTTATATTTTTATTAGCGACTTCTGCACTAAGTGTGATGGGAGAGGATTATGCCTCCTCACATAACCATTTTCTTTCCGGTAAAGGACTTAATCGAGCCCTTAAGGATGATACTGAGGCCTCTATGGTAGCAGTGTCAATTGTCTATATGTTCATCACAATCCATTGGAGGTGATTGGTTTGTATCTAGGGATTATTTGAAGTGGTTATGGGAAAGGGTGGTTTAATAGATTTTTATAGAGGAGACTGGAGAAAGATGGCTTGTTATGTTTGGTACTATGGAGGAAGGTGTTGTGGTTTCGTTGAAGTTTATTAATGCCTACTGTCGCACGGAGCGCATCCAGAGCAACAATCAGGAAGAGGACACCTAGGAATTGTCAGGAACAAGTAATGATGATGACACATGAACATCTAGTATCTGAAGATAACGTTTTATGAAGTTGGTGTATGTTTTTGTTTGTAGGGAATATGTGTAGGTGTTTCATATTTTTTTGGATTTTTTGTGAAGTTGGTTATTGATAGGGATTAATAGCTTATAATGAAGGTTAGGAGGGGAATGGTTGGTTTGACTCCCGTTGCTGATCTTTTGTGCAACAATCTCCTTCCAGATTGAAAAAAAAGTAATTGTGGCATATTTTATTGTGTCTTTTGATGATTTTTTTATTTAAATTATCTATACCAATCAATAAGGCATACATAATCCTTTTATTCATTTTAATAATGATATGGAACATCGTTCTCGGGGGAAGAAAAGAATAAAAATTTGTGAGAAAGAAAGGATCGTGCCCATGTGTGTTTTATAGGCTGCCTACATACCTCTGTGGATTTTGAAAATTCATGAGCTTCATTTTAAAAATGGTGCTGAGAGGATTAGTTCCCATGTAGTTCTGATAAGGGGAAATGAAATAATTTTTTTTAGAATTGAAAGGGATGAAAAGAATAGTAGCACGCTGAAAGTTTAGATTAAGGTTAGAATTTCTTATGACGGTCCAGATTGACTAGACGCAACATTTCTTCTCCGTCGATATTTGTGAGCATAGCGGTGCCACCTAACAGGATTTTATTTACAATATAGGGGCCACTCAAGTTAGGTTCAAACTTCTTTCTGGGTTCCCAGATAGATTCTATAATTTCTTTGAGGGAAAGGTCTCGTTTATTAACCCCACGATCCTTGACTTTCTTACTGAATGATCGTGCGATTCGATGATGGTACCCTTGTATGTGTTACAAAGCTTTGAGTCTCTTTTCATCTAGGAGTGAGAGTTTCATTGTAGTGGCCCTCATTATAGTATTCCTCATTGACGTTGATTTCGAGCGTGACACGTAGAGAAGGCACTTCTAGTTTAACGGGGAGAACTGCCTCCATGCCATATACCAGAGAATAGGGGTAGCACCGGTGGGTGTCCTGATAGAGGTGCGATAGCCTAAGAGGCCATATAAGATTTGAGTGACCCAGTCTTTACTAATTTCAATCATCTTGTTGATGATGGTTTTAAGGATCTTATTGGCGGATTCGACAGTGCCATTGGTTTGGGTCCGGTAGGGAGAAGACTTTTATATCTAAATTCCATACTCGTCGACTAATTATGTGACCTTAACTTTGAAGTGGAGTTCATTATTTGATATCAACTCATGAGGAACCGCACAACGACGAATGATATTTCTTTGATAAATTAGGAAATTTTCTTCCCATTTAGTATTACATATGACTCGGCTTCAACCCATTTTATGAAGTAGCAGAGGGATGAATTCATGCATATTCTAAGTTTTGGTGGTGACCATCCCTATGGTGGTAGAGAAGGGCCAAAGAGAGGCCATGTTGTACACCTCTCAAGGAGGCAAGTGTTGAAATTAGAAAACCGTTGGCATTTGAGGCATCATTGAACATAGGTAGTGCAGTCTTGGATCATGATGGTCCAATAATACCCTTGCTGAATATTATCTTGTCAAGCATGTAACCGTTCATGTGGGGTCCATATTCCTCGATGTGGATTTTCTACATCATTTGTTCAATTCTCGCCCTGCTATACAATGTAAATGGGTCCCATCGAAGTTTCTCTTGAAAAGAATTTTATTCAGATGATGTACTGGGAAACCAGTTTACGAAGGGTCACAGGATCTTTCTTATCCACTTCTTTGGAATACCTACCATGTTTAAGAATGTGCCAATTATCATAGTACCATAATCCTTCCATGTCATAGTCTTCTTCGGTGACGATCTCGATATGGTAGCAGTGGGTGGACGCAGCTTATTTCTGATCTAGGAAGGGGACATGGTTATTCCCTCAGGCATGTCAACCATGGAGTCCAAGGTTGCTAGTGCGTCGTCCAGGCTATTCTTTGACCGAGGAAAGTAATGGAAGGTAACATCTTGGAATTAGGAGACGAGCTCTTCTAGGTGGGCATTAAAGGGTAGGAACTTTTCGTCTTTGACTTTTAATTTTTTGAGAATTTTTCCGATAATGAGGGTAGAGTCCCCATAGATGTTTATATTCTTGATTCCTTTCTTGAGGGTGATCTTGATCCCTATGGTACATGACCCGTATTCAGTCATGCAAGGGATATCTAGCTTGATGGCAATGGGAGTGTAAGAGTCATCGGGAGTGATCAGGAGTACCCCAATGCCATACCTTTTCTTACTGGTTGCTTTATCGAAGCACATCTGCCATCTGAGGTCCTCTTAAGAAGTGCATATAATGTCTTCATCTAGAAATTCAGAGACTTAAACACAGTTCCTTTTGTGTGACGATCGACAAGGTAGTTGAAGATGGCCCCCTTAATAGATTTATGATTTATGTACAAAATGTCGAACTCGACTAGCAATATCAACTAGTAGGCAATTTGGTTTGACATAGAGGGTTTTTCTAGCAATTATTTTATGGGATCCATATGGGATACTAGTCTGATGGGGAATGCTAGCATGTAGTGTTATAGTTTTTATGTAACCCAAATCATAGCGACACACGATTTCTCTAAGGCAATGTAGTTGATTTCATACCTGGCAAGCTAGCGTAGTAAATAGCTCTTTACTTACTATATTCTTCAAATGTTGCGGTATCTATGACAGCCAAATATAGGAGGAGGGGGAAGACATTGCTATGCAGGCATAAGCACCGAAGGTCGGGTCATGTATCGTTTGATCCGGTCCAAGGCTTCTTATCACACCTCATTCCAAACTTTGGTTGAGTCTTACCGGAGAAGTTTAAAAATCGGTTTATGGATAGAGGTCGATTGGCTGATGAACCGACTTATGTATTGCACCTTACCGAGGAATACTCATACTTCTTTCTCCTTTTGGGGTGGTGGCATCTAGAGTATGGTTTTTAGTTTGGCGGAGTCTTCTTCAATCCCTTTCTTACTGACCATGAATCAAAGGAGTCTTTCTTTAGTGACACTAAAGATACTCTTCTGTGGGTTGAGCCGAATCTGGTACTGTCACAGTCGCTCGAATAATTTTCTTAGAAGGTATATAATATTATCGAGTCTTAGACTTGATGATCATATCATTAACATAGACCTTGACTTCTCTGTGGATAAGTTCGTGCAGGATGGTTTAGGCAGTCCTTTGGTAGGTACCTCCAACATTCTTGAGTCAAAATGACATGACGGTGTAGCAGAAGGTTCCTCATGAGGTGATGAAGGTAGTTTTCTCCTAGTGGTCAGGGTGCATCTTAATCTAGTTGTAGTGGACAAATGATTTGAGGGAGTGGTTAGTCGTGTTATGCATGATCATGTCGATATTGGGCAGAGGGTAATCATCCTTCAAGGATGCTTTGTTCAGATCCCGATAGTCTACGCACATGTGGACTTTCCCTCCCAACTTCGACACGGGGATGATATTTATAAACCATTTAAGGTATTTAACTACGTGAATGAATCCCACGTTCAGTTGTTTGACTAACTCTTTTTTAACATTGAGGGACCATTCTTCTTAGTGCTTCCTCATTTTCTGCTTGACACTTTCTGAGAATGTGGGGATTTCATATTGAGTTATATCTGGGTTAATGTTAGACATGTCATCGTAGGACTATGCGAAGATGTCTACAGACTTTTTTAAAAGTTCTTTGAATAGCACCCACTCATGCTCATTGAGGGTAGACCCTATCTTAATCTCATGCTGATGGCTACTAGAATCGAGACTAATAACAACGGTCTTATCATCATTAGTTTGAACGCGATTATGTTGTTTATTACCTTATTGAGACCGGTTAAGAATTTTTCATTTACAAAATCATTATCATCAAAATTTTGATTAGAATTGATGCAATTAATATAAGAAACAGTTAGGACTCAAAATCTTCATTTATTTTATTCTTAGGAAATACAACATTGAGAACCTCGTCAAAAGAGGACTCATTTACATTGATATCAGAAATATGAGAGATAGTGACAGGTGTAAGGATTTTTTGAATAGGGTGGATAGTAGGGTCTAGTTGGGCCTGAGCAGGCCAGACCATAATGGCATGCCAATTAAGGAGAGGTGCTTCAACAATTTTAATGTTGGTAGATGGGTCTGACGGCGCAACTTTTTATTGGATCTTGTGAAGACTCAGCCCCAATTTTTATAGGTCGAAAGAGTTCTTAGTGTCACTACCCTCATAATTTTTAGTGATTTCCAGGGGTACATCAGTCAAAGGTTCCCCCTTGTGCTATTATTCCTCACCCCATGTCTTATTGTGTTGGAAGAAGATCTCCATTCCTGACTTCATCTTTTTATTAGTGGGGATCCCATGGTTTAGGGAATTTATAAAAGGGAAAGTCTTCATCCTCTTTAATAAACCTTCCATTCAGAGAGTCTCTCGAGATAGTCTCTTCATATTCTAGTATTCTTTTTCTAACGTGGTCGACGAAATGCTTTGAGTTCGGCTGGTGAAGGTTAATAGACCAGTCCACATAGGGGAAAGGCTTCCTTTAGGACTATTGGCTCAAGAATCCCTTATTGGTATCATCCTAACCCCATTCCGAGCATGAAGTGGATATTCTTGAACATCTGGATTACATTGATGTTTCCATAAGGGTTGTGTTTTGGAGAAATGAAACCTTTGAAATTGACCTGCTGGGATAGGGATAAGATCGATTTTAAATCCGTAAAGGAACATATAATTGGTCCCATGTTGAATTTTAATACTGGGTTATTGGTGCTAGCACCGTCTGAACTGTTGTTATCCCCAAAGATGGTGATGACCTGACCTTTAGATAAGAACTACAGTTTTTAATCGAGGGAGGAAAATACTCCTCTAATGTTCTCGAGCCATAGGCAACCAAGGAGTAGATTGAAACAGTAAGTTAGATCAATGACTTGGATTTCTACCAAAGGGTTCATAGGGCTATCCCGTAGTGTAAGTTTTATGGAACTTATTACTTGTCGATGGGTGTTGTAATAGGCGCGCACGGAGGCAGATGTGGGAGTGAGATCGTTGACTTTTAACCTTAGGCAATTGAAAGCTTTGAGTGGGTATATGTTGAGAGAGGATATACTATTTACAAATGATCACAGGATTGTCCTCCCAAAACTTCGACGAATATGTTGAGAGCATAATTGTGATTAATAGCAAATTTTAGAGAAAGAGATGAGTCTAGTTTAGGTTAGGCATCTAACCATATTTACTACTTCTTCGGGAGTGGTAGAGGGAGAAATTGTAGGTCCTCTGAGGAGCTTTATTAGAGCATTTTGATTAAGGGTGAAAAGTAGCGTCACGTCAGAACGCTAATCGTTATTTTCTGTTCACCACCTTAATACAAAAACCTAAATTACGACTGGACTTGCGATACAAGTATAGCGATAAGTCGGGTATCGAAAATTCACAGAGACGAGTTGCTAGAATTTATAGGATTTAGTACTCCTAAAATAAAAGTGTAAAAGGTGATAGGTTGGAAATAAAGAAAAGGGAAAAATTAAGAAGTTAAGTCTAAACTAGAATTAATAAAACAAGAGTCGGGATCGTGTCCCCACCATGGGCAAAACAACTAATAATTAGAATTTCGGTTCAATAACATTTAATCGAGCATTTTCAATTATGCATAAACATCACACAATAAGGAATTTAACCCAAAGTTGCGAGATTAAACATTTAACAGAAAATGGTCACACGCATCTTAAATTCGGATTATCGCTATAAACACTAACGTTGCGTGACAAAGAAAGTTAAACGCATAATAATCCGACTTTAATACGCGAGGTTTCAATTAAATACAATTTTACACAAAACCTAATTTTCGGAGCTCAACGCCCATCAATGGCGGAAACGCAATCCCAACCCATAAAACTACTCACTACACATGATTAAACTAAGTAAAATAACTAATTACCAAAGAAAACAAGAATTAAACTATCAACAACTAATAAATCAAAGCAATAAATCAAGAGAACAAAGCTTAAACAAAGAATAGCAAATAATATAAATGGAGGGGAAGATGAATAGTAACTTACACAATCCAAATGGTGTCAACCCTAGGAGAGATAAGCCAAACCCATAAATCCCCTCCTCTCTAACCTAAAATGAAATATATCGTCAAAGAAAAGCTTACAACATTCTACCCCAAAACAAACCCCCAACAAAACCAAGCCAAAAAACCCAAAATAAGTCAATTTTCGTCCATATCTGATAGGACCGGTCGACCTCTGTTTTGGGAACGGTCGACCGCACTTTTGGAATTTGCCTTGGGTTGTTAACAGCCCACTTTTCCACTCCGAACCAATTTTGACGCGTTGTACGGAAATGGCCATAACTCCCTCATACAGAATCGAAATGAGGCGTGGTCGGAACCGACGAGAAACTAATTCAATTCTATACATGATTATGTTTTGAAACCCTCCAAATTATACAGTATGAAATTACCAAAATGCCCTTGAAGTAGCAAAAATATCGAAACCTTCCGAAAATGGGCATAACTTCCACATACAGAGTTAGAATGACGCAGGTAAGTGGCCAAGGAAAGATAATTTGATGATACACATGTTGGTAACTTAATTCCATGAAAAATAGTGAGTTTGAAAATACCAAATTTCCCTTGAATCAGCATTCGACGACGAAACTTCTCCAAAATGCAACCGAACCTCACTTTTAGCTTTCCAAAACCTACAAAAGCACAAATAACCCCTGCAAAGCATGTATATATCCAAATCAAAGGTTGTATGGTTAATGAGCATAATTATAAGCATTTAGGACCGTAAACGTGCTAGAATTCATAAAGATAACGGGCGGAAATATGCAATATTCGATACGAATCACACCCCCTAACTTAAACATTGATAGTCCCTAGTGATGAAACAAGCAAAACCAGTCCAAAGAAGGAAATACATAACGTATATATGCATCGAAATATAATTGCCACTTTCGTAGGGAACATGATTGCATTTAGCATATGCAATAAGCCGTTAAACCCCTAGGTTACCCTCGTGGACGAGTGTCTTCTCGTAAGGGTTTTCAGGGATGATACCCACAAACATCATATGGTTTCCTCAAAATATGTCCAAACCAACATGCCACAAGCCCAACAAAAGCGAAAAAGATTTCATATGCATTATTAGCAAAGTGAATGGATTCACACAAAAGTTCGAATCATTAACATTATAGAATGCACCTCATAGAATTGAAACCTTAAAATGTGGGAGGGGAGCGAGTACATGCAAAGTGTGATTTGGCAAAAACTTATATAAATCGGATAAACATTAAAGCAAGCATATATTCAATCCTCACGGGCATTACACTCATCAAGCGAATTCACTCGAAACAGGGAGGTAACACACGGGACATGCGAGCTAAAGAGTAAATGTAAATGGAAACTAGGCCGCACACATGTCACAATGAAGAACGCTATATAGGAAATAAAAACTTGTAATCTCAATGAAAGATACCTCACACTAAAAGAGGCAAAATGCACTTTCACAGATTATCGCAACTGTTATGACTTTTGAATTACATGCACCTAAGATCACATAGGACTTTAATAGGGTTATAATGTAGGTTAGGCTAGGGTATGAAATGAAGGAATGTATGTACGGATTCAAAGTGTTCGAAATGAAAACTCGGGATAATGGGAAAATGAGGGCAATATCAAAATTGGAAAACAAGTTCCAAAACGGCATTAGATATATCATCGGGGAGAGTAATCAAAGCTTATTAAACTATATACACAATATTTACAACTTTCTCTTTCTTTTCTTTTCTTCTTTTTCTCATTTTTCTTTTCTTTTCTTTTGCTTTTTGCTTTCTCTTTTATTTCACTTTTTTCACTACTTTCTTTTCTTTACTTATCAAACTCTCATATGGCTAAATTGCAACCGACATCACAACCACATAATTCAATCCCAAGTAACATTCCAAATAAAGGTATGGAAAGTGTATGTATGGTTTAAAACTCAAATGTAGAGTTGGTTATGGGAATGGGGTTATGAAACGAAAGGCTATATCTAGGCTCAAAGGGGTTAACGAGGGTAAACATATAAGGGTGAGGTCAAGGATAATATGAGTGATATAACAAAGATGGCCTATGATCATTTCACAAAGTTTACGCAATTCTCGAATCAAAACAATATATAAATATCATGCTCAAGTAACACATTTCAAGTATGAACTCAATTAATGAACGGTCAAATGAAAGAATAGTGAGATTACCAATGAATTCAACGTTTTCAATGAGAAAAGAATAGTGTATAAACTCACAAACGACGAAAGGTACAAAGCTTACTCGGTGTAAGTATATACAATGCAACAAAAGATTACCGAGTTATAAAAATCTTAAACCAAATCAATAGAACCATAAAAGTGCATGTGCTCATGGGATTAAAGTTTAATTCATGAAGTTATTCATAATATCAATAATAGAGACTAAAGTCTAATAACTTCTAAAATCGAGAACATGCATCATTGGGCTGTCTATTGGATCGGGCAATTATTAAAATTTATCATCAGAAACAAGGGCAAAATGCCCAATAAAGGAGAAAAAAGAAAGAAAATCTTTTTGAAATTTTTAATTTTTTTAAGAAGAGAATACAAAGTAACTAGCATGTGAGCAAAAACATGGACTAAATAATGAAATGGATAGAATATCCCACACCCCCTAACTTAAAACTTGACATTGTCCTCAATGTAAATTAACAACCAAGTCAAAGAGAGGAAAAGAGCGATATTACCCAAAATTGGAGCGATACCCATAAGAACAAGTCCAAAGAATCTACAAAACAAGTTAGTACTGAGCATAGCAAAAACAAATAATAAAAAGTTAACTAATTACACTAAACTAAATTAAAAAGAAAGAAAGAATAAAAAGCTAACTATATACAATCTACTATTTAGACTTCACACTAACCATACACTAGAACTCTAAATAGTTGAGGGTCCACCATAAGAACAATGTGACTTTGGAGGATAACCGGTGTACCCTCACATACAAGCATACCTTCCGAAAAATATAAATCCCGTTTGAACAACGGAAGACATGTGTAAGGCGGAAGAAAGAACCATCGTCAATTAAAAAATTTGGTGGGACGATGGGGGGTTTGGATTGCACGGGTGACAAAAACAAGTGGGGACCAAGAAAAGCTGAATATCCTCCCAATGATTTTAAAGTTGGAATGGGAGGCTGCGCACACAAAGGCAAATATGCGATTGTGGAGGGCGACTCGAGCAAGTACTCCTCATCGGCGATAGGATTTAAAACATTGAAGTTTGAAACCGAATCATCGAGTACTTGTGACGGTGTGATAATAGATAATGAAAATGGGGATGAAAGAAATTCAAACTCATGAGCTGAATCATCATCGTATGAAGTTGGAATTTCAAAGGAAATAATATCATTTTCAATGAAATGTTCTTCTTTGGGGACCAAAGAAGAAATCATTTCATTGCAAATAGATATTATGTCATTTTCATCCTCACTTTCAATATCTATTACGCAATGGGCAAAGTCTAGAATGGATTGTTCCAAAGTAGGCACAAGTGCCTCATTTGGTTCAAAACATCCCTCGACTTCGAAAGTCTCGAAAGCAAAATCGTCGTCGGACTCAAATAATAAATCCAACTCATGTTCCCACGAACGATTTTCTTCCCGATAACGAGTTTCAAGTTTCTCATTCTCATACATATGCAAGCCCTCACCGAATGTCATGGGTCGAGGTGCGGATGCATGAAAATGGGAACTTTGAAAGTTGCGATCGGACTTAAACTTAAGCTCATTATTATAGAAATTTTGAAAACTATTCGAATTCGTTTCAAAATTCTTATTATAAGGAGGTAAAGGCCCAAAATCATTGTCGTCATCATCAAAATTCCAATAACCTAAGTTTTGACTTTCGTTATACTCGCCCAAAGTCATATTTGAATTTGTTATACTTTGGGATTCTAAGTATTCACCGAAAGTCGTAGGTTTGAGAGAATTTTGAGAATTATGACAAGGATTATCGAAAGAATTGAAATAAGACATGCTTACCCCAAAAATGGCTCGAAGTGGCGGATTCCACAAAGTAGGTGCTTGCGGGAAAAATTCGAGCGTTTCTAAGTGCTCAAATGTGGAAGTCCTGCAAAATATTAGCAAATAATACAAATAGAAAGAAAATAATATGAAATACTAAATCAAATAAAGTCTAAAACAAACTAGTCCCCGACAACGGCGCCATTTTGATTAAGGGTGAAAAGTAGCGTCACGTCAGAACGCTAATCGTTATTTTCTATTCACCACCTTAATACAAAAACCTAAATTACGACTGGACTTGCGATACAAGTATAGCGGTAAGTCGGGTATCGAAAATCCATAGAAACGAGTTGCTAGAATTTATAGGATTTAATACTCCTAAAATAAAAGTGCAAAAGGTGATAGGTTGGAAATAAAGAAGAGGGAAAAATTAAGAAGTTAGGTCTAAACTAGAATTAATAAAACAAGAGTCGGGATCGTGTCCCCACCATGGGCAAAACAACTAATAATTATAATTTCGGTTCAAAAATATTTAATCGAGCATTTTCAATTAAGCATAAACATCACACAATAAGGAATTTAACCCAAAGTTGCGAGATTAAACATTTAACAGAAAATGGTCACACGCATCTTAAATTCAGATTATCGCTATAAACAATAACGTTGTGTGACAAAGAAAGTTAAACGCATAATAATCCAACTTTAATACGCGAGGTTTAAATTAAATGCAATTTTACACAAAACCTAATTTTCGAAGCTCAACGCCCATCAATGGCGGAAACGCAATCCCAACCCATAAAACTACTCACTACACATGATTAAACTAAGTAAAATAACTAATTACCAAAGAAAACAAGAATTAAACTATCAACAACTAATAAATCAAAGCAATAAATCAAGAGAACAAAGCTTAAACAAAGAATAGAGTCACCTACGCGCCGGTCGTTTTGAATTCGGCTCACCTGAACTATACAAAAGCCTAAATTACGACTACACTCAACGGGTGAGTATAGCGGTAAGTCGGTTATCGAAAATCCACAGAGACGAGTTGCTAGAATTTATATGATTTAATATTCCGAAATAAAAGTGTGAAAGGTAATTTTAACGAAAAGGAAAAGATAATAAAGAGAAAAGATTAAACTAGGCGAGTGTAATTAAACTATGTTAACAAAGTGAATAAAAACTATAGGTTGCGTCGAATATCCCTGACCCCGAGTTAATTAGTATAAAATGGTTACATGGGTCGAAGAGTTATTAAGATCGCGTCTCGTTTCGACAGTTAATTAAATCAAGAGTTGTCACACCCCTAAATTTGCATAAAAGTCTAATAAGATTTTGGTGTCAACAAATATTTCGAAAATTACGCACGCAAGGTCGTAAGCACGGAGCATACATGATATACCCCGTCAAATCTCGTAGGCGTAATAACTAGGGCAACACACTCGAAATAGACCCGTAAACTCCATCACCAAAGCAAAGCAACACGTCAACCCTAGGCGAGTTCAATCCGACACAACCTAATTTAACCTAGCTACAAAGCATGGTAAATATCAAGAAATAAATCAAAGAAAGTAAATCTACAATAGAAGGCAATAAATGGAGAGCAAGTAAATAAAGCAATAAACCTAAATTAGAAAGCAAGAAATGAACAACACAAAGATTAAACAAAGAAACTACAATTAATAACAATGGAGGAGATAATGAATAGTGCTTACAATACCCAAATGGGTGCAAACCCTAGGAAGAGAAGCTCCACCCAAAAATTCCCTATCTCCAACCTAAAATGAAATATCTCCCAATAAATGCCCCTAACACTCTATTTATACCCCAAAATAAACCCCAAACAAAACCAAGCCAAAAAATTCAAAATAAGTCAATTTTCGTCCATATCTGATGGGACCGGTCGACCTCTATTTTGGGACCGGTCGACCGCACTTTTGGAATTTGCCTTGGGCAGTCGACAACCCACTTTTCCACTCCGAACCAATTTTGACGTGTTGCACGGAAATGGCCATAACTCCCTCATACGGAATCGAAATGAGGCGTGGTCGGAACCGACGCGAAGATAATTCAATTACATACATGATTAGGTTTTGAAACCCTCCAAATTATATAGTATGAAATTACCAAAATTGCCTTGAAGTAGCAGAAAATACCGAAACCTTCCGAAAATGGGCATAACTTCCACATACGGAGTCAGAATGACGCACGGTCAATGGCCACGGAAAGATAATTTGATGATCTACATGTTGGTAACTTCATTCGATAAAAAATAGTGAGTTTGAAAAGACCAAATTGCCCTTGAATTAGCATTCGACGATGAAACTTCTCCAAAATGCAACCGAACCTCACTTTTAGCATTCCAATACCTACAAAAGCACAAATAACCCCTGCAAAGCATGTATATTTCTAAATCCAAGGTTGTCTAGTTAATGAGCATAATTATAGGCATTTAGGACCGTAAACGTGCTAGAATGCATAAAGATAACAGGCGAAAATATGCAATATTCGATGCGAATCACATTTCGGTGCAGTTAGGAGGATATGAAGAATCCTCATAATGTGATGATGGATTGGATTTTCTTGAGTTGGTCAAAAACTTTTCTTTCTTCAATGGTCATATCTGGCATTGGGAGTTCTTCAGAAACTCCCTTTCTTTTATCTGTTTTATTTGAATGGGGAATCAAATCCTTGTAATATTGCCCGGATTGTGTCCTGTGGTTAACAGAGGCGGGGAAAAATAAGAATCCCATGGCTTCGTCTATTTCGAGTAGAATGGACACTTTCTTGAATTCCCCGAATAATTCTTCAAAAGAGATCATTTCGCACAAGGTGATAACTGAACTGACTTCTCCATGGTTTGATTATTTATTTGAGCTATCGAAGTTATTCCCCCATCCGGTATCGATAATGTCCTCCTGTCAAGAGTAGTCGATTCACTCGAAGACCTCTACAGCTTCGTCATATAGGTTTTTCCACTCAACGGGGAAGTGCAGGAGTGAAAGGACCAGACGTCCTTCAAGTTTCAAGGTTGTGAGCAACTCAAGGATACTACATATCTCTCATTTCTATCGAAACATATTTGATATGGTTTGCACAACATTGTTCAAATTGATTTCTTTTATAGGTACTACTCATTTGTTTGATTCCCAAGCCCACTTTTAGGATTCTATAAATAGGCTACTGAACCTCTCGTAGTTGATGATCATCTCTGCATGCAGTTTCAGCCTAAACCTTCGGAGTTGGTCTTGTAATGAACCCACTTTAATATGCTCATATATAGTTTGTTTTGACATTTTCGTCTCACTTATTATCTTGTAAATGTTGGATTATTACAAATGTGATATTCTGGATTCTTAATATGACAAAACCCACTTTTAAATTTGAAGCATCAACTGTAAAAAGGATCAAATTGAAGTTTTATAGCACATCCTAAGCTAAATGATAAGTTTTGGGGTAGAAAATATAAATTTATGAAACTTTAGGGACTGAGTTCAATCAAGAAAGTTTTGGGGACTAAAATGAAAATAGAAAAAGTACCATTTATAAATAAAATATTTTCAAGGACCTCTACGAAATATTGAAAATAAATAGTGTGAAATTACCAAAATGCCCTTCATGTGTAAAATGACCTTTATACCCTTAATACTTTTCCACCTCGTGCTTACACATGTCATCCATATAGATAAAGCTTAAACATGGTCGTCATTACAGAGAGAGCTAAAACACGTGTCGTTGCTCGATGAATAAGGCTGCAAGACCCCTCCGTTGCGCGACACCTCAACCCTGACTCGCCGTTGTAAATGCTTGGTTAGCTAGACACGTGTCAACACTGTGAAATTTTTGGGAAACTATAAATAAGGCATTTAAGATCATTTAAACTCACAACAATTCGAGAGAAAGTGCAAAAAAGTTAAGAAGAAGTTCTTAAAGACTCGAGGGAAGTTTCATCTTAACGCAGTGACCTAAGACTCCATATTTGTAATTTCGAACCACTTTTTAGGTGAGTACTCTAACATGGAAAGAAAAATATATTGCCTTTGAATGGTTGCATCTGTTCTATTCTGAGCTATTCATTTTTACATACTGTCATTCACATATAACTATACTAGTGCAAATTCATGTGTATATATATATATATGTCTTATGTTCTTTCTTGAATAGGTATCTATTTTATGAAAAACCTTGGAATGTCTAGAGATTAAATCTCATTTGTCTTTTAGATGAAGTTGTAATAATTTTTCAAGAAATAACTAGGCTCACAGATGGAATGTAAAAAGTTTATGTTTAAGATTTGGTTTTTAGAGCTCTTTTTGTTACTTTATATAAAATGTTTGGTTTATCAGATAAAATATGTAATAGGTTTTAAATTTTATCTTAAGTTGTAAATTCGTTGTTACTTAAATAAAGTTTCCTTTTAGAAACCTCAGATGACGTAATTCCTTCATTCTCAGTAGTTTACAATTCATGACCATCTGAATCTATTTTCGGTGCATTTATTTTAAGAAATATTTTTAAATCCAGAATATTGAACGCCTTGGTGGCATGTCAAGACACTCGTTCCCTACTAATTTTGGGTCGGGGTCGTAACAGAGGTGGTATCAGAGCATAAGTTATGAACCCGTAGACTATTGAACATAAGTTTCCAACGTTATAGATTTTAAGTTTCCATACATAGGATATAGGACCAAAAATCTGACTTATGGGATAACCCTCCATATATTTTACATCTTATATAACAATATATATATAATTGTTCTTTTAATTTGAAATTTTGTGATAGTATAATACATCTTATGTTTGTCCATGACTGGAGAAAATGACTGATACGAGATCAATTTTGGGAACTCGTGGTTTAAGTATGGAAGGACTGAAAGGTGCATACAAGGTAATTGAAAGTCTAGTAAGGATTGTGGAGCATCAGGTGAATAATAGAGAACCAAAGAATCTTGAAATAAGTAGTTGTACTATTAAACAGTTCAAAAAGTTGAATCCACCATCTTTTAAAGGTACTCATAACCCCACTGAAGAAGAAAACTGGGTGATGCAAATGGAAATGATATTCGATGTTCTTAAGTGTACTTGTGAGCAAAGGGTTTTATTTGGAACATTCATGTTAGAAGGTGAAGCCGAACATTGGTGGAGAATGACTAAGAGAATTTACGAGGGAAGGAATAATCCTATAGGTTGGAATGACTTCTTAGTGATCTTCTCCGAGAAATATTTTCCTAAAATTGTCCAAGACCAAGAAGCAGCTGACTTCACGAGTCTGGTTCAAAGAAATATGATGGTTAGTCAATACGAGGCAAAGTTTATGAGTTATCCCAGTTTGTGCCTCATGTTTTGAGAATCGATGTTTTAAAATCCAAGAAGTTTAAACGTGGGTTGAGGTTGAATATTTGTAGTTGCATTTCCATCCTGAAGTTGACATCATATAATGACGTGGTGACTAGGGAAACGATATCTGAGAAGGATAGTGAAGAATATAATCAAGTTAGAGAGGGAAAGAGGAAGTTTGGAGAAAAAAGAGGAAGGAACCCCAATAAAAAACCCTTTAGGACTATAACTAACATAGGGTAACCTTTTGTAAACAAACCCTTTAATGTTGATAGATGCCAACGATGCGGTAATATTCACGGAGGGCAACCATGTTATTTGGAAACTGGAAGCTGCTTTGGGTATGGACAAAAGGAACATAAAATGAGAGATTTCCCAAACAAAGGGAAGGCGCCAACAAAGACTTTTAATGACAATAAGGATCATGGCGAACAAGGTAGAGTTTTTAATCTTTCGAATGCAAAGGCTTCTATTGCAGTAGTGTCAGGTACAGTTTCTATATGTGCATAACCTTTTCAAGTTTTAATAGATCCTGGTTCTACCCATTAATTTGTATTTATAAATTTTGTTAATCGATTTGCTAATATTCTTGAACCCTTGAACCATAGCATACACGTTTCTACTCCTTCATGTGAGTTATTGACAGGAACATTAGTATATAAGTCCTTCCCTATAGATGTTAGTAGTCATAAGCTATTAGTCGATTTGATAATTTTCGACATAAGAGATTTTAAAGTCATTTTGGGGATTGATTGGTTAGAATCGTATCATGCTAAATTAGATTGATTTGAGAAGAGAGTTACTTTCCAAATTCCTAACCATCCAGAATTTAGTTTTGAAGGAACTGGCATCCTATCTCCCATACGTATTATCTCTGCAATGCAAGCTTGTAGTTTTCTTCAGAAGGGATGTCAAGGACTCCTTGAAAGTGTTATTGATTTGCAAAAAAAAAGAGCCTAGTGTAAAAGATATTCCTATAGCTAAACATTTAATAAATGTTTTTCCAGATGATTTACCCAGTCCTCCTCCTAGTCGAGAAATAGAGTTTACGATTGACCTTATTCTTGGAACTATACCAATATCGAAACCACCTTATCGTATGTCACCTTTAAAATTAAGGGAATTAAAAGTTCAATCACAAGATTTGTTAGATAAAGGTTTTATTATACCAAGTGTATCCCCTTGGGGTGCTCCAGTGTTATTTGTTAAAAAGAAGGATGGGACCATGTGGTTATGTATAGATTATCGTGAACTAAATAAGGTGACCATTAAGAATAAATACCCCTACCTCGTATAGATGATTTATTTGACCAACTACAAGGAATCCAAGTATTTTCAAAGATTGGCCTTAGGTCAGGCTATCACCACTTGAAGATTAAGGAAGATGATATTTCGAAATCAGCTTTTCGTACTAGATATGGTCACTATGAATTTCTTGTGATACCATTTGGACTAACCAATGCACCATCCGCTTTTATAGATATGATGAATAGGGTGTTTAGGAAATATTTGGATCAGTGTTTGGTTATTTTCATTGATGACATCATTATTTATTCTAAAAGTATTGAAGAACACAAAAGCATTTAGAGATAGTGTTCAAATTCTTAGGCGGGAGAAATTATATGCGAAATTAAAGATGTGTGAGTTTTGGCTGCCTAGCGTATCTTTTCTGAGACATGTCATTTCCATAGAGGGAGTAATGGTTGACCCTTAAAAGATCAAGGCTATAATTAATAGACCAACTAATGTGATGGAGATTCGTAGTTTTCCTGGATTAGCCGGTTATTATCGAAGATTTGTTAAAGGATTTTCTATTATTTACAAACCTCTATCTAGGTTAACCCAAAAGAAGGTGAAATATGAATGGTCTGAGAAAGTTGAGAACAGTTTTCAAGAACTTAATAATCGATTAGTAACTGCCTCAATTTTGACTATTCCTTTCAGGACAGGGGGATTTGTGATTTATAGTGATGCTTCTAAAAATGGTTTGGGATGTGTACTTATGCAAAATGGAAAAGTAGTTACTTATGCCTCGAGACAGTTAAAAACCCATGAACAGAATTATCCAACACATGACTTGAATTAGCAGGTGTAATTTTTGCTCTTAAGATTTGGAGACATTATTTGTATGGTGATACTTGTGAGATTTATACTCATCATAAGAGTTCGAAATATATATTTAGCCAAAAAGAATTGAATATGAGACAAAGGAGGTGGTTATAATTAATGAAGGATTATGATTTAAATATTCATTATCACCCAAGGAAAGCTAATGTAGTAGCCGGCGTTTTAAGTAGGAAGTCTACAACAAATTTAGCATGTCTTATTACAAGTAAAGAATCTTTGTTGAAGGATTTAAGAAGTATGGAAATAGATGTTCGTATTTATAATAAAAGCGAAATAATCGCAAACTTACAAGTACAACCCATGTTGATGGAAATGTCAAAATTGCATAAGTAAATGGCCCGCAACTGAAGAAGATTAGAGAAGAAGTTATCAAAGGGAAGAGAATTGAATTTGCGATACGAGATGATATATTGAGGTTTGGAAATAGAGTGTGTGTTCCACATGATGCCCACCTAAAGAGGCAAATTTTGGAGGAAAGGTATTGCTCGAGATTCACATTTCATCCCTGATGTACAAAGATGTATAGGGATCTTCAAGAAGTGTTTTGGTGGAATAAAAAGAAAAGAAAGATAGAGGAATTTGTATCTCAGTATTTTGTTTGTCAACAAGTAAAAGCTGAACATCAGAATCCATCAATATTACTACAACCCCTACCTATCCCTGAGTAGAAATGAGAACATATTACAATGGATTTTATGACAGGTTTACAAGGAGTTCAAATGGTAATGATTATGTTTGGGTGATTATTGATAGCTTAACTAAAGCTTCTCATTTTCTTTCCATTAAGATTACCCATTCCTTAGAAAAATTATCTAAGTTATATGTATAGAAAATTATTAGGCTTCATGGAACCCCAATTTCAATTGCTTCTGATCGTGACCCTAGATTCGTGTCTCGCTTTTAGAAAAGCCTACAACCATCCATGGGAACCCAATTGAATTTTATCATGTCTTTTCATCCTTAAACAGATGGACAATATGAAAGAACCATTCAAACCTTAGAGTATATTCTTAGGGAATGTGTACGTGATTTGAAAAGGAATTGGGTGATCATTTACCGTTAGTGGAATTTACATATAATAATAGTTATCAAGCAAGTATTCAAATGGCTCCGTATGAGGCACTCTATGGTAGAAGGTGTCGTCACCCAGCACATTGGGTAGGAGTTGGAGAAAGAAAATTATTGGGACCAGAATTGATCCAGATCAAGACAGAGAAAGTGAAATTGTTACAATATCAACTTCAAATTTCTCAAAGTCGTCAAAAGAGTTATGTCGACAATATCCACCGACGGTTGGAATTCCAAAGAGGAGATTATATGTTCTTGTAAGTATTACCAACAAAGGGAGTAATCTGAGTTGGGAAGAAAGGGAAGTTGAGTCCAAGATGCATAGGACCTTTTGAAATCCTTGAAAGGATGGTACCTGTTGCGTATAGAATAAACTTACCCCTTGAACTCTCTAGTGTGCATAATGTGTTTCATGTATCAATGATGAATACATACATTTGAGATCTGACGCATATCTTAAGTCAGTAACCTCTTCAAGCTAGAGAAGATCTGACTTACATTGAGCATCCAGTAGAAATTGTGAACCATAAAGATCAAATATTACGAACCAAGGTAATTCAACTAGTTAAAGTATCATGGCGTAATCATTCCATTGAAGAAGCAACATGGGACCAAAAATATGAAATAAAGGATATATATCCATACTTGTTTGAAAATTAATGTTGGTAAAGTTTGGGGACCAAACTTTTTATAAGAAGGGTAGGATATAATGACCCCACTTGTATATGCTCATATATAGTCTGTTTTTACAATTTCGTCTCACTTATTATCTAATAAATGTTGGATTATTACAAATGTGATATTCTGGATTCTTAATATGACAAAACCCATTTTTAAATTTAAATAATCAACTATAAAAGGGGTCAAATTAAAGTTTTATAGCACGTCCTAAGCTAAGTGATAAGTTTTGGGGTGGAAAATGTAAATTTATGAAACTTTAGGGACTGGGTTTTAATTAAGAAAGTTTCAGGCACTAAAATGAAAATAGAAAAAGTACCATTTTGTAAATAAAATATTTTTAGGGACCTTTAAGAAATATTGCAAATATATAGTGTGAAATTACGAAAATGCCCTTCATATGTAAAATGACCCTTATACCCTTTATACTTTTTCACCTCGTGCTTACACATGTCATCCATATAGATAAAGCTTAAACACATGCCGTCGTTACAGAGAGAGTTAAAACATGTGTCGTTGCTCGCTGAAATAAGGCTGCAAGACCCCTCCGTTGCGTGATACCTCAACGCTAAGTCACAATTGTAAAGGCTTAGTCAGCTAAACACGTGTCAACACCGTGAAATATTTGGGAAACAATAAATAAGGAATTTATGATCATTTAAACTCACAAAAATTCCTTGATAAAAAGTGAGAGAAAGTGCGAAAAAGTTAAGAAGAAGTTCTTAAAGACTCGAGGGAAGTTTCATCTTAAAGAAGTGACCCAGGACTCCATATCTGTAATTTCGAACCTCTTTTTAGGTGAGTACTCTGACATTCCTTGTGAATTTAAATTATATGATATTATGCAAACTATATATATTTTGTGAACTGCATTTATTCTCAAAATTCATCTGATACCGATGATTGATTCCTTTTGATATGCTTATATTTGTCCATATAGACATACCGATTAAAATGAGATTTGAAAATGATATTGAATATTAGGAAGTAAGATTTAGCCTAAGGGACCTCTTTTACTAACTGACCATCCCAAGTGGGCTATCGCTGGTGTGCCCTAAATAAGGCGTTGTGATGAACAAGTTCGATTGACCCTCAACTATCGGGGAATAATACGGTAGAAGAATACGGTATTATAGTGTACTTGGCCATTAAAATGATATGATTGAAAGAAAAAGATATTGCCTTTGAATTGTTGCATCTTTTCTATTCTGAGTATTCATTTCTACATACCGTCATTCACATATAAATATACTACTGCAAATTCATGTCTATATATATCTATGCCTTATATTCTTGCTCGAATAGGTATCTATTTTATGAAAAACCTTGGCACGTCTGGAGATTAAATCACATTCGGCTTTTAGCTGATGTTGTAATAATTTTTCAGGAAATAATTAGGCTCACGGATGACATGTAAAAGGACTATGTTGAAGATTTGGCTTTTAGAGGTCTTTTTGTTACTTTATGTAAAATGTTTGGTTTATCAAATAGAATATGTAATAGGTTTTAAATTTTGTCTTAAATTGTAAACTCGTTGTTACTTATATAAAGTTTCCTTTTAGAAAGCTCTGATGATGTAATTCCTTCATTTTCAGTAGTTTATGATTCATGACGATCTGAATGTATTTACGTTGCATTTATTTTAAGAAATATTTTTAAATTCAGAATATTGAATGCCCTGGTGGCATGTCAAGACACTCGTTCCCTACTAATTTTGGGTCGGGGTCGTGACATATCTAGTACTACATGTAGTTCCATGCACCCCACTTTAATCGGGTAACGAATGTCAATACATGATTGTGTGAGGAGAAATAAAGCTTGATCAACGAAGCTCGTGGGATGAAGGAGAACATATGGGCAAACTTTGAAGGGTTTGGGTGAGATAAAGGGGGTGACCAGTATTTTGATAGACACAATTTGGGTAGAGCGGTCAAATTCGGGGTTGTCAGCCTTGGTAATATAAACTAGGATGGCCATCAAGTCTGGTTAGACAATCAGTCCTTAGTCTGTAGTCTCCATGAATAACTTGGGTAGGTAAATCCCGAATTCTTTTGAAGTAGCACAGAAAGCAGTAGAGCTTCGGGGTAATTTGATGGTAGACCGAAGTCAATAGGGAGACATGCCAAATTTGGCTATGCAATCAACGTGAGAGGGAAAAATGATTTTTGTTTATTTTTTTGGGAAAGAGGGAGTACTTTTGGTATATTCTTCTTAGGAAAAAGGAGAAATATGCTTTGGGTATATTTATTTCTATAAAAGGGAAAATGGGAAAATCCTTAGCATGATCATTATTATTAGGTTTCACTTGTATTACGTTTGTTTAAATGCGAGGAAAATGCCTGAAAGGACCCGAGCTTGTGGAAAACATAAGGTATAAGATGTAAGGCACGGTTTAACTTCTTTGTAGATTCATGGGCGAGATCTTGTTTAAAAAATAGGCAAAAAATCACAAAAATTTGGGCAATATGGAGACCCAAATTTTTGACAGAGTTTCGCATAGTAACCGATAAACTAATTATTAGTGTTCTAAGGGAGACGCCTATATGAGGTTTATGCTTTTGGTGGGTTGGTAAAAGGGACCCTCCTTTGGCATGACTTTCACGATATACCTCTTGCCTATAAGGGCAATCACTCATCGTTACATGTGGACAATCCATTTGATATACTCGAGTGTACATGAATTGCCACATGATATACGTCATAGGGACAGTACGTGTTAGAGAAAATTCGATATACTTGACGTATGTGAACGAGTTTCCTGCTATATACCTCTCTCATCATGAGTCCGGTCAAGCGGTACAATGGGGGGGGGGGGAATTTGATATACGTCGAAGGTACGAGGCCAATGGAATGTGAGAATCATATCGCTTAGGTTAACCGCGCCTCGCAGGATCAGCACCCATTACGAAATGACCCCTAGTGTGAGATAAAATTTTGGTTAGTTTTCCCATGCTTAGGTTATGCAGTGTGAAAAAATTCATGAGTCTTGGTTAGTATCTTAGATAGACTTTTATTGTATTCCATGTAAGGGGATCACTATTAATATAAGGGAGAATATATAGATAACATGAGATAAAAGTAAAGCTAGTAAGTATATACATGGAGCATGGGAATTGTACAAATCATGGATAAAGAGTGTGAAAAATATGGATATACAAGTGAGTGAGATATATATGCAAAGTGAGAAAGTGACATTGGAATAGTGTGAGTGAAAAGGCATGGGATATATACAAGTGCAAGTGTGTTCTAATGAGACTAAGAACGGATCATCTACAAGTGGTATATGATATGTGTAAGTGAGCATGGTGATATATACAAGTGATATAAAGTGAGATTTTGTTCTAATGAAGTTAAGCATGGATAATCTATAAGTGGTGGTGGAGCATGTAAGTAAAGATGAGACTATATACTAGTGCGAGTGTGTGAAGTGACCATGGATAATATATACAAGTGAGTGTAAAGTGAAACATGGTGAGCATGTACAAGTGAGTGAAGAGTAATATATACACGAGAAGAGAGCATAGTGGAGATAAACTCGATAGTAAATATACAAAATGTAAGCAAAGGTGTAAAGGGAACATACAAGTGGAGGCATATGTACACATGTAGAAAAGCAAGAGAGAAAATAAGTAACACCCATGTGAAAAATAGAATCTAGTCCTCTAGAAAGTCCCCAACAGAGTCGCCACTGGGCCATCCGGGTTAGATTCATCCGGCATGGGCCGGTCCCCAAATCGGGATGGGGTAGGGGAAAAAAAGGTCCCCCTCTCTCTCCTTTTTTGCCATGTGCGTGTGGGTGATTCGAGGATATGGAGGTCCTATTTTTTCCACTCGTGTCGGTGTATTCGCAATTCGCCTCGGATATAAAATTACCCATTGTCAAATGGGGATAACACGAAAAGATGGAGTCGCTAGGCTATTTTTCTCAAAACAGGAAAAAGAATGTAGCTGTCCCAAGAGAAAGGCATTAAGTTCATGCTGATGCACACAAAACTAAGTGATTCAAAGGTAAAAAGACTAAGTTACGGAATGGTAAGTTGTTAGGCACCTATTTCGCCCTTTCGGTCTCTCATGGACTATGTTGGTCTTCTCTTTTTTCTCCGTGATGTGTGTGTACATGTGTATAATATAAATAATGGGAGAATATCATTATCTGACTCTCGTCATGGAATAGAGGGAGCGGACTCATCCGTAGTAGTGTACCTGAAAATAGTCATAAACATATGATGTAAATGTTCATTGAATACCTAATCGCTATGAAAGAGTGAACGTGCATGTCGGACGAGACAAAAATATGTAGCAGTACAAGACTCACAAAATAGAATATAAAAGACATAAAATGAAAAGGGAGGACTCGAATCTATAGATTGTACCAAGACGGCTACGTAGCCCAAAGGGAATCAAAGTCCATGTAGTTCAAAAATAACATAAGGGTGAATTTCAACCCATAAATAAAAATGTGGGACTTCGCTTTAAGTGTTTTGAAGGAAAATGTGATCAAGTGTGAGAAAATAAGGAAGTCTCACTTTTTGAATTTACGGATAAACCCTTTTTTGTCTTTTCTGGACTTTTATTAAAATAAATTTGTGTGAAAGAATAATAAAAAGTGATTATGATTTGATGTGAGAATAAAGTGAATAATAACACTTAAATGAATAAACTAGAAAAAGGTGAGGAATTGACTTCCTTATAGATCTTTTTGCGAAATTTAGAATTTTTATAGGCAATTTTTTTTATTAGTATGAAGGTAATATGATAGGGTAAGGGGGATGACGGTAAGCGGGATAACTAAGTGTGGTAAGAAAGTGAAGTGGGGGAATGTTGGAAAATGGACTTTTTTTTGGTAATGAGAAGGCTCTAATTTCGAGAGAATGTTTCCATACTGCTCAAAGGGACCTACTCCATGAGTGAGGACATGAGACCTTTATATAGTACCCTTTAGGGTAAGGCCGTATCGATCGGCATGGCCCCTGGCCTATCCATCAGCATGGTGTCTACCTTGTCGAGTAAGAAAAGTACACCATGTCGATAGGCAAGGGGTTTGGGGTGCCTATAGGCAGTCCCGAATGAACTTTTTTGGAAACATGGGCATAAAATTTAAGCCGTAAGTCCGAATCATATAGGGATGAGATAGTTGGAAAGAGAATTCAGAGACCTTGAAGAATCCATTGAGCCATACCCCGGGTTCAGGAGTTGATCGAAGTCAAACGGGGCTCAAAAGTGTTCTATGGTCTCTATACAGGGGTTTTCGGAGGAAAATGTGTCATTCGTGTGAATCTTGAGGCCAATTTGCACATGTCACAGATCATTATAAAGGGAATTTAGAACCTTTCGAGATTTCATTGAGCTTCACTTGGTTTGGAGAGTTGACCAAAATCAAATGGGTCCCCGGAGCATTCAATGGCCTTTCGGAGTAAAATGGATCATTCATGCGAATCATGAGGCTGATTCGAAAATGGAATGGAATGTTCGAAAGAGGACTTAGAGACCTTAGAGGTTTCATTGATCTTACTCAGTTCGGAGAGTTGACCGGGGTCAAACTGTGCCCGAGAGCTCTCGGTGGCCTACAGATCAATACTTAGAGTAAAAAGTATTGTTCGTGCAGGCCGTGAGGCCGATTTGCACAGGAACTGACCGCTAAAAAGGTAATTTAGATATCTATGAAGTTTCATTTTTCTTTTCTCATGTCGAAGAGTTAACTAGAGTCAAACGAGGATTGAGAGCATCCAATGGCCTCTAGATCAATATTCAGAGTATGTCTTAGGGTTTACAGTGAGTAGAGGAGTGTTAGGGATATAAGGAGGTACTTCGATGGGGTGTCTACACTTGGTATCCCCTCCGTTACTATAAACTCACAAAAAAGGATAAGATTTGTACATCTATTTGGCCTTCTCAGGGCACGTGACTAGAGCGACATTTATCTGTGTAAATTATGGAGAGAAGAGACCAATCTACTACTTAATCCACACCCTTCTTAAAACATAAACCAGGTACATACCCATATAAAATATAGTTTTAGCACTATTAACCACCGTAAGAAAGTTAAGGTACTACTTCGATGCTCATACAACAATCGTCTTAACAGCTGGACCTGGAAAAATGAGGCACGACACGATGACACGGCACGAATCGACACGAAGTTATAAGTTAATGGGTAGACCCTTAATGGGTTCGGGTCATATCAGTGCCAACCCGATAAGATACAATAGTTAACGGGTCGGGTTAGGGTTGACCCCCTTCACCCGTTAATACTCGATAAAACCCGTAATGACCCTTTAATTTAAGTAAATAAGATATAGTTTTGGAACTTATAAACAATTTATGTAGCATAATGTTAATTTAATCATAATAAATTTTATCAAATGAGAGATTTAGTAATATCGATGAATTAACGGGTCTATTTGGATTCAAAAATGAGATAATATGCAACTTGTATACAATTAAAAATAATTCATTATCTTAATGGGTAATAACGAGTGAACACGACATGACACGATAACATAACGGGTTGGGTTTGAATATGATTTTTTCACATGATAAAAAAGTCACCCGTTTAGACACGAACCTAATAAGACCCGAACACGATAAAAAATTGACACGAACACGACTTGACACGACCCATTGACAGGTCTATTAATAGCGTACGCCCTGAGGGATGCTATCAAGAAGGTCGACCTACAAAATTGAATGACCAATTGGTCCCTTGAACTGACCCATCTTAACATTAAGTATGAACCCAGAATAGTGATCAAGGATCAATTCCTCGCAGACTTCATGGAAAAAATTTTAACATCGCCAAAATAAAAGGATGAACAACCGCATTCCATCTTGAAGTATTAGCAGTCGACAAGAAATCCTGGAAACTCTTTGTGGATGTCTCATCAAATAAGAAGGGCACCGTAGTTGGGATAGTGTTTGGGACACCACAAGGCAACCTTATTGAGAAATCCGTAAGACTAAGATTTAAAGACTCAAATAACAAAGCATAGTACGAAGCCATGGTGCACGGTCTTCTCATGCTAATCAGTTGGGTTCTTGCCACATTGTTATATATTGTGACTTTAGATTAATCACTAACCATCTCAATGGGGAATATAAAACAGGGGATCCTGGGATGAGAACTTATAAAAATAAAGCCATAATCCTTTTTCAATAATTCAAGCCTTCCTCGATAGAGAAGCTTCCAAGTAATGACAATAGCCATACAAACGCTATATCCACTCTGCCCTCCGTTATAGATATTGACCTAAAAAGAACAATCAAAGTGGAGTACATAAATGGACCAAGCATTAAAGATGCAGTGAAGAATTTGGGCCTCCTCTATGTGGAATTGGCTCCATCATATATGGACTCCATCATTTCCTACTTGAAAACTAACGAATTACCTCCCGATGACAAAAAGGCACACAATTTTAATATTAGGTCAGCCATGCCTCAATGCCAGTGGAAATTTGTGCCATCGTTCATTCATCACCCCTCTACTAAAGTGCATTCACCCAGACCAAAAGTGGAAGGAGTTTTAAATGAGATGCATAAAGGAAGCTACGGGGCACACACAGGTGAAAGGCCCCTTCCTATAAAATGATCTCTCAAGGATCCTGGTAGCGATTTATGAAGAATTACACTGTAAGGTTTGCCATAAAATGCCCCAAATGTCATTTATTTTCACAGTTGATCAAGCAATCTACAAGAGATTTGAACCCCCTCACGAGGCTATGGACTTTGGCCCAATGGGGGATGGACAAAGTGGTTCCACTTCTTATTGAACTAGGAAATCACAGTTATCCTTTAACAATGAATGGCAACTTCAAAAAATGGGTTGAGGCCGAACCATACACCCATATCAAAGAACTAGACGCTAGGAAGTTCATTTGGAGGAATCTTATCACAAAGTTTGGAATACCAAGAGCACTGGTTACAGGCAATGAAGATCAGTTTAATAATGATTCTTTTCATGAGTTTTATACCGAACACGGAGTCACGGTCCACTATGCATCAACAGCCTTTCCCTAATGCAACGGGCAAGAAGAGATCAATAATAAAAACCCTTTTGTCAGGTATCAAACGCTGATTAAAGAACATTAAACGGAGATGGGTGGATGAGATTTCATTTGTTCGGTGGGCAAATAGGATGAACCCTTGAAAATATACAAAAAAAAACTCTCTACTACCTTCCTCAAAACATGTAAGCATTCATCCCCTTGGATATTGAAATTCCAACACTCAGATCTAGGGGTGTAAGCGGTACGGTTTGGTCGGTAAATTTTATATACCAATACCAAGACCAAACTCTAGATGGTAAATCCAAAATTTACCAGTTTACCACCCGGTACACCAAAATCAATACCAAAACCAAACTGCCTGGTATTTCGATTTTTTTGGCAATTTCGGTTTTTTTCTGGTTTCGATAAATTCTAGTTTTTTCTGGTAAATTCTGGTTTTTTCTAGTTTCTTGTTTTGGTTTTTTCTGGCTTCAATAAACAACACTAAAAGTCCCAAAAAACCAAAAACTAAACCGACCAACTTTTTTAAATATTAAAACCAAAACCAAAACCAACTTTTTTCTGGTTTTGGTAAATTTGGTATGGTAATTTTGGTAAATTCGGTACGGTATGGTAATTTTGGTACGATTTTTTCTAGTGTCGGTAAATTCGGTATGGTAATTTAGGTAAATCGGTTTTTTAAATATTAAAACCAAAACCAACCAACTTTTTTGCGGTAATTTTGATTTCGGTAAGACTAGTTTCTGATATTTTAATATATGAAATGATATGCCCCAAGTGTGACCTCGGCCCAGAGACACCAACCTCGGCCGAGTTAATGGCCGACTTTGGACAAGCCTTGGGCGCGCGATATCAGCCCTCGGTCATATCAGGGTCGGCCTAGGCCGACACTACCTCAAGCCTCTCCAAAGGACACTGCACGCGTCATAAGGATCAGTAGCACTCTCGTACACTTGGGAATGGCAACCTCGGCCAGATGTAGGCCGAGATGGCAAGTAACCCTAGTAATAACTCAATCATGACGACAATCAATGCTCCAATCACAAGCCTGCCCAACCTCGGCCCGAGCTGACCCTATCCATTGTCTCGGCTAGGATCAAGCCGAGACTCCTATGGTTTACCTCATACAAAACGAACTAGACTTGTCAACCTCGGCCTCTCCTAGGACGAGGTTATGCACCAGTATGGCAGACAAGCATCTGCTGACATTTGGATAAGGACACGTTGGCACAAATCAGTTGTAACAAGATTATTCCCCACATGTGGGGAGAATATTTCATCATCATCCTCTACATGTGACAGCGACAGGTGGCTCTCCCATATTGGTGAGGCTAACACACACATGCATACCACATGCATGGGGGGTATACTACACCCCCTAGGTACTATATATAGAGGTCATCCTCTACCTTGTAAAGGATCAGAAATTAATAACCCTAGCTGAAACTCTGTTCAAATACATAGTAGAGAGAGAAAGCTTGAGATATTATATCTATGGCCATTAGAGCCCTCATACAGTGATACACATCATACACTTGCACAGTGGACGTAGGCCAAATTGGCTAAACCACTTATATTCCGGTGTGAATCCTCTTCTCCTCACCTCCTTCTACTATATGTGTATGTACTCCTATGCTGCCATTGTTAACATTGAATTGAGCTTACAAACACCTTGAAGGGTGGTGCCGTTTCCAGCATCATCATTTTGGCGCCGTCTGTGGGAACGAGAAGATAACTCTTCCTCTTTTTTTTTTCTCTACTTAGCCTCACCGGAGACTTTGGTGGTAAACCAGGCCTCCCCCTATCATGGAGCTGTTTCACCATTGAAAGAGATCCTTTAAGTTATTAAGCTCACCTTCTACTCAAGCTCTTTATTGCTAACACATGGCACCAGAGTTACCACCGCCTCTTCCACCACCCGATGGAGGCGGGCCAAGTTCCAGCCAGGCACCACCCCAGTCCTAAATGGCGGAGGTGGCTGCATCGTTAAAATCCTTAGCTGTAACGCAGCAAGCAATGAAGGAGAAATTCGAACAGCTCAGCCAAACTATGATGAGGCCACCTGGAGTCTCACCGGATATGATCACTCCGGTGGCTGTTCAGCCTCATCCAAATGCCAGGGGACCACCAGGCACCGATGAAGGATCAGCCTGCACCCCAGAGGAGAAAGGACGTTGCTGTCCCTAGGCGCTTGCGCCTGGGGAGCCAAGGAAACCCTTGCCCAGAGGACAGGTATGACGATCTAGAGGCGGAAGATGCGCCGAAAGACTGCTGAGAGCCGTATGAGGTGTCGAATAACACCGTACGACCTCTTCGGCAGAGTCAAGGATGTGTCTGCTGAAGAGATGAAGAGGCTCAGAAGAGAGGGTCGGCTTTCGATCGGTTGAGCAGAGGATCAACCTTTGAGAGGTTGGGACCAGTGAATGACCTAAGACACAGGTTATCCAGGTCCAGGAGTGCTGTCGCTCGCAAAGAGGGGACAGACCAGGTCGGCCTGACCAAGGCCGACCCTGTGACAGAAGAGGCAGAGAACAGGAAGAGGTCAATAGCCAACGCTGTGCTGTAGCACGGGAACCCTCGGTCCATCCCATGGAAATGGCTGGGGATAACCTCGGCTAGGTCGAAGGTGGAAGACCATGGAATGACTCCATCCAGCGCCTCGAGGAGAAGATAGGAGATCTCATTAGAAGTAGAGATCCATTGCAGAGGGGTTACTCAGAGGGCTCACCGTTTGTGGCTAGGATAGTGAGCTTCCCAACCCTAGCTAAGTTCAAACCTCCTGTGGTGTCTCCCAAGTATGACGGCAGCACCAACCCAGTACACCACATAGAGATGTATCAATCGGCAGCAGACATCTACTCGATAACCGATGATATGAAGTGTAGAGCCTTCTCTGGGACCTTAACAGGGGCAGCGCACAGCTGGTTTACCTCTCTTCCGAAGAACTCGATTGAGAACTTCAAAGGCTTAGCTGAACGGTTCATCCATAACTTCTACTTTGGGGTGAGACCTCAAAAGAAGACCACTCACCTGCTGTATGTCAAGCAGGGTAAGGATGAGAGCCTAAGGGACTACATAGCCAGATTCAACAAAGAGAAGTTGGAGGTCGAGGATTATGAAGAGAATATAGCCATGATCGCTCTCATATGGGGTCTACAGAAAGGAAAGCTGTTGTGGAAACTTGCGGAAGACCCCCCAAGATCTATGGTAGAGATCTTGGCAACCGTAGGGAAAGTAATGAATGCGGAAGAGGCAATGGCTGCCAAGTATGAGGATGAAAACTGCGGTAGTAGTAGTGGAAAGTCCCAAAAGAAGAGAGATGGGAAGAAGAGGTCGGGTGAAGACAAGTTCGCCCACTATACTCCTCTGACTGTGAGCTGTAAGCACATCCTCAACGAGATTAAGAATGACAGGACTCTGAGATGGCCAGAGAAACTAAAAGCCCCACCACATAAGAGGAATAAAAACCTATGGTGCGAGTTCCACCAGGATCATGGCCACGTCACGGATAGATGCTTCGCTTTGAAAGATGATATTGAAAAGATGTTAAAATCCGGCAAGATGAGGAAATATGTGGATGGAAAGAACCCCAAGGGTGGAAGAGATGAAAATAAGAAAAGAAGAAATGACAAATGCCGTGATAACGTCCCGGCCCGAAGAGACGATGATTCAGAAAGAGATGATGAAGACGATTCGGATCTTCCTCCGAGAGATGACAACACCCCAGTGAAGAGGGTATGTATGATCTCGTTTGGTGTCAACACCATATGCGGGGGATTTACATGAGGTGGCTCTGAAGTAGCTGATAGGAAGGCTCACATGGTAGAAGCCAAGTCGGCGGCCAAACTTGAAGTTATGAATCTAACGTCTTCCGATACAGTGCAGAAGAGGAAGAAAGTGGACATGGACACCCTTATAGTTGGGTTCTCCAGGATCGACTTCAAGGGTATCTTGGACCCCCATGATGACCCTTTGGTTATAACAAAAAGGGTGCATGGATGCGAGGTGCAGAGGATCCTCGTAGATGGGTGGAGCTCGACAGATGTGATGTTCTGGCCATGCTTCAAGAGCTTGGGCCTTAGTAGATCAAGACTAGTACCCTATCACCACCCCCTTATAGGCTTCAGTGGGGAAAAGGTTCACCCCTTAGGCATGTATGAGATGGACGTACGGATGGGTGATGAGTGGCCTAAGAGGTTGACCAGGAAGATTTATTTCTTCGTAATGGACGAGAGTGTCTTCTCGGCCTATAACCTCATCATAGGAAGAGTGGACCTTAAGGAGTTCGAGGCTGTTCCATCGACGGTCCACCAGATGCTAAAATTCCCGACCCCCTATGGGGTAAGGGAAGTGCAAGGTGAACAGACCACAGCGTGAGAATGTTACTTTAACTCGGCCGAAGAGAGAGAGGCCCATAAGAGGGCCACCACCACTTATAGCATTGATACTCTTGATCCAAGAGATGAGACAAAATTAAAGAAGGGAGAGGCCACGAAAGAGGTTGAATCCATCGTCCTCAACAAGGACGAGCCAAAAAAAACCATTCAGGTGGGCAAAGCCCTTAATTCGGAAATCAAGGAAGAGTTGATAAACTTCCTCAGGAAGAGGCAGAGTGTCTTCGCATGGAGTCACGCAGACATGCCGGACATCGACCCTGAGGTGATGAGTCACAATCTCAACGTGACCAAAGATGCCAAGCCTATCAAACAGAGACGAAGAGTCTACTCCAGGGAGAAATATGACATCATCCGAGAAGAGGTCAAAAAGTTAGAAGAGGCTGAGTTTATAAGAGAAGGCACATATCCGAAATGGCTATCAAATGCAGTCATCGTACCCAAGGCCAATGGGAAGTGGAGAATGTGTGTCGATTTCACTGACCTAAACAAATCTTGTCCAAAATACAGTTATCCCTTACCTCGAATTGATCAGATGGTGGATGCTACAGTGGGACATGAGCTCATGAGCTTCATGGACGCATACTCAGGCTACAACCAGATCTTCATGGATGTTGAAGACTCAGAGAAGATAACCTTCATTATCGACAAGGGAACGTACTACTACAAAGTAATGCCCTTCGGTCTGAAAAATGCAGGGGCAATGTACCAACGTCTTATTAATAAGATGTTTGAAGAACAAATAGGTAAGACCATGGAGGTGTATGTAGATGATATGCTAACAAAGATCTTGAAAGCTTGCACCCATGTAGCAGACCTTGAGATGACCTTCGATGTTATGGACTCATATAGAATGAAACTCAACCCGACAAAGTGTGTCTTTAGGGTAGGAGCTGGGAAGTTCCTAGGATTCATTATCAACCAGAGAGGAATTGAATCGAACCCTGAGAAAATCAAGGCATTGCTTGACATGAAGACTCCTAGGAGTATCAAGGATGTCCAAAGACTCACGGGGAGAGTGGATGCGCTTAACAGATTTGTCTCTAGGGCAACGGACAAATGTCTTCCATTCTTTAAAGTTCTAAGAAAAGCCTTCCAATGGGGTGAAGAGTGTGAAAAAGCCTTCAACTAACTCAAGTCTTACTTGGGGTCCCCCTTATTGCTATCTCGGCCCGTCGCAGGAGAAAAGTTGTATGTGTATCTGGCAGTCTTTGAATCAGCCATCAGCGCAGCCATAATACGAGAAGACGATGGGATCCAAAGGCCTGTATATTTCAACAGTAAGGCCCTTCAAGGGTCTGAACAAAACTATCCCCGTATGGAAAAGTTGGCTTACGCCTTAATACATGCTTTAAGGAAAATGAAGCCTTACTTCTAAGCTCACTCCATGGTAGTCTTCACTGACTCCCCACTAAAACAGGTCCTGCATAAACCTGAGAAGTCAGGGAGATTGATGACCTGGGCCATCGAGTTGGGGGAGTATGATCTTACCTACTAGCCTAGGACAGTCATCAAAGGGCAAGCCCTCGCAGATTTCATTGCTGAGTTCACCTGGGATGAGGCCGAGGCAGAGAAGGGCCTGGTGGGCATAGAAGAGACAAACCGTAGTGTCTTCCAAAAATAGGAAGAGACGACACCAAGTGTCTTCCGAGACCATGAAGAGGTCGCACCCAAAAAAGTTATGAGCAGGATTGCGTAGAACGAGGAGGATCGATACCTCTTCAAACAGGGAGTCATGACAGAAGGGGTCTTCTCATCAAATACAGATATTTGGAGCCTCTTCATTGATGGATCTTCCTGCGACAGTGGAAGCGGTGCGGGGCTAATACTCTCGGCTCCAGATGGTGCCAACATTGAATACGATTTGAGATTCAACTTCCAGGCCTCAAACAACGAGTCCGAGTATGAGGCCATGATAGCAGGTCTCTTGTTGGCAAAGACTCTTTCCGTAAAGCGACTCCTACTCCACAACGACTCAAGGTTAGTTGTCAATCTAGTACTAGGAGTCTATGAGGCCAAAGATGAAAGGATGGCCAAGTACTTGAAGAGGGTAAGAACGATGTTAAAATATTTTAAAGAGGCAAAGCTGAAGAGAGTGCCTCGATAAAGCAACAGTCACGCAGATGCATTGGCAAGGCTGGCCTCTGCCATGAAGACAGGTGTTAGAAGGACCATTCTGATCGAGTTCTTGGGAAAGGTAACCATTGAGGACGAAGAGATATGTAACCCTTGTCACAATTTGAACCTATGAGACTCATGGATTGACCCCCTCATCAGATACATTCGAAAGGGAGACCTACCTGAGTCCAAGTTAGAGAGGAGAAAATTGAGATATAGAGCTGCCAAGTTCTCGATGATAGGAGACGTCTTGTACAAGAAGGGATTTCTATTGCCTCTCCTCATATGTGTGCATCCCGCGAAAGTTCCCTGGGTCTTACAGGAGGTTCGTGAGGGGTCTTGCTCTAGCCACATAGGGGGAAGACCCTTGGCCAAGAGAATCATCACACAGGGGTACTGGTGGCCAACCTTGTCCAAGGACGCTGCAGCCTACGTGAATAGGTGTGATAAATGTCAAAGATTCGCCACTATTTCTCATCAACCTCATCAGTCGATGACGTCAATCACTTCTCCATGGCCATTTGCAGTATGGGGAATTGACTTAGTAGGACCTCTGCCAAGAGCTGCCAATAATTATAGATTCTTGATAGTTGCCATCGACTACTTCTCAAAATGGGTGGAGGCAGAACCAATGATAACAATCACGGAGCAGAAGACCTTCCAGTTTATTTGGAGGAACATCATATGAAGATACGGCCTCCCAAACACTCTCATCTCGGACAATGGGACCCAGTTTAAGAACTCCTTTTTAGGAAAGTATTGCCTAAGAGTTGGGATAAAGCAGTTCTTCTCATCTCCTGGCCGACCTCAAGAAAATGGCCAGACCGAGGTGGAAGATGGACTGAAGAGGTCTACGCTGTATTATAGGCCTACAGAACAATGGCAAGGACACCTACAGGAGAAACCCCGTTCATGCTAGCACATGGCTCAGAAGCTGTCATACCAACATAAGTAGGACTCCCAACTCATAGGGTTCAGACCTATGACCCCAATAAAAATAGGGAAGAGAGGAGGTTAGACCTAGATCTGATTGAAGAAAGAAGAGAAGACGCTGAGATCAGACAAGCAGCCTACCAATAGAGGGCAGCGAAATTCTACAGCTAGAGGGTGAAGTCAAGACCCATTGCAGTGGGAGACCTAGTGCTAAAAAAGACCTTATAAAAAGAAAATAAGCTTCACCCAAACTGACATGGCCCCTACAAAGTGACAGAAGAGGTTGTGCCTGGCACCTACAGGCTGGAAAACCAAGAAGGAGAACCCTTTTCTAACCCACGGAATGCTGATCACCTAAAGAAATATTACATTTGATGTTGCATAGAGTTTGTAAATGTACAATCTTGTTATGAAGAGGTTATTAATAAAAGATCAGTTCCTATGACGACTCTTGTGTCATTCTTATATCAGAAACTATGGGGATAACATCTTAGGTGATGACCTCAGACCTTCATAACACCATTCAGTGGTGACGAGGTCTGAGCTCAGACACCATAATGGATGACCTCAGACCCTTAACATCATTAATTTGTTGATTAATTATGAGGATAACATCATAGGTGATGACCTCATACCTTCATAACACCATTCAGTAGTGATGAGGTCTGAGCTCAGACACCATAATGGATGACCTCAGACCCTTAACATCATTAATTTGGTGATTAATTATGAGGATAACATCACAGGTGATGACCTCAGACCCTCATAACATCATTCAGTGGTGACGAGGTCTAAGCTCAGACACCATAATGAGATGACCTCAGACCCTTAACATCATTAATTTGGTGAGTAATTATGGGGGTAACATCTTTGGTGATGACCTTAGACCCTCATAACACCACTATAGTGACGAGGTCTGAGCTCAGACACCATGATGGGATGACCTCAGACCCTTAACATCATTAACTTGGTGAGTAATTATGGGGATAACATCTTAGGTGATGACCTCTGACCTTCATAACACCATTCAGTGGTGACGAGGTTTGAGCTCAGACACCATAATGGATGACCTCAGACCCTTAACATCATTAATTTGGTGATTAATTATGAGGATAACATCACAGGTGATGACCTCAGACCCTCATAACACCATTCAGTGGTGACGAGGTCTGAGCTCAGACACCATAATGAATGACCTCAGACCCGTAACATCATTAATTTGGTGAGTAATTATGAGGATAACCTCTTTGGTGATGACCTCAGACCTTCATAACACCATCAGTGGTGACGAGGTCTGAGCTTAGACACCATAATGGATGACCTCAGACCCTTAACATCATTAATTTGGTGATTAATTATGAGGATAACATCACAGGTGATGACCTCATACGTTCATAACACCATTCAGTGGTGACGAGGTCTGAGCTCAGACACCATCATGGATGACCTCAGACCCTTAGCATCATTAATTTGGTGATTAATTATGAGGATAACATCACAGGTGATGACCTCAGACCCTTATAACACCATTCAATGGTGACGAGGTCTGAGCTCAGACACCATAATGAGATGACTTCAGACCCTTAACATCATTAATTTGGTGAGTAATTATGGGGATAACATCTTTGGTGATGACCTCAGACCCTCATAACACCACTATGGTGACGAGGTCTGAGCTCAGACACCATGATGGGATGACCTCAGACCCTTAACAGACAAGCTTCATAATGTTAGAACTTACAAACAACGATCAAAAAATCCTTTAAGGGTTTGAAGGGGGAATGTTAACATCCTCGGCTTGGTGGGCCTGAACTATGTTGGTCACCTCGACCATATCATCACGATGGTCTGCCCCTCCAACCTCGGTGCCTTCCAACGTAGCAATATCGACAGGAGCGGCAGCCTCTTCCTCAACCTCTTGAAGAGCCTGGGCAAACTGAGGATCGGCAAAGCCGATACCAACGAAATCAGAGGCCTTCAAAGTGACGGCCTCTCTCTCCCTGATGTCAGCCCATTTAATAGTGGCTTTGATACCTCTTTCAAGGTATTCAAAGCCTAAGCCCATGAACTCATCAGAGGACTTATAGTCAGAAATTATCTTCTCGGAAGCATCGTCAAGGGCAACCCTAACAGCTGAGTTGACCTTCTTCTGCAGAACATCATCCTTAGCCTTCAGAGCTGCAGCGTGATCCTTGCCAAGTAGTGCATAGCTGCCAGGCCCTGCATATTTTGTGATCATGAATAAGATGAAGAAAAATCAGATGTTACACTTAAAGAATTTCTGAAGAAAGATCAAGTCATACCTGAACGACTCTGTGAATGCCGAACTCAACCAGCAATGGGGTGTCCAGTGACCTGAAGAAGCGTTTGTCAGCCTCGGTCATTGCAGAGCCGATGGCATCTAGGGCCTGAAGACTGTGGCCAAATATACTATGAGTTATCTTTAACTGATCTAGACGAGCCGACAGTGCGTCAGCTGGAGAGATGGGGATGACACTGTCAGCAGTCTTCTTCTTCAGCCTCTGATCCTCAGGGGCATGACCTTCTGGAGCCCTCTTCTTTGTGGCTTGGGGCTTTGAGGTAGAGGGAGCTGGAGGAGGAGCGTTCAGACCAGCTTTCTTGGCAAGTCTCGTCAAATTGGGTGCAGCCATCTCCTAAAGTTCGTCCGAGATATCCTGTGGTCGCTCTGCAAAAAATTAGTAGATTTGAGAAATAATCAGACATGAATAAACTCAGAAGTTCAACTTGAAATAAAAATGCTTACCAAGCTCGGCAAGGGGACTCCCACCTAGACCTGTCCCTGAGAGGTAGTGGGGGTCATCAAATGTTCGAACCTAACAAACAGACCGTGTGCCCCATTATCTTAAAGGGCTTTCACCTTCTGAAGGTTTTATAGACTCAGGCCAGGGTCGGCCCTCGCAGACATTGTGACTTTACCCCACCTCAGGGGCATCCTCGGCTCCAGAATAGACGAGGGAACACATGGGCCAAATTCCCATGGCCTAGAAGCGAAGAAGTACCAAGGCTTCCAGTTATGATTGGAAGTCTGAGTTATTTGAAGCATTTTCTTCTTAGGTTTCCAAGCTACAAAATGATAGTAGCTCGAATGATTTTTGGCTGAGGAAGGGACATAGCAACCTACAAAGATCTGAACTGGGAGGTTAGAGTGGTGGACTGCCCTCCACAAGACTATGGCCCCTATAATGACCCTCCAGGCATTGGGGGATAGTTGTGGGGGGCCAAATTGATGTAGGAGAGGATGGACTTGATAATGGGATGGATGGGTAGATGAAACCCTAACTTGAACATCTGCTCATACAAGAAGACCTCGCCATATCGGCCGTGATAAGCCCTCTCTTCCCTCAGAGGTGTTCTTAGCTTTATGGAAGGACAAATGGAGTACAAATATCTGAAGCAGAGAAGGTATACCTCAGTAACTGTGCTCTCGATCTCAGCCGCCTCAAAGACGTCGACATCGCTTTCAACATCATCATCGTCATCTAGCTCAATATCGGTCGGAGAAGATGTTGATGAGTTACTCAGAAACCTCTGAGCGAACTCTGTCCCGGTGATGGCAGACAGGGGAATGGCATCAAGTATGGGTGGTACAACCACACTTGGCTCAACAATTTCAACCTCTGAGGAAGATGCTGAGGTGCTTGAGCTATTATGGGATGAGGCTCGGTTGGAGACCTCGGCCTGATCAGGGGCCTGATCAGGCCGAGGTGTGAAGTCCATGGCCTCCTGAAAGTAATCCACAGACATAGGGTCTGAGGTAGAAGATTCAGACTCAGACATCGGTATGGGCTCGGCAGGGACCTCTGTCTGATAGAAAAACTCTGGGGGATCAGGATATATCACCTTAAGAGGTGGTGGAAAGATAGGTCTAATGGGAAATTCTTGTGACCTACGAGCCTACTCTTGTGCTCTTTCTATTTGTCTAATCTTTTCTAAAGTCTTCTCTCTAAGGGAGGGGAACTCCTCAAGAAGCTGGTATAAGGGTCTGAGCATCAGGGGACGACACTACACTTGAGGAACTTCCTAAACTACAAACAAGGTTGGCTGATAAAATAAAGGAAACTAAAGATCAAATCAAGAAATTCAAAGCAAACACAGTTCGCCTGAAATAATGGTGCTCGCCAAAAAACTTAGAAACTCATCGACAAACACGAAAATAAGGAGACTTGCAGGAAAAATGAAGGGAAAAGTACGACGAAGGTTACCTGAGGATAAAACAGTAAGGAGAAGACAAGAAGACGCAAGAAAACACCTTCCAAAAGCTCGAGCAGAGATCTTTCTAGAGAGAGAGTTACAGGAACTAGTTTCGCCAGAAAAGAGAAGAAATGAAGAAGAAATGAGGGAAATAGGGTTCAAAACCCTTAAATACATAGGCGCATTTCCCAAGTCCCATCATTGCCTTGGGAACCTCAAAGGGCGGATGACAGCACACACCTACCAAGCAAGCATACTTCAGCATTGGACAAGTGTCAAACAAATATTGTCTCGTCATAGACAGGCCTCGGTGGTGTGATAATCCCCTAGTCACCTGCTCTCACATATGACTAAGGGCTGGGGGGTGATTGATATGCCCCAAGTGTGACCTCGGCCCAGAGACACCAACCTCGACCGAGTTAATGGTCGACTCTGGACAAGCCTTGGGAGCGCGATATTAGCCCTCGAACATATCAGGGTCGGCCCAGGCCGACACTACCTCAAGCCTCTCCAAAGGACACTGCACTCGTCATAAGGATCAGCAGCACTCTCGTACACCTGGGAATGGAAACCTCGGCCAGATGTAGGCCCAGATGGCAAGTAACCCTAGTAATAACTCAATCATGATGACAGTCAATGCTCCAATCACAAGCTTGCCCAACCTCGGCCCGAGCCGACCCTATCCATTGTCTCGGCTAGGATCCAGCCGAGACTCCTATGGTTTATCTCATACAAAACAAACTAGACTTGTCAACCTCGGCCTCTCCTAGGCCGAGGTCATGTACCAGTATGGCAGCCGAGCATCTGCTGACATTTGGATAAGGACACGTTGGCACAAATCAGTTGTAACAAGATTATTCTCCACACGTGGGGAGAATATTTCATCATCATCCTCTACATGTGACAGTGACAGGTGGCTCTCCCATATTGGTGAGGCTAACACACACATGCATACCACATGCATGGGGGGTATACTACACCCCCTAGGTACTATATATAGAGGGCATCCTCTACCTTGTAAAGGATCAAAAATTAACAACCCTAGCTGAAACTCTGTTCAAATACACAGTAGAGAGAGAAAGCTTGAGAGATTGTATCTATGGCCATTAGAGCCCTCATACAGTGATACACATCATACATTTGCACAGTGGACGTAGGCCAAATTGGCTGAACCACTTATATTTCAGTGTGAATTCTCTTCTCCTCACCTCCTTCTACTATATGTGTATGTACTCCTATGCTGCCATTGTTAACATTGAATTGAGCTTACAAATACCTTGAAGGGTGGTGTCGTTTCCAGCATCATCATGAAACCAAAACCATTTTTTTTGGATCAAAATGGTACGGTACGGTACGGTAAAAATTCGTACCGCTTCCACCCCTACTCAGATTAGAGGTATTTGAGGACGACCAAAATGATGACCAAATATCTCATGAGTTAAATATAGAAAAATAGAGAAGGGAGAAAGCTCTCATGGATTTGGTCACTTATTAGCAAGAGATAGCAAACAAAATTGATAAGAAGGTCAAGATAAGAGAATTCCAGATTGGTAACCTGGTCGTCAGAAAGTATTTACTCGCTACAAAGAAGCCATCTGACTGGAAATTGTAACTGAAATGGCAAGGACCTTACCGCATAGCTTCAAAAGGAGGTGGGTGTAATATGTGAGTGCAGATTTAAGGAGGCATCGCGTCGAGCGTGTTTTAGACTTGAGCAACATTGTTGCGCCTATGTATACATCTTTGTGGAATCAAAGTCTACGTAGTTTGTGGGTTCGTACAATATGCGAGAGAGAGCACAGTTTTTGGTGGTTTTGGGTGCGTGGGGGGTGCCTAATCTGGCTATTTGCCTCTCAAACTACCAATTTTGGTAGTTTTGGTGCGCGGGGGTGCCAAATCCGGCTAGTGGCCTCTCAAATGTCCATATACCGTAATGAAACTATGAAAATCTGCTCGTCACTATAGAACCCGTGACGGAGCTCAAGAGGTGCCCCCAATATCATCATCCATCAAATGAGGGGAGAACTCTCCTTTTATAGAAAAAGTTCCTCAAGTGGGCGTGACACGTTTCATGTTCTCTATGGAACCAAGTGTCCAATATTTATGGTGCCACTTGTCACAATATATGTGGTGACATATTAAATGAACAAATTAAATTACTAGTAGAGTATTATCTAGTGTAATTTTCAAATGCGGAGTATACGTAATATATTAAATCGCGCATAATAATATCTCAGCCCGTGTAAGGTCTGGATTGTAGTAAAACTCGATAAATTATAAATTAATATTTGATCAAATCTACGGGGTTAATTTATTAGAGTGTTGATGGTTAATTCATTTAATCCCACTCTACATTTGCCCCCTCGTAGATATAGTTGGTGTGTTGATGCCTCGGCTGAGACATATCAACTATGTGTATGAAATAAATCGTTCAGCCTGTTTTGGCTAGAAAATTATCACATAACCCTTTTCGATCTGTTTATCGTGCGTGATATGCGCATATCATCTATATGTAGTTTTGAGGGCTATTTTATTGCCTCTGCTTTTCATTTTGGAGGAGTATTTTGGGGGTTTCACCCATTCCTCTCAAGTGATCATGTCTCCATAATTTTATTGTTGTTTCAAACATTTTGAACATCAAATCTGCCAGATGTACTGGCCCCAGCAACGAATTGGTGGTTTTCTAAGTATAGTGGATCTTTTGCAATCATAAGATCGAAACCTATCTAAGTATAGGGCAACCATTAGTGCTTCGAGTGAACTGGGTTTTTTTAAAACCAATATATTTTGTAAGCGTTCCAGACTTTTATTTGGTCGAGAAACCATAAAGGTCCTTTTCGGACTTTAAGCGTGCCCAAAAATCAGGGTCTTTAAGCCTGCCTAGTAATGTAGGGCTTTATGTCTTCCTTAAGGGGGTTATGCGTGCCTAGTAATATCTGACTTTAAATCTCCTATGAGTAAGGGTCAGACACGCCTAGGACTTTAAATCTCCCAGAATCGAGGGTGGAGGCAGGCCAAGTCATATTGGTCTTTAAATCTCCCATAACCGAGGGTGGAGGTGGGACAAGTCATATTGGTCTTAAAAACAAAATCTCCCATTACTGAGGGTCAAGCGGGCTAAGTCATATTGGTCTTAAAATCTCCCTTAATCGAGGTTCAGGCGGTCCAAGTTATATTGGACTTAGAATCTCCCATAACCGAGGATCAAGCGGGCCAAGTTATATTAGACTTAGAATCTCCCATGACCAAGGGCCATTGGGCCAAGTTATATTGGACATAGTATCTCCCATATCCGAGGGTCAGTTGGGCCAATTTATATTGGACCTAGAATCTACCATATCTGAGGGTTAGGCGGTCCTAGTAATGTAGGCAATAAATCTCCCATAACTGAGGGTTAGGCGGGCCTAGTAATATAGGCGACAAATCTCCCATATCCGTGGGTCAGGCGGGCTTAGTAATGTAGGACTTTACGAGAACTGTAATGCACCTCTATGGGCGACTTGTCACAATACTAGCAAAGTTTGTGAGGACTATAATGCACTTCTGTGGGCGATTTACCACAATACTGGTAAACTTTGTGAAAACTATAATGCACCTTGGTGAGCGACTTACCATAATACTCGTAAGGATTATATGAATTATAATGCACCTCTGTGGAAGACTTACCACAATACTGGTAAGGTTTGTATGAACTATAATGCACCTCTATGGGCGACTTACCACGAAACTAGTAAGATTTTGTGAGAACTATAATGCACCTCTTTGAGTGACTTACCTCGAAACTGGTAAGGTTTGTGAGAACTATAATGCACCTCTTTGGGTGACTTACCTCGAAACTGGTAAGGTTTTTTGAGAATTGTAATGCACCTCTGTGGGCGACTTACCTCGAAAGTAGTAAGGTTTGTATGCAAACTCTGTATCCATGCTCTAGGTTTTGCGGGCAATTTTCTTGGCCCCCTATCGTTATGATGGAAATAATGTCATATAGTCAGTATGATATGTGAGCCATCCAGTGGCTATGTTGAACAACTTTGATATTTATCTTGGGGATGCTTCATCAATGATGGTCATTCTGGGATAGAATCCGAGAATGCTTGTCCCCTGTTTTTATGCTTAACTACAAGTGGTACACAATACTTTGCCCCCTCTTTACTTTGCTTTGTCTTTTATATCAAGATAAAGTAAAGTAAAGAAAAATATATATACTAGCTAAAACACCATATAAGAGTTTAAAGCATTTAAATACATTTCACGGGGCATTTGCCCCTAATTAAAATAAAATCTCTTGAGCGTTTAGCTTTGACATCTGTAAGACCTGATGTAATTTCTCAAGCTCGATTTGATCATGTCCGTTAAATATCTCCAAGGATAAAAAATCGACTCGAATTCTAGCACAAAAATCATTAGTAACTTGTGAGGCATATTAGGGTTCCATATATGATCATGTGGGGTATATATTTCCCCCATTATTTTATTTTATGTCAATAGAATAAAATAAACTCGGAAACATGCTTCGAGGAATCATAGACATATTGTTCTGTGCAATTTAATGATGCGAATTTGATATGCTACAATATGCATATATCATGCAATGAGTTATTTATCCCATGCCCCCACTATTTTATCAAAGCTGAGAAAAACTCAGAAACGGTCCATTAAATCATTTATAGAATAATTCAGTCAATAAGCATGCCCGGTCACCTCGAGGTGAGTAATAAATGTCAGACTTGAATTTTCATGGAAATAACATAGCAATGTGAATAAATCATAATTTTGCATAAATTGAATTTAAGGTAGCGCAAAAAGTTATTCCGGGCGACCATGGATGGGGTTGCTCCGAGAAACCGTAAATGAGGCAGCTTGAGCTACTAGGACGAGGCAGCTCAAGTGACTGGAATGAGGCAGCTCGATCCACAAGGGCGAGGCTACTCGATCCACTAGGGCGACGCCGCTCGAGGAACTAGGACAAGACTTCTTGAGCCACTAGAGAAAGGCCGCTCGAGCCACTAGGGCGAGGCAACTCGAGCCACTAGGGCGAAGCTGCTCAAGGCACTAGGAGAAGGCTACTCGAGGCACTAGGACGAGACTACTCAAGCCACTAGGGAGAGGCTACTCGAAGAATTAGGAGAAGGTTGCTTGAGGCACTAGGTTAAGGCTGCTCGAGGAAACATAGATGAGGCCGCTCGAGGTACCTACTCGAGGTACCATGACTTGAGAAAATTGCTTTGTTTAAAAAAAATTATTTATGACAAGTTGCTCGAGGCACTAGGACGAGGCTGCTCGAGGCACTAGAATGAGACTTCTCGAGTCACTAGGATGAGGCAAGCTAGAGTCACTAGGACGAGGCTGCTCGTGGCTCCTGCTATAGGAACTCGATCAAGGTACCATGACTTGAGAAAAATGCTAATTTTTTCAGCAAAAATATTATTTTCCAAGGTTGCTCTAAAAATATCATTTTGATATGGTTGTTTGAAGGATGTCATTTTTGACATGGTTGCTCGATTACGTTCTGGTACTAACTCGTCAAATGGTCTTCATGGGATAACATAAATATTCACAATTTCAAGGGGCATATGATTTTTTCAGAAATAAATATTTTCTACTCGAGCAACTTAAATCCGTGCGAGGTTGCAAATATTTTTAAACCTTGAAGAATATTTTCTTGGGGCGCAAATAAATCACGCACAAATTAAATTTCACACAATGCGAATTTAATGAAATAATAATCTTTACTAACTATTTATTGTCAACATGATTGAATGACATATATATGAATAATATTGTGCGCAAATTTTATTTTATTTTGAAAATATCTCGGATGTGGTTTTATTGCCACTGAAGAGGTTCCTCGAGTAACTTATATCTCATGCCTTTATAAATGTTAGACAAAAGCAAAACCCAAAACCTGGGACCTTAAGAGTCAAAATGGCATGTACCTCTTAATTAACATCCCAGCTCAAAAAGAAAACATCACACACGATATCAAACTTCCACGAAAATTGAGCTAGCTCTCCCGCTAGGGTTCCTCAGAGATCAAGGTCGGAGATCGAGGCTATTCCGAGATCTCGACCGCTCAAGGGTGTTCAGGGATAGTAGTTCGGATTTCCTCGAGGGGGTTATGTAGATACCTGTTTAAAGATCAACTGGTATATGGTGGATCTGTTTTAATTTCTCAGATGTAATCGCTTTTATGAAACCATGGTGAGCCGGAAATTTGTTTCAACTGGTTTGTTGGTGTGAGGTCCCATAGACCATGGTTGTTCAAGGATTTGATGGTTCGGAGGTCTAGTTGTTTAGAGTTCAAGTGGTTCGAAGGTTAAGCTTCCTCAGATATACTTGTTCGGAGGCCGATATTTTCTAGTGGGTCGAAGGGGTTTTGTACTGGATCAATTTTTTTTTAAACTAGTTCCAATTTGAACTGGATCGAATGGTAGCTCAGTTTAATCTTTGAGTTAAGTCATCTTGTTCGTTAATGGATCGTACTACGTTATCAACTGGATTCTCTTTCTTGATGAACGAATTCTTTTTTCCAACTAGGTTCTAACTGATTTCTCCTCTTAATTCATTTACACCCAAATGATAAATCGGATCAAATAATTTCGTCGGATTCTTTGTCCGAGTTTGGGACAGGGGTTCTTTCGGAGTTTTGAGACGTGGGAGAATAGGTTTTTTGGGTTAAATATCTGACATGGATTTCTTTTGGCAAGTATAGACTTAACGTGTTCTTCTCATTTCTAAAAGCCAAAAGTAAATTTGTGTGGCTCAAAAACAATGTACACAGTCTGATGTGACATAAAGATTAAAAAGCAGTCCTTTGGAAGTAGGAACTTTGTCCTTTTCTTTAACAAAAGTGTACGAATATACTTGTTTAATATGAACATTTATCAAGGCATATCTCTTCTAGATTTTTTTTCAAATCCACACGGTAACAAGTACAGTTCACACAATCTGTTATATATACATGTTCATATATTTCAACTAGTTTTTGTAATAATTCTGAACCGATACATGCATTATATCACGCGAGGTGTATTCACTGCATTTTATAAAAATGGATGTCGAAGTCATGCCTCGTCTAACTTTTGAAATAAACAATATATACTATTTTTTTCAGCTAAGATTTTGTAATATGCATCAGGCCATCTCATTTAATAACATAAGACTAAATAATGAAAAATATCATAATGCTTATCTGAGAAGGGGTGTTTTCTCCACTCTTATCGAGTTCTCCGTGTGTGCGCACGAGGTGTTACCCAATCGAAATCATGAATACCTCCCCAGCGCTGTCGCCAAATGTAAGATGTGAGTGCATATTTGAGGAGGCAGCGCATAAAGCGTGTTTTAGACTTGAGCAACATTATTGCGCCTATGTATCCGTCTTTGCAGAATCAAAGTCTGCGTAGTTCGTGGGTCCATACAATACGCTAGAGAGAGCTTGGGTTTTGGTGTTTTTGGTGCGTGGGTGGTGCCTAATCTGGCTATCCCCTCTCAAACGCCCAATTTTGGTAGTTTTGGTGCGTGGGAGGTGCCAAATCCGGCTAGCCTCCTCTCAAACGCCCATATATCGTAATGAAACTATGAAAACCCGCTCATCACTATCGAACCCGTGACAGAGCTCAAGAGGTGCGAGGGGGAGAAGAGTTATATTTCCTCTTCTTACTTTGTCCCCAAGACCATCATCCATCAAATGAGGGGAGAACCCTCCTTTTATGGTAAAAGTGCCTCAAGTGGGCTTGACACATATCATGTTCTCTATGGAACCAAGTGTCCACTATTTATGGTGCCTCTTATCATAATATATGTGGTGGCATATTAAATGAACAAATTAAATTACTACGATAGTATTGCCTAGTGTAATTTATTAAATGCGGAGTATACACAATATATTAAATTGCGCATAATAATATATAAGCCCGTGTAGGGTTTGGATTGTAGTAACACTCGATAAATCATAAATCAATATTTGATCAAATCTGTGGGGTTAATTTATTAGAGTGTTAGTGGTTAATTCATTTAACCCAACTCTACGGTGGGGGTTCGTACCATTTAGAAGAGATAGATAGGAAAGTAGATATAAGGTCATTGAATGCCATAAAACTTAGGAAGTTTTATCATTAGATATAAAGGAAGACGTTTTTTCTTTTTTTTACACAATAAAACGATATGCGGTTAGTTATCTAATTTGTTTAAAATCCCTATTTGATTTAATATAAGTCTGAACACCCATTTGAATAAGTGGTATGATCTGAGGCAGATCGATCAAATCCCACTCACGGAGTGGTATGATCTAAAGTAGATCAACCTAAAAGAGATAAAAAAAAACATACTTGAATAAGTGGTACGATATGAGGAAAATCGATCAAAACTTACTCAAGGAGTGGATCGACCTAGAAGAGGAAGAAAACCCATTTGAATAAGTGATACGATCTGAGGCAAATCGATCAAAACCCACTCCAGGATTGGTATGATCTAAATTACATTGGCCTAAAAGAGGTAAAAAACCATTTGAATAATTGTACGATCTGAGTCAAAACTGTCAAAACCCACTCAAGGAGTGGTATAAACCAAAGACTGGTTAAATAAATGTACAAAAATATAGCAATAGTTGATTGTTTGATTTACTTAAGACTCTAGAAACGGTTTGTTTTAAGTAAAAGACCTTCAGGGAAAAAAATGATGCAAGGCAAGCAAGCGAACAATGTCTAACAGAACTTGGTAACAATACTACATTACTTGCATAACAGGAAAATAATGGAAAGGAAAGCGTTGAAACTTTTTCATTAATAATTAAAAATGGCATGCAGCCTACAAAATGACCACCAAGGGTCAAAAAGAAAACGAAAATACATCAAAATTCCCTAAGACTGGTCGGCAGCTACGTCGTGATTAGTATATTCGATACCATAGGCAAGGGGAACTTCATCAGGAATAATGGTAGAAATATCAAATAATGCTAGGCCGATGCGTCCACGGGAGGACCTGCTAAGGGGTTGGTCGCAGGGGGATATTCCACATAGGTTAGGTTGCCTTTACTGGCATTGCCCCGTAAGATACCAATTACACAACCTTTATTAAAGGCAAAAAACTCATACTAGTCATACTAGGGTGACCTCCTGAACAACCACCTTATAACCCTCATCATATGACTTCTGAAGGTCGCCCTCTCGGGCCTTCTCCATTTGGCTCCTCATCCTCTGAAGGATATTTTTTCTAGAATTATTCATTTATGGGAGGTCTTTATCTTAGACAGCTCGATATCCACCGGTATGAACTCATTTTGAGTTCGCTCAGTTTCCTCCACGCTTTTATCTTTACGGTGACATCCTCCTTTAAATTTTTGCCCATGTCCTTAAAATCCATGCTCTATAAGTAGAGTTTATCCTTAAGAGTATTTTTTTTCTCTGGCGTATGACTCTAGCGCCCTCCAATAGTAGTCAGCTCCACCAGTGAACTCTTTTTGAACCTTCATGCTCTACACAAAGGGGAAGAAGTCAAAAATAATTCTCAACATATAAATTGATCGAAAAAAAGTATGCGACTTACCAACAAGTTACGATGATGGACCTTCTTGTAAAGCCTTTCCAAAGTGAAGCCCTTGATATCCATCATGTCAGACGGTAACATAACTACCTGGGTGATAGAGTAGGTAACCTTTATATTCTCATGAACCAAACTGGCCTCTGTCACAGGCTCCTTCCCCTTATAAAAGGAGATTTCCCAATGCAGACTGCGACTTGTCTGAGGAGTGGGGTTCTTGATCATTTCTCTTGCCTCTGCTCAGGCTCATTGATGATAAATGGTCGATAGGAATGTGTCAACAGAGTTTTTGAGCCACTATTAATTGTTGTTTTTTCGATCTTCTTCTTCTTAGCTTATTTAGCCATCGCCTATAGGCATTCCAACTCCAGGGATTCTTTATCCCTGAGAGTGATTAGTTTTCTCTTCCTCTCCTCATAGGTGGAGAGGGCTTGATCGTCCCTTATAATAACAATCGATTACTTCTTCAGCTTGTCCATCACAGCTATTAGGTTGATCGGTCTTCTTAATCGGTTATTTATCTCCTCAAAGTTAAAAGGTATTGGCAAGAATAGGAAGTCTTGAAAAGAGAAATATTCTTCGGTCTCTACCTCATCTCAAGGACCATAAAAAACACTAGCTTTGTAGGAAAAGAGCGTTTCAAGATCATCCCAAAATGTGCCAAGATCTTCTTATTTTTGTCTTTCCTCTTCCACATCTTCTTGTTTCTCCTTTTTCTGTTCCTCCTCATCTTCCCCTGGTCAGATTTAGAGTCTGTTGGAATCACATATGAACATAATCCCTTATATAAAAAAACCTATCAGCTTGGCTAAGGACGAGTTTGGAAGTTGGAATGGAACCATTGTCGACTACGTTGCAATAAGCGACTTGAACATAGGGTATGTCTGTAAAGTTGGTAAGAATAGTAGGTGAGATTGTAACCAAGTACGACATGGGTCCCTCTCCATTGGGGATGAACTATGGGGGAAATCTGTCTTGGCAAAATTTTCTCCAAATCGTTAAAGTTAACTTGGTAGTCAGATGGTTTGGTATTTAAAAAGAGATATGGGTTAAAAAATTAGGTTGGTCACTAAAAAGCAACCCACATTTAAAGAAGTTATTTCTGGGTGACCTACTAGGTTCCCCCTTGGTGGCAGGAACTCTAAGCCCATAATAGTTTTCACTATATATGTCCCCAGAAACCACAAGGACATTTTTCTCAGTTTCCTTTTGAGACCTGTGCAAACAGATAACCAAATTCTATAACTTTTCTCCTACCTAGAAGTGGTACATCTCGGCGCTTAGAAAAGACCTCAAGACCTAGACTAGTCCCACAAATTTGGTTCATGGACAATGTTCCCATCATAATCTGATAGAAACTATAGTTTACGAGGAGCATTTTGTAGTAACGAAGCACCCTTACTAATAATGGGTGAAGGGGAAAATAAACTTTCTCTTCTAATATGGCTACGGTAAATAAGGCAACCTTCGCATAGGGAAGATCAAGAATGTCTTCTTCCTCTGGAGAAATCGACACACCCCAACCCAGTTACTTATAATTAAGTTTGAAAGTCAAAGTGAGTCAAACCATAATTAATCTAACCAAACCATAATCACGAGTTTTGATTTCAGAGTCATCATTGTAAATTCATATAACTGAAAACCTTTTTACAACATCAGAGTAATAATGCCCATAAAAACTTTCTTGAAGGATAAGTTAACTTAATTACATCATTTACATTTACACAAAATCATAGTTTCTCCCATTCCTGGCAAACCGAACCCGACCTCCTAGATTTGGCAGTGACATCGCGTTACCTGAAAAATGTGAACTTAGGAACCGTGAGCAAAATAGCCCAGTGAATGCATCACTACTATACTACTGCATGAATTTAAATGCAATAAATCATGTCAATATACTTATGTATTAACTTATCCGGCTCATTCATAATGAATGACCAACTTTTTTGAATCATGATTCACATACCCTGTCTAAATAGACAATTCTCCCCCATTCCTGGTCGAGGAGTAACCGCTTGTCATTAATAGACAAATCTCTCCCATTCCTGGTCGAGGAGTAACCCCTCATTTCGATAAACCGAAATGAATAATTTCATATTCATTTTATTATGATCATACCAACAACACGATACAAATATCTCTTTCCAGTGAGTACACTCACCTTGGTTGACAACTACGTATTCAGGTTTCCTTCTGGTGGAGATGAACTGGGTTGATTAGGCCTTACACCTGTCAATCCAACTAAATCAGTACTGAACCTCAATCATAAATATTATCCAAACATAATTATGTAACTTTCCATGGCTATACATCAACAATATAATTCCAATTAAGTCACATTCCATAAAACATAGGTAAAGGCAAACAATGATGTACATATTGATAAAGTTATGCACATTCAACCGTAGGAAATACCTTATGAGGAATTTATAACCAAAGTCAAGTAAACATGAAATTATACTCCTCAATGTATATACACATGAAACATGTACTCAAAGTACCCTTTGTAAGGACGAAATACAAACATTCATTCAAAGGGTACCCAGTATGGCCTGAAATTATGGTCTTACATACTTACCATCCTATATTCCTAAATTGTACAAATACAGGGGTCCAACCTCAGTAATATGAAAACATATATGAATATACTATCCAGTACAAGTGACGGTGTAATTTTTCAAGCTTCCTAGGGAAAGTTATGACCATTTCTCTACAACACAAGAAATCTGCCCTACAAGCTCCTCTATTGATCCTTCGAATTCCCAGAATTTTCATAATTTTTATACAGTATAACTTTCCATGATTTTCAACAAACTTTCAGTAGACATACTTAATAGTACAGAATTAAAGTTTCATAATATTTGGACTTCATTTGCTATCTCAAAATCTTGACCAAACTCAGGGCATACCGAAATCAAGTATACAAACATCAACTATATACCAACTTGAAATCATCATTACGGCCTAACCACAAGGAGATAAATTCTAATTTTCAGATATTATATGAATATATGAGTCTAATTTCATTTCCAATTGTAATTTCTCAATTCCAGTAATCACACAAAGAGATATGCAGATTTGAATACAAGGGGTTTCAACACAAAGTAATTTTAAGGGTTTCTACACTCAACTTAACATAAGCTTGCATATAACCATACATATATATAAAGGGCTGAAACTTTCGTAAACTTATGATGATTTATATCATATAAATCAGTAATATATGATAAATAACAAGAATTACAATTAGGATTACCTTCAGGGCTTTTTACGTAATTTCTACGGATTTTTCTACACTTTTTCTCCTTACTTTTCTTCCTTAACTTCTACTTTCTCTTTCCCTAAGCTTAAAACCCTTTCATGGATGGTTTTGGCTGAAGGATAAGGATATTTCAAGGGTATAAGGTCGGCCAAGGCTGCCTCCCAAGCCAACCAATCAAATTAAACCATTTGGTTTAATAAAAGACAATTTACCACTTAAGGGAATTGACATATTTACCCCTTCTCGTAATTTTGACCTAACTTCTTCCTCGAGCATCCGTTTGATGCACCGTTTGTTGTGTTACGACCCTAACTCACATGTCTACAACTATGTAGTTTTCACCTCAAGTCATTTATAATGTTACAATGGTCAAAACTAGTCTTAAACAGGAACATTTCTATCGAAAATAACCAAATCTTGTGTTCGTAAATAATTCGACAATTCATGATTTATGAAAGTAGAATTATACTAACCATAATCACTTAACATTAGATATACTAATAACACATTATTCATATCACATAAGATAAGTATAATTTAAATACAATTTATCATAATTATATACGGGTTGTCACAACCTCCCCCCCTTAGAAAATTTCGTCCCTGAAATTTAATACGAATGACACTTACCAAACAAATGGGGATACTGTTTCTTCATGCTATCCTCCGTTTCCCAAGTTGCTTATTTAATTCCATGTCTCATACACATAACTTTAACTAAGGGAATAACCTTATTCCTCAATACTTGCTCCTTACGATCAAGAATTTCCACCGGTTCCTCGATGTAAGACAAGTCTTCTTTCAGTTCAATAGGTTGGGTTTTCAGTTGATGAGATGGATCTGCCAAATACTTACAAAGCATTGATACATGAAACACATCATGTAACCGAGATAAATCTGGAGGTAAAGCTAATCTATAAGCCAGGGGCCCAATTCTTTCCAACACTTCAAATGGTCCAATGTATCTTGGACTTAGTTTCCCCTTTTTCCCAAATCTCGTAACACCTTTCCATGGTGAAATACGCAGGAATACAAAATCTCCCTTCTGAAATTCCAATGGATGCTTCCTCTTATCTGCATAAAATTTCTGCCTGCTTTGTGCTATCTTTATCCGTTCCCGAATCATTTTGATCTTTTCAGTTGTCATATCTATCAATTCAGGACCCAAAATTTTCCTTTCACCCACTTCATCCCAACACAAAGGTGTTCTACATCTCCTCCCATATAAAGCTTCATAAGGAGCCATACCAATAGTCGACTGATAAATATTATTATACGAGAATTCCATCAATGGCAAATGATCATCCCAACTACCTTTGAAGTCAAATACACAGGCTCGTAACGTGTCTTCTAATATTTGAATCGTCCTTTCTGATTGCCCATCAGTTTGTGGATGAAACGCAGTGCTGAACTTCAAACTTGTGCCCATGGCATTCTGGAGACGTGGCCAAAACTTAGAAGTGAACGTTGGATCTCTATCTGATACAATTGACACCGGTGCCCCATGTAAACGGATAATCTCATCAACGTACATACGTGCATACTTGTCAACAGTGTAGGTGGTCTTAACTGGAAGAAAATGAGCTGACTTCATCAATCGGTCTACAATCACCCAAATAGAATCATGCCCCTTTGGTGACCGGGGTAATCCTGTAACAAAGTCCATCGTTATATGCTCCCACTTCCATTCCGGACTAGGCAAAGACTGCAATAATCCTGCCGGCTTCTGATGCTCTGCTTTCACTTGCTGGCATACTAAACATTTAGCTACAAACTCTGCAATCTCACGTTTCATATTGTTCCACCAGTAATATTCTTTCAAATCTCTGTACATTTTGGTACCTCCCGGATGCATAGAGTAAATAGAACTATGTGCTTCTTCTAATATATCTTTCTTTAAGGGTGGATCATTAGGTACACAAATCCTATTTTTATAACACAACGATTCATCATTTTTAATTTCAAAGTCACTCTCTTTACCATCCAGGACATCTTGTTTCTTCTTCTCAAGGAATGGATCACTGGTCTGCAAATTTCGTATGCGCTCGGCCAATAAAGGTCTCACTGTGACATGTGCTAATAATCCTCCACTTTTTGAAAACTTCAATTCAATCCCCATCAATGCCAAGTCAAGAATATTTCCAACACGGGCACACTGTATGCAACCAAGCATCCCTGATGATTTTCGACTCAAAGCATCTGCTACTACATTGGCCTTCCCAGGATGATGATGAATAGTACAGTCATAGTCTTTAATCAGCTCTATTCAACGCCTCTGTCTCAAATTCAGTTCATTCTGTGTAAACAAGTATTTCAAACTTTGATGATCCGTAAATATCTCACAAGTTTCTCCATACAAGTAATGTCTCCACAACTTTAAAGCAAAAACAAAGGCCGCTAGCTCCAAGTCATGTGTAGGGTAATTTCGTTCATGCGTCTTTAATTGTCTAGAAGCATATGCTATTACCTTCCCATTATGCATAAGAACACATCCTAACCCCTGAAATGAAGCGTCTGTAATGATCACAAAAGACTCATTCCCACTTGGAATAGTAAGTATAGGGTCTGAAACCAACCGATTCTTTAATTATTTAAAACTCCTCTCACATTCTTCATCCCATACAAACTTCACTTCTTTACGAGTCAACTTTGTCATTAGTAATGCTATTGCTGAAAATCCCTTAATGAATCTGCGATAGTAACCTGCCAATCCTAGGAAACTCCTAATTTCTGTCACATTCTTAGGACTTTCCCATTCAACAATTGCTTCCACTTTCTTTGGATCAACATAAATCCCATTTCCCGAGACCACATGACCTAAAAACACAATTTCATTCAACCAAAACTCACACTTGCTGAATTTAGCAAACAATTTCTTCTCTCTCAAAATCTGCAATACAAGTCTCAAATGCTTCTCATGTTCCTCCATGCTACGCGAGTAAACCAACACATCGTCTATGAATACAATCACAAATGAATCAATGAAAGGGTGGAATACCCGATTTATCAAATCCATAAAAACTGCTGGAGCATTGGTTAATCCAAAAGGCATCACCAAAAAGTCATAGTGCCCATATCGAGTCCGAAAAGCTGTTTTGGAAATATCGCTATCCTTCACTTTCAGTTGGTGGTAACCCGATCTCAAATCAATCTTTGAAAATACTGTGGCCCCCTGTAATTGGTCAAACAAGTCATCGATACGAGGTAGAGGGTACTTGTTTCTAATGGTCACCTTATTCAGTTGCCGATAATCAATACATAATCGCATTGTCCCATCTTTCTTTTTCACAAATAACACCGGTGCTCCCCATGGCGAAACACTAGGCCGAATGAAACCTCTGCTTATCAGATCTTGTAATTGCACTTTTAATTATTTCAACTCCGCTGGTGCCATTCTATATGGAGCAAGAGAAATTGGACCAGTACCTGGAACTAATTCAATTGAAAACTCTACTTCCCTATCGGGTGGAAATCCTGGCAATTCTTCTGGGAAGACATCAGAAAATTCTCTAACCACTGGTATATCTTCAACTTTAAGTGTTTCCTTACTAACATCAACAACATAAGCTAAATACCCTGTACAACCTTTACTCAATAACTTTCTACTCTTAATGGCTGAGATAAGACAATTAGGGACAACATTCCTTTCTCCTGTAAACTGAAACTCAGGTTCACCTGGCAGATGAAATGTAACTTCCTTTCGAAAACAATCAATGGAAGCATGATATGATGATAACTAATCCATCCCCAGTATAATATCAAAATCCCGAATGGCCAACGGTATCAAGTCAACATAGAAATCTCTCTCACCCATTCGTAAGACATAATCTTTATAAACGTGCTCAACTAGAATTACACTTTCCATTGGGGTAGAAATATATAAGGCACAATTGAGGAATGAACATGGTCTACCCAAATATGAAACAATATCTCATGCCACAAATGAATGCGTAGATCCAGGATCAATGAGTGCATATAAATCTTTATTTGCAATAGAGAGTTTACATGTAACCACTTCAGGTGTAGCATGGGCATCTTGTAGCGTCATCGCAAACACTCTTCCTCCTGCCCTCGATCCAGTTGCTTGTTCTATACCTCTCCCCCTGGTGGCACTCCCTGGAGAAGATCCTTTATGAGGCCCCACACTACTGACTGAAACTGTTCTCGCTAACATAGGACAATTCTTTCTCAAATGACCCTTCTGGTGGCAGTTAAAACATTCTATATTCAGTAACTTTGGGCAATTTCTCTTTATATGACCTGATGCCCCACAAAAGAAACAAACATTCGGATCTCCTTATGCTGAAACTCCTGAACCTCTTCCACCACTAGCTTCACCCCTTTGCAGACTGCTTCCACCTCTACCCTGTTGGAATTTCTGCCCACCAAACCTCGAATATTCTGTACGACTACTCTTTTGATAATTTGGATCAAATCTTCTTCTCTTTACACCTCGCTCTCGATTCCCTCTAGCTTCATTCACGTCCCTTTCTACTAGCATGGCTTTGTTCACCAAGGAGGAATAGTTAGAAGTCTCTAAAGCCGACAATCTAGATTTAATGACTAACTCAAGACCATCGAGAAATCGTCTGCACATATCTTCCTCATTCCGTATAAACCTCGAAGCAAACCGAGATAAAGATGTAAGTTTAGCTTCGTATTCTCTAACTGTCATACTCCCTTGATTCAACAGGAAATATTCCTTCTCCTTTTGTTTTTGATACATTGGGGGGAAATACTTATCATACAAAGCATTGACAAAAGAATCCCATGAGATCAGATTCTCACCTCCTGGAGTAATCAACAAATGTTGTGTGACATCCCACCAGTACTTAGCTTCTCCTTTCAGCATATACGTCGCCAAGGTCACTCGTTGATTTTCAGGCATTCTCATCACCCCAAAAATAAGTTCAATTTCTTTAACCCATACTTCTGCCTCTGCTGGATCAATTGCTCCTTCAAATGAGGGTGGGTTCATCTTAATAAATTTCTCATGTGAAGTACTTCTTTCTTCCCGGTGTGTCACCTCCTCGGCCCTAGCTAATTCTTGTGCCTCCAGTTGCCTGGTCTATTGTTCTTCCATCTGTGCCATAAATCTAGCTTGCTGCTCTGCCATTAGAGTCATAGCACGTGCCATTTTTTGCATGTCTGTCAATTGTTCTGGGTCAGGTTCTACATTTCCATGAACAGGTTTCTCAACCTCTGCCTCTACTGCCATATTTGAAGCCTTATCTTCTATTTCCTCATTCACATTCCCTCCTTCCATTCTTTTATATCTGAAATGGATCAAAGATATAACAACATGCATATATACATATTTTTCCTACCATAATCGTTAGTATCAAACAAAATATACTTTTAACATTCACTGCCAAATCTAGACTCTTCTCACTCCAGAACCTCTAAAACCTAGGCTCTGATACCAAAAGCTGACACACCCCAACCCAATTACTTATAATTAAGTTTGAAAGTCAAAGTGAGTCAAACCATAATTAATCTAACCAAACCATAATCACGAGTTTTGATTTCAGAGTCATCATTGTAAATTCATATAACTGAAAACCTTTTTACAACATCAGAGTAATAATGCCCATAAAAACTTTCTTGAAGGATTAGTTAACTTAATTACATCATTTACATTTACACAAAATCATAGTTTCTCCCATTCCTGGCTAACCGAACCCGACCTCCTAGATTTGGCAGTGACATCGCGTTACCTGAAAAATGTGAACATAGGAACCGTGAGCAAAATAGCCCAGTGAATGCATCACTACTATACTACTGCATGAATTTAAATGAAATAAATCATGTCCATATACTTATGTATTAACTTATCCGGCTCATTCATAATGAATGACCAACTTTTTTGAATCATGATTCACATATCCTGTCTAAATAGACAATTCTCCCCCATTCCTGGTCGAGGAGTAACCGCTTGTCATTAATAGAGAAATCTCTCCCATTCCTGGTCGAGGAGTAACCCCTCATTTCGATAAACCGAAATGAACAATTTCATATTCATTTTATTATGATCATACCAACAACACGATACAAATATCTCTTTCCAGTGAGTACACTCACCTTGGTTGACAACTACGTATTCAGGTTTCCTTCTGGTGGAGATGAACTGGGTTGATTAGGCCTTACACCTGTCAATCCAACTAAATCAGTACTGAACCTCAATCATAAATATTATCCAAACATAATTATGTAACTTTCCATGGCTATACATCAACAATATAATTCCAATTAAGTCACATTTCATAAAACATAGGTAAAGGCAAACAATGATGTACATATTGATAAAGTTACGCACATTCAACCGTAGGAAATACCTTATGAGGAATTTATAACCAAAGTCAAGTAAACATGAAATTATACTCCTCAATGTATATACACATGAAACATGTACTCAAAGTACCCTTTGTAAGGACGAAATACAAACATTCATTCAAAGGGTACCCAGTATGGCCTGAAATTATGGTCTTACATACTTACCCATCCTATATTCCTACATTGTACAAATACAGGGGTCCAACCTCAGTAATATGAAAACATATATGAATATACTATCCATTACAAGTGACGGTGTAATTTTTCAAGCTTCCTAGGGCAAGTTATGACCATTTCTCTACAACACAAGAAATCTGCCCTACAAGCTCCTCTATTGATCCTTCGAATTCCCAGAATTTTCATAATTTTTATACAGTATAACTTTCCATGATTTTCAACACACTTTCATTAGACATACTGAATAGTACAAAATTAAAGTTTCATAATATTTGGACTTCATTTGCTATCTCAAAATCTTGACCAAACTCAGGGCATACCGAAATCAAGTATACAAACAGCAACTATATACCAACTTGAAATCATCATTACGGCCTAACCACAAGGAGATAAATTCTAATTTTCAGATATTATATGCATATATGAGTCTAATTTCATTTACAATTGGAATTTCTCAATTCCACTAATCACACAAAGAGATATGTAGATTTGAATACAAGGGGTTTCAACACAAAGCAATTTTAAGGGTTTCTACACTCAACTTAACATAAGCTTGCATATAACCATACATATATATAAAGGTATGAAACTTTCGTAAACTTATGATGATTTATATCATATAAATCGGTAATATAAGATAAATAACAAGAATTACAATTAGGATTACCTTCAGGGCTTTTTACGTAATTTCTACGAATTTTTCTACACTTTTTCTCCTTACTTTTCTTCCTTAACTTCTACTTTCTCTTTCCCTAAGCTTAAAATCCTTTCGTGGATGGTTTTGGCTGAAGGATAAGGATATTTCAAGGGTATAAGGTCGGCCAAGGCTGCCTCCCAAGCCAACCAATCAAATTAAACCATTTGGTTTAATAAAAGACAATTTACCACTTAAGGGAATTGACATATTTACCCCTTCTCGTAATTTCGACCTAACTTCTTCCTAGAGCATCCGTTTGATGCACCGTTTGTTGTTTTACGACCCTAACTCACATGTCTACAACTATGTAGTTTTCACCTCAAGTCATTTATAATATTACAATGGTCAAAACTAGTCTTAAACAGGAACATTTCTATCGAAAATAACCAAATCTTGTGTTCGTAAATAATTCGACATTTCATGATTTATAAAAGTAGAATTATACTAACCATAATCACTTAACATTAGATATACTAATAACACATTATTCATATAACATCATATAAGTATAATTTAAATACAATTTATCATAATTATATACGGGTTGTCACATAAACCCTCAAGTTAACACTGTCAGGAATTACATATTGATTACAAAATTCCTGAAAGTTGTTAGATACGGAGATTTTATAGTTCCTTGCACGTCTAGACATGATAAGAAAAATGAAGAAGATGAATAAGAATAGATGTGAGAACTTGCTAAAAGCTAAAGAGAGAGAGAAGAAGTAAAAATACCTTATTAAATAAAAAATACAAAGATATCAGGCGTGGAAAGCCTTATACCATCTTCTACTCCCCATCGACTCAACCTTCGTTATAACGCTTGAGAAAAAGAACTATGTACCCACATGCCATCATTGCTCTGGGTAGTGAAACTATAAACCACCGGTCCCCAAAACAGTTACCAACTATAAGTCTAAAGTAACTAAAACAAAGTCTGATAAATACTGAATAACTATATCAACTGAAAGGGCAACATGCCCAAAGAAATACTGGAATGAAAATTCTAATCTAGGAATGAATAACTTAAGCGTTTACATTAATCTTTCAAGCCTCCACAAGTGTTGCAACTACACTTCCTAGAATGAATCATCAAGCTTGGCATTCCTGTGGCTGGACACCTAAAATGTTTTGAAAAATAGATTTGACAAGGGTCAGAGCCCAAAGCCTTTTAAAAATATTTGGCAAGCATTTAAATCACAGTTTAAAGCAGTTATTAGATACACACGTTAGTTCTTCGTACACTCCATTGAGTTCCTCACCTCTCAACTAACGTGCACACCTAACGTCTCCTACCTATCTATAATACCCAACCTAACTAGATAACGTATCTATCTAACCACAAAAGGTTTAGCTCCCCGGTACTGCTATTACGATACTATAAATGATTAATATTAATTGCATATTATTATTCAATCATTTATTTAAGTTTCTCTACTTAAATTACTTTTAGTTATACACAATCTATCGGTTGTTTTATCCCACATAAGTAGATTAATTACACTTGTATATATTTATCACACTTATAATATATATCACTATAGCATCCCCGAGAATGACCCCCCTGTGATGCTTTCATACTCTGTTATCAGTTCCATGTACCTCTCATACCAAATCAAGGGCTATCAGTTCAGAATGTTTCCTCGAACTCTCAATCAAACAACTCACAATGAAGACGGACATAGTTCTAAACCTTTGTGATACACACATATATGACATACCCAAATGACACGCCGGTCCTACTAATACACAGCACATAGTGAACCTTCCTAAGTTCTATGTTCTAGGGCACTCATCCATACCTCACTGGAATTGTCAATGTGTGATCGCCCTCTACACGAAACCTCCCGTGATAGTAGGTAGCGTAGGTATGTTCACACATATAATCATATCACAACAATAGGTATTCACCCAATCTATATATAAGTATATTCAGTAAGTATATACACAACCCATCATATAAACCCGTACGTAGTAGATATCTCTCGAATACTCAATGTACTATCGATTTACAATTATAACTTCTTATTGTATATTTTTTTTTAGTATTGTTCACTACCTGAAGGGTCCTATTTACCCCTTAAGTTATTTCAGTAGCTAATACAGTCATATGCTACGGGCTTAAATCATAGGTTCACTCATATTTTTCATGACCCGTTCTAAGTCTCGCGAACTCATTAAATATCAAAATATGCTCGATAATTCCTAGCCTTCATTCTTCTCCCTACCATAGGCCAACTGGAATTTACTACATCCCTTACTATAGTTAAAGAATATCCCAAAAGTCTCCCCATAAATTATTTGTGGTTTCAGGGCATAAAATAAAAAAGTTGGCCAAATTTGGGCAGGCGAATCAATTCGGTGGAGAGCTCGAATCGATTCGCTTACCGAATCGATTCGATCATCAAGCTGAATCGATTTGCACCTGACTATTTTGTCTTATTCGTTAACTTTTACGATATCTTCCATTTTTATTCCACATAACCTCCATGTATCGTACCCAATCTCCAACATAATTTAATCCATCATTAAATCAGAGTGTATGGATAATTTTTAACGATTTTTGAATACTAAAACATTATTTAATTTATTATAATCAAGAGTTCATTAAAGGTTTGTCTACAAAACCCTAGTTTCACTTTTTCATGCATGTTCTTCAAGAAACCCTGATTTTAATCTCTCAAAATCTCCCCAAAATTAGATTTCGTATTATTAATCCCATAATTCAAAACTCTAACATGAATCCTAATCATTAACATGAATTTAACGCATCATTTTTATCTCAAAATCGTATATTCATGTTAGATTACATCAAGTTCTATCATGGATATTATAGCCTCTTTAAAAACATGAAAAATAAGCACTTGCCTTATAATAACAGGTCTGATTTCGTTTTTAGATGATGAAAGTGCCTTCCTCTCCTCCCGATTTGCACTCTGGTGGTAAAGGCGATGCAAGAATGGTGTTGAATTTCTAAGAACTCTCTCTTCTTCCTCTTTAATGGCCTCTCCCCCATCAAGACAGTTGTAACCCTAGCCTCTAACTCAAAGGGACCAATATAGCCTGTTAATTTTTAGATTTCTTTCTACGACCGAAACACCCTCATATGGTGCCGGGTTGGTCTAAAATCGTCCCGGGACCCAAACTATACACCCACGTATACTATTCCGAATATTTTAACCCTTTCGAAATCAACCGTGACCTCAAAATCATCATCCGAGTTACTTTACAATAATTTCCTATCTCGTCCTTATATAGTCTATGCACGACACCCGATTGAGATATAACACTGTATCACTCGCTATGACGTAAAATAATTATTTACTATTCACTTAGTAATTTTATTTATAAACATTAATCATTATCTCTCCCGATTAATATTTTAATCCATACATAATATTTAATTCAATTAAATTACGTCACGCGTGTAATTTAAACAAATCGAATTAATTAAATTTTAAATACTCAGAATTACGGGGTGTTACACTTATTTGATGTTCAATTTGGCATGTGATTTATCAGATTAGGTGTTTGATTTGGTGTTCGGATGGTGTTTGGGTTGGATGTTCTACTTGACTCAAATTTTGATTTTGGTGTTTGACGGGTTTGATATTGGTATTAGTGACTGGTTTTGGTTTGGGTGATGGCTGTGGAGAATAGTTGTCGCAATATTTAAATACTTTTTAGTTTTTAAACAGGTTAACTTAATTTTTGTTGTGACTATGATAATTAAAAATATATATGGATACCTTGCAAATAAAAAAAAAACAATTAGCATGTGCAATGCATATGACAAATTTGGTTAAAAATTAAGTTAAACTTAATTGAATTCAGACGAATTACAACAAATCAATACTTTGAGGGCGCAACACGCCAAGTGAGATAGTTTAAAGACAATGTATCTGACTCTAAATATCATGGATCTTTTGTGTAATTATCATAAATCTTATAATAATAAGAATTCCAATTATATCAATGGTTATTAATTGATTAGATCTTTTTATCAAATATTTAGTTACATATAAATTATAAATTATTTACCACCAAACTTTAAAAGACACATTGTTTTAGAATAAAACAATCAATACAAACCCCCAACTCGTAAAAAAGAACATACATGCATACATGGTTGGCCCAGTATGCTATAAACTCATATGACAGTATATTCAAAAATTGTAAATAAGTCACTTTATACATATAATATTAAAAAAAATATTTATTATATACTTCATCTGTTCCGAATTAAGGGTTTACTATTTTTTTAAATGTTCCAAATTAAGAGTTTACTTTTTAAGACATAATCAATGAATCAAAATTCACGATTGTGAATAAGTGTCAATATTAGCCATTAATTGAATGTATTCTTAATCTATATAAAAAAAATCATATAGATAATCTTAATTTGAGACACATCTAAGACAATTAATACGTGGTTGGTCCCTTATTTAATAAAATTATACGACAAAACGTATAATATAGAAAAATTAATATTTAGTGTATATTACATCCGTTTCGAATTAAGAGTCCACTATTTTTTTGAATGTTCTAAATTAAGAATTCAATTTTTTTAAAATAATCAATTAACTAAAATTTACAATTGTGAATAAGTATTAATCTTTGTCATTAATTAATTGTATTATTAATCTATAGATAAATTTAACAGACAGTCACCCACCTTACAATTGTTGAGGACGTCTCTACTAGCACACACATAAATGATTGTACAACTTTTGTATGAAATAATTTTTTATTGTCACAAATAATCATCCTCTAGAATGTGAAAAATGGAAATTTTAATAAAATGATAAATGATTATTTAAGCATGGGGTGTAATGTAATGTGCAATTGTAGTGGGATTGCAAATGGGAGCATGTGCAAGGTAATGGAGCTTGTCGGTTGCACATAGTAAAATGGAAATATGTGTCAGATTATAAGAATTTAAGAAGGAGTAGTACTTAGTACTTTATTTAATGGGGTCCATTATCTCTATCTTCCATTATGGCTTGATTTTACAAGCACCATATCAACGTGTGGTGGACCAAAAACAACAATCCACCATTCCATAAGGAATCCTAGTGCGCGTCTCACAAATGCGATATATTTAATATGATACAGACGTATTGTATTTGTATTAATTTGTATTCAAATTTTATAATAATGGAGTTCAAATATAAATTAATACGAATACGATACGTTAATATATCACACCAATTTGAATTGCATTTTTGAATTGATTTAGAATTATTGTTTCATAAACCATGATGGGGTATTGATTTATTGAGAGTTTTAACCGAAAATAACTAATAAAATTATTATTTGGTTTTTGAAATGGATTATATAAATTTAGGGTTCCTTTCATTTATCATTTCATATATAAAATAAGATTTTAATGTATGATCTTTTCAATCATAACACATTTAAAAAAAATGAAAAATATTTAAAAAAAAAGGGTTATACCAACACTTTTTTCGATGCAAATAAATAGTTTTTTTCATGAAATTGGTGTGTTGTAAGTCAAATAGCGTATTATCAAAATGGATTTTTATCAAAATGATTAAAATACAGAAAAAATGAAGACAAATTCATAAAGTAATGAATTGTTTTGTTTTGTTTGATAAATGGGTAGTTTAGGATCTAACAAAAAGTTAGAAAAAAATTAATGGTCAACTGTGTTGATCATATGATTTTTATCCAAAATGTAGGACAAACATGGATAATAAAAAAGAGTGGGTATTAAAGTGTAAATGAGACAAATGAGTGAGGGTTAAATGCCAAAAGACCTCTACATTAATTGTTGTGTGAGATTCACAAAAAAAATCACTTAAAACACCAATTAATGTATTATTGACATATTAGTGTGCTTATTTTTTTGGGAATGATGCCAATTAATGTATTGTTGAAATCTATAATGGACTTTTTGAGTGTGAGGTATACGTGATATTATTATGGGTCAATTATTAAATAGTCCATACTATAAATATATATTTTTTAAAAAGGACACATATTTTTAGTTTAACCCATTTAGTCCCTCAAGCACTCAATATCCTCTTATTTTTAGAGGTCCGCGCCAACGGCACTCCCTCTCCAAAATATGTGGCAAAAGACTTTTTGAGGCAAAATAAAAAAGTTTGGACTAAATGGGTATTAAAAAATGTCCGAGGGACTATTTGGTATATGTCCCTATTATTATTCTTCAATACCAAAAGTCTCTAAGACCACATCCAAACGTTTGGATAAAATGAGTGATTGAACCAAGTAAAAAATTGGCTATAATCCCGAGACATAATATTCAAAAAGAAAAATTTTATATATATTGGGTGGTAGTACCGATTTAGTACCGATACCGCTTTATTTGTTTGTACTATGGTGTAGATTCCACATATGTACAATCAAATAAAGCGGTACCGGTACTAAACCAGTACTAACACCCGGTAAGAATATCATTACTCATTCAAAAAATCAGATTTACTGAGTTGGGCATATAGCATACATAGACAACAACTCACTTGCCGCCCTAACATTTTCGTCGTTTATTTTTTTAAAAAATATTCAATTTGGCTCACAAATCAGTTGTTACCCCGACTTTTCCTTTTTTTTTTTCCCGTATTGGTGGGGTTAATTCTTATTGACCATGGAGAAAAATGGGCCAAACCCCAAGTTTGTATCCCTTTGTTAAATGAGTTTAATCAATTTTGACCATATAAATTTGCCCAAGGCTTGAATATGGTTTAAATATTTTATTTCTTGGGATATGCCCATAAGTGAGTCATTACAATGCAAAATGTGCTTTATAAACTCTTATATAATGTCTTTAAAAATTATTTTTTGGCTAATACCCTAAGAAATGATAACTATGGCGTTAAAGTCAACATCAAATATTTAACAAGGGTAAAAACCATATGACTCACTTTATTTAATCTAAAATTAAATTTTGCAATAATATTTTGAGAGACAATACACACACACACGCACACACACAGATGAAAATAAGCTCCCATGCGGGAGAACTTATCCCGCGGCACTCTTAAAAGATTTTTTTAAATAAAAGAATATTTTTTGTTTTGTTTTGTTGTATGTGTTTTAAACATTTCAGGGACCCTTAAATTTTTTTTACTCAAAATTATTTACTTATTTTTTTTTTAAAAAGGTTCAATATTTTACAGTTTTTAAAACTCTTAAATATTGATCCATTTTTTTAAAATGCCAAGAAAAATTATTTTGAGTTAAATTTTTTTAGGGGTCCTGAAATGTTTAAAACCTGCACAAAATAATATATATATATATATATATATATATATATATATATATATATATATATATTAAAAATCTCGCATAGTAGTACGGGATAAGTTCTCCCACACGTGACCCCCCTCCCTTTCTATATGTATACAACATGATACATATATCTAATTAGATATTATAACCTCTTATTCATAAAGTTAAGATTTAGACCCAAAAAAAAATCACTTAAACCATCTATAAGCGTCCAGGAAAATACGAGTTAAACCCCACCATCCAAACTAAGGCCAAATGATTGGGCAAAATAGGCCTCCCTATTTTTAAACTCAAATTTTGAGTCATTTTGCAAAAAAAAATGGGTCAATTATTAAATAGTCCCTACTATAAATATATATTTTTTAAAAAGAACACATATTTTTAGTTTAACCCATTTAGTCCCTCAAACACTCAATATCCTCTTATTTTTAGAGGTCCGCGCCAGCGGCACTCCCTCTCCAAAATATGTGGCAAAGAACTTTTTGAGGCAAAATAAAAAAGTTTGGACTAAATGGGTATTAAAAAATGTCCGAGGGACTATTTGGTATATGTCCCAAAAAAAATTGGGTCATGGGATACACTGCAAAGACGAAAACTCGACGATAAGACCCTTGTTACCAGACCATGTAGTCAACTAATTGGGTAATCTACCATACTAGTCTAGTTTTGTTGGTTTTTCATTTTTATTTAACACATAATTCATAGGTAAAATAGCTAGATAAAAAATACAATATTAATAAAAATATGTTTTATTTAAAAAAAATACAATCTCAAATTATTTTTGGAACAAAATCCTAACTACAAATTGCATTGATCTAAAAATAATTTAAGAAAAGAAATTTAAAATATTGAAAGTCAAAAATTGAAAATAATTTACAAAAAAAAATGGAATTATGGGGAAAAAAAGAAAAAAAATCACAACTTTTTTTAAATATCATAGAGAAATCTACGAATGCAAAAAAAATGATAAAATTTATAAAAATACAAAAAACCTCCCCAAACCCTCAAAAAATGCAAAAAAGTATAGAAATATGATATATATATATATATATATATATATATATATATATATATATATATATATATATAGAGAGAGAGAGAGAGAGAGAGAGAGAGAGAGTTGTACTAGAGGTCCAAATACACCACGTTATTAAGAGAATCAAATTTTTTCCATCTTGATATTTCTCATTTTGACTAATATATTCTTTGTAAATATTTAATTATGTAGTATCATTGTTAGTTGACTTGTGTGGTTACAACATATATAATTAGATAATCGATAATCATGTTTGGCGATGTCATGTTTTTTTATATGTATACAGACATATTGAAATGTTGATAATAAGATAAAAAAACAGTAATAAAATAAATAATACTCAACTCACTCATCTCGCCCCCTCCATAGTTGAGCTACCACCCCACCCCCAACTCTCCACCCACCCTACCATTAAAAATCATTACCTCCCACCCTGCTAGCAACCCACTCTTTCCCATCTTCACCCCTTATTTCTAGCATAAGTCAAAATATTCGAAAAAATCTAGGTTAGTTTAAAATGTAAACCTTAGATTAATTTATAACCGAAACATGTTGAAAAATTATATCCTTCACCCTTTATGAACGGGCTTATTTGTCGCAAGTTTAATATATTACAAAAACTCTTATTGGAAACAATATGAACGGAGTTGGTTTTATAATTAGTTTTGCATATATATATATATATATATATATATATATATATATATATATAGAGAGAGAGAGAGAGAGAGAGAGAGAGAGAGGTGCAGCGTGGGGTGGAAACTGCGATGTGAGAGAGGGAGATAGTGGGTGTGGGAGGCAATAGGGGAATGGCATGGGGGAAGTGGTTGGGGGGGGGGGATGACTCTTTCAAATTATTGCATAGCTCAAATGTAAGTTAAACGCATAAGTAATAAAATCCAAGTAAAACTAGAGTTAAATTCCACACGAATTGAACTAGAGTTAAAATTTATTTAGAAACATGTTAATTCAGAAAGATGAATACGAAACAGATGATATAGGTTTAAGAGTTTGAGTTAAAGAAAAACATTTAAACAGAGTTAAGAATATAATTAATTAGTGATTAAAAAGAGTTAAGCAAGTTTAATTAAAGATTTTATTTAAACTAGAGAGGAAACGGTCTAAGAGCATTCCCCATGACTTGGTTAGATAAAAAGAATAGGTTTTTAGGTTCAAATCATAATTTAATAAGAATAACTCATTGAGACAAACTATCAAACATGTAGGTTATCAACCTCACAATTACACTACACTAAAAGAGCAAAAATATCTCACTTTTCCAGTCAACCGCTGTTACGATCAAGGACTGTGACAAAACTGACGAGGATAACCAACTTAAAACCCTTATTTTAACCCCATTTTTCATATCCCCTCTTCTCTCTCATCAATTCATCCCCCCTTCTCTCTATTTTCTCCCTCTCTCTATTTTATATATATATATATATATATATGTGTGTGTGTGTGTGTGTGTGTGTGTGTGTGTGTGTGTAGTTCTTTAATAAATGTGTTATATATGCGTTATAAGATAGTTGTATATACATGTATTGCCTTCTTAATCTTTGAAATCATGTTGTGCAAAAACTAGGTTTGAACATTCAAATCATTGTTCATTAGAATGTGAATATTTGAATTTATATATTTATTTTGGCTTTATCATCATGTGTTTGTTTGTTGTAAAATACTTGTATATACATATATGTCCTCGATATTATTGGAAGCAATTTGTGCAAAAACTATGTTTCAACATTCAAGTCATTCTTCATTATAATTTGAATACTTGATTTTGATATTTGTTTGGACTTCATGATAATGCAATTTTTTCGTAAATGTAATCATTTTGGTTAAAATATTAATTTGTCTTTATATTTAAAATTATGAAGCATTTTGGAATTTTGGGTGAAACTGGCAAATAACACAATGACCATTAATTTTTAATGTTCTTCGAATGTAGATAGGTTTTGAAAGTTAGATTAGATTAGGTCGTAAAGTATATTTAAAACTAATTTGATATGTATATGCCGCTTAGGGTTTCAATATGATAGTGTTACGAAACACATTATTATTAACCTGTACTTGTTAGGAGTTAACCTCTTTATTTTTTTCAATTTCATTAACTAAGTTATTAGTTAGGTTGCGCTTGTGTTTGAGTTAATTGGGTCATTAATTACGTTTGTGCTTTTGTCTATTTAACTACCCATTTTTTACACATGGTAGGTAACGATTCCTACGAGGTGTTATGGGGTATCCTTTATACAATGAGTGAATGGGTGAGATAAACAGACTTGAGGATGTATACCATAGAGGTGCTAACGAGTTTGTAAAATTTGCAAAGAGGAATCTTATTGATAAAGAGTTCTCCTATCATTGTGCACGTTATAGAAATGGTAAAGTGTTTGTGTGAAAAATAGTTGAATTATATTTGCTTAAATGGGTCATGCAAGACGATTAGTGAGTGTGGATTTTTCACGAAGAAATACATTGTCCTTTTGTCCCCAACAACCTCCCGTATAACCATCAAGTAGGGCAATGGTCACTACACCAAATCTGCCATTGTCACGGTCATTGATCTTGACAATTCGGGGCGAGATAACTTTTTTTATCACGGACGTATCACGGTCATTAACCGTGACAAGTTCGTTAGAATTGTCACGGTCGTGTCACGGGCCATGACCGTGACAAGTTTAGTCACGGTTAATAACCGTGACAAAGCCTTGACCCTTTTTAAAAAATTGTCACGGTCAATGACCGTGATAATTCTGGGCAGAATTAAAAAAAAAATCTGCTGGACAGTATGGCCACTGCCACTGCCCAGCAGTATATTTGTACCTGTTATAGTAACATCATATATTCAAATAAACTAAAGATAATGCAAATATATATATTCAAAATAGAAACAATATACATGACGATGTAATCCAAATATAATTCATATTTACCAACTTAAAAATAATGTCACTATGAGGAGGTGAGTAGGCCACACGATATACGAATTGACATACCCACTAATATACATCGTGCCGCATTGTTCGCGTAATCACAATAGGGAGTTCTCCTTCCCGGGTATCACATGCGTGACGAGCACTTTGGACTCGATCTCTTGAAGCTCACGTCCATGAACTATTCCACCCTGGACGATATTCGGGTCCCTCAACCCCCGCCCTATCTGCTGGCCATCAAATACGTCCAATATGAACACGCTCGGCCAACCAAGTGTAGAGATCGATCTGTTTAAGGGAGCCAAATAAGGAAGTGGATCATCGAAGTATGCACGTGTCGGTGATGAAGAAGCGAGGTCCACATCCTCGTCATCCTGCGCCTCGTCCTCCCGCACCTCCTCCTCCACCGCCTTCTCCTTCCCTTTTCCCTTACGATCTCCGCCTAACGTACGCTTCATGAATGAGTACATATCTTGGACCGTCGCCTCCAAACGGGACAACTTCGCGTCATGTGAATCCACCATTCGAGCTAACCCGGTGTCGCTCGTCTCCAATTTGATGATCCTAGATTTGGCCACCCGCGAGCTCACCCCCTTGTCCTCCCCTTGCGATCAGAGCCAAGCACTTGGCTTAGTGTATTTGTGGACAAAGATGCCTTGTCAGAATCAGACTGCGACTCATGCACTTCCTTAAGCTTTGCCTGAAATGACTAAAAACACATGATTTGTAAAATAAGTAAACTAAAAAATTATAACGTAATTAAAAAAAAGTAAACTGTCGGATTACTTACAATTGTGGCCGCGATGCTCGGGGAAACCTCCTTCTCCTTCCCCTTCTTCGTCCGAAGAGCCACATAAGTATCGAGCCTATGTGGCTTACCCCCAGGGCCACTCCCTACCCCCTGAAATAAAATAAAGTAAAATTAGTATCGGCCCCACAAAGTAAAATAATGCAGAATAATATATTTCTGTAGTTATAGAAAAATTAAATCTTATCTTCATCCTATGCTCCACCACGGCGTAAGACGTCCGGACGGAGTAGTGCACGTCCGTCTTTTTTTCCTGATTTTTCCTCCCCGATTAGCGAGATGTCAATTGTCGCTCCCCGAACTCATTGTCAATGAACTTTTGCCATTGTGCCAATGAGATCGGCTCCTTCGACGGGACGGATAAACGCCATTGGATAATAAACTCTCGTATTTTTCCAAAGTACCGTGTCCGCATATTTTTCTTCCAGGTCTTGTGTTGCTACCTCAACTGGTCCAAGACGAAATCGCGTAGCTTTGGATCCAAGTTGAATTGTTCCTGTCCAACAAATACAATATTAGTTGCGAATAAATATAAATATAAAATGAAATTGAATCGAAATTGAAATTGAAATTGAAATTGAAATTGAAATTGAAATTGAAATTGAAATTGAAATATTCATATTCATATAAATATATTACCTGTAGTGCCACCCAAACAGCTAACTTGAGCTCATATGGCACCTCCTTCCAACTCATAAACCCCAGGCCGATGACCGTCTTTATCAGCTCGAGGGATCTCGCTAATAGCTCCGACTTGTTCTCGATGGTAATCCAAAATTTGCCATATTTGGGGAGCCTAGGGGCCGAGGACCCCTCGTCACCTCCGCTACCACCGAGCCCAAACGACATCATCATAACCAGCATCATCATCCTCGTCTTAATACCTGAAGGAGCCATTTGCTGTAAAAAAATATTATTAGTACAGATAAAAAAAATTAGAAGAAGACATGCAAATATGTACAATTACTACAAATAAAAATGAGTACTAATTATTAATTTACTTTCATACACCCCCTCCCCCACCACACACACGCACACGTACATGCACACACACCACCCCCTGCCCCCCACCACACAAAAAATAATTATTTTCATCATTAAACTAACAATTAAAGTATAAAATTATTAAATTACTAATTTACAATGAGGGACAATCATATTTTCATAATTAATCATATCTCTGCCCCCTCCCCCCCCACCTTGCCCCACCCCTTCCCCCATCCCTTCCCCCTCTAGAACTAGCTTCTGTGGTAACAATTATATTCCTATAATGGTGGATGATTGTACATAATTTAATTGGGTCGCTTTTATGAAAAATAAATCTGACACCCTCCGTGAGTTCTTGAAAATTCTTTTAAAAATTGAGAACGAGAAGGACACCCAAGTATCTCGCATAAGAAGTGATAGAGGTGGAGAATTCATATACTCAGGTGTTACAGAATACTGTGTAGGTAATGGATATAAACATGACTTTAGTGCACCTAAGATCTTACAATAAATCTGCCTAATTGTCACGGTCATTAACCGTGACAAGTTCAACTTGTCAAGGTCAATGATCGTGACAATTCGGGGAGAGACAATTTTTTTTGTCACACTATATATTTCAATTATGTTTCATTTAATTATCATACTATATATATATTGTTCGATATACAAAGTAATTTATAAAAAAAGTTGAAAAATCCCACTCCCATATGGACAATAATCCAGTGGTTATGCCACTTTTAAAACTAACCAACCTAACATTTACTAAACAAAATAATCCAACAGCAATGTCAACAACAAATGTGTATCTCGTACTCCTTCTAATTCATCTACTCAATTAATTCATTTCATAAATTAAACTAACAATTAAAGTATACAATTATTAATTTACTAATTTACAATGAGAGACAATCCTACTTCCATATGAAATGGGCACTAATTATTAATTTACTTTCATTTAAAACTATACAATTAAAATTACAATTTGTAAGAGGGTACTTTAGATAAGATGGAGGCGTAACCCCTATTTGAGTATGATAATGATAAGTTAACTCGACCAAAGCTTTGGATTAATGATAGGACACACAAACATAAACCCAATGAAGACCAACTCAGTTTAAACTCACAAAACCAAGTGTATAACTCAGGAAATAGTAATAAACCTTAGAAGTAACTTAGCTAGAGGGAGCGAGAAGTAAGCACCCTAGATACACCGTGGTAGGCAACTATAAACACACCTAATACCCTCAGGAATCTCTGTCAAATATTAAAAGCTTCGTAATAAGTAAGAATGGTGAGTGGGTAAACTCTCTTTGTCTGGCAATAACTTCTCAGACTCTCAAAAAGATCATCCCTCCTCAGGGGTGGTTGGGGTCCTTAAATAGCCCCCCACCCCATCCTCGAGGCAACCCAGTCATTAAAGACTATGAAAGACATCCCTCATACTTTATGTCACAACATTAAATGCCTGATGCACTAGTTGTCTCCACGCCATAAACATTAAATGCCAAGACATGCCTTTTGCATAACCACAGTGTGTCAGAAGCTGATGTTGCAGAGATGGCTCACCAACTGCCTGACAGCCCCAAATACCACGGTGGTTTACTCAAGTGTATGTCTGACATTGTTTTGCTGGCTAGTGACATCACCTACAGTAAACGCCCGATGTAACTCAAAGCTGTTCCGACCGAGGTTCCACGGTCAGGGTCCTTCGGTGTTTTACCAGGTGTATCTAAGATGGTCAGGACAAGCCGCAACGGTGCCTCACTTCTCAATCCTCCAAACCTATTCCCTCTAAGGTTCCCACGTCGAGGTCATTTGATAGAGCATGAAAGCTCTCCCAGGCCCTGCCAAGCCCGGTCTCTCGCGAGTACCGTTTGACCTCACTCTAAAACTTATTATTATTCTCGTTATATCATTACAACAGTTATAGCGTACAATCAATCATAAACAGGAATACAACATGATTAGTACAACAAGCTGAAGCATGAGTTGCCGTGGCAAGCTGCTTCGCTGAGTTGCCACGCTTGAGCTGCCTCGGTTGCTTAATCTCAAACTCTATTGCCAATTAGGGAATTATCCCTATTCTCAGGATTACCTTCAAGCCCCCCTACACAATTAAAGCTATATAATTTATTAATTAAAGCTATACAATTGTTAAGATTGCCCCACCACACACACACACACACCCCACACCCCACACCCCCACCCCCACCACCCCACCCCCTCCCCCCACCACACCCCCTGCCCCCTCTCACCCCTCCCCCACCACATACATATATACACACATATACACACACATATACACATACATTTACACACATATATATACACATATACACACATATATAAAAATAAAAGAGAAAGAGAGAAAAAAAATACCTTAGAGAGAGAGAGAGAGGGCTGAGATCGCTTAGAGAGAGAGGGAGGGAAAACCAAAAAATGGTGGAAAAAAAGCTTAGCGCTTTTTTTACTGAAGACATTGTCACGGTCGTGTCAAGGTCCTTGACCGTGACAATTCTTTGTCACGGTCTTGTCACGATCAATGATCGTGACACAAAACACGTGTTTGTTATCACGGTCAATGACCGTGACAAGGGTGACCGGCTGGAAGGTGACAATTTGGCCATTTTGGTATAGTGGGTGGAAGGATATGAGGATACCACAGATCATAATATGTTAGATGATCTAATAGACGATGCTTACTGAGTTCATGTGGTGGAAGACAATGAGGAATCAAATACGAAAGACAACAAGTCTTGTTTTGGAGGTTCTAGTGCTCATGACGGTGTTAGGATAAACCTTGATGATGACGATTAAATTTTTAAATTCAAATTTACCCAATCATTGTAATCTAACTATGGCAAAGAGCAAACAACTATGCATCCCAAGTTTGGTTTTCATAGCTTTAGAGCCATTTTGGTTTCTCTGACAATAACGTGACTGTAGTTCTAAATTGGGTAAAGGATTTGCTCCCCTAAAAATATAGCTTCCAAATAACTCTCCTAGTATGAAGAATAATTTTAAAAGTTTGTGAATGAAGTATAAATCAATTCATATTTCCATGTATGATTACACACTATATCAGAAGGAATAAAAAAATCATGATCATTGTCTTATATGCTGGGAACCTAGATATGTTCCACAACATGTGTCTAAAGGGCCTAAAAAATTATTGAAATATTTCTTTGTTGGTCCCAGGTTTAAGATATTTTTCACAATAGCATGTATAGATAAAAGGCAATAAATTGGCACCCTAGAGAAGAAGTAGGAGATAATCTCATGCGTCATTCTATTGAGTCAACCATTTGAAAAGGATTAAATTTTAATCACCTAGTTTTTGCCAATGAGCAATGTAACATTCATTTGAAAATATCAACATATGGGTTCAATCCATTCGATAATTTAATAACCATTCAAAGCGTATGGTCGGTGATCTTAGCACTCCCTAAATCTCTCTCTTTCCTTATGTATGAGACCCAAATTTTCAATGTTATTATTGTTAATACTTGGCCAAAGGAACCAATGATGTCTAAATGGCATCGTTGATAGAATACTTAAATGAGTTATAGACAACAGGCATGAAATCATTTGACTCTAGAAAACATGAAGAGTTCACGTTGAAAACTATGCTGATTTAGGCAATTTATAATTTCCCAATTTATGAAACTTTATTAGGCTGTAATGTTCATGATTACTTTGGGTGTCACATTTATGGAGAGAAAACAGGATCTCAACATCTCAAGGATATTGGAAAAATTATATATCATTCTCATAGGAGATTTTTGCCTACCGATCACAGGTTTAGATTTGATAAAAGGTTTATTTTTTTATCGGGTAGGGTCGAACATAGGCTACTTGTGAGAATTATTTTAGGTTCAGAAGTTGAAAGGAAGGATTCCATATGTGGAGCTAATGTTCTTGGGAAGAATCCTAAATTCAATAATGTCAAGCATAAAAATACCCCTGTTTAGAATGAAGTTGAGAAAGGGAAGGTGTGGTCTAAGAGATTAATAATATTTGACTTACCGTATTGGAAGCATAACCCCGTATGCCATGTAAACATCATCTAAAATCTAGTGAGCACGTGTGTAATTGAAAGCCATTCGAAGAATGGATAAAAGGCACGACGTGATAATAAAATATTTAAAATTAAACCGCAATTATGGTTGAAAGAAGACAGTAGTGGGAGGAATATATTCCCTTTGGGACATATACTTTGACAAGCAAAGAAAGAAAGGTGCTTTTATATACATTGCATAATTTGAAAGTTCCTCTAATTTTTCATCAAATTTTTCAAAGGATTGTGAGCTATAGCACACATAATCTAAAAAAGCGCAAGTCTCACGAATGGCGTGCGATCATGCAACTAACCCCTTTGTTGTTTAAGTACTATTTCTCTAAGCATAAGCATTTGCGGATGACAATTATGTAGATTAACGTTTGGTTCACACTTTTGTGCGTAAAAGTAGTCAATCGAAATCACATCGTTGTTGCAAAATCAACTCTATCTTAAGAAACTTATGGATTGGAGAAATACTTCCCCCATCATTATTTGACATTAATGTTCACTGCCAGGTTCACTTATATGATGATGCGCTTCTTTACGGCCCATTGAGATATCAATGGATGTACCCGTTTGAAGGGTATAATTATTAATATAAGTTGATTATAGTTTTATTTACTTTAATTTATTTAATATATGGGTTGCTGAGTTTTAATAACTTTAATATATAGGTTGATGAAATTTTTTAAAGAGTATGTTAAGAATACAAGTTACATTGAAGGATCCATCGCAAAGGAATATATTACTATGGAGGCATACGTGTTCGATAGGGAATATATGCCCGACCTTAACATTGTAGATAATGGATACGAGTTCGCCGATGATGGTTGTCAAGTCATGTGTAAACAAGATAAACTAACAAGTTTATAATATGAGTAAGTGGATTGTTATACATTTGAAACCTATGAGGATGTCAATGAATGGAGAGAGTAAGTTTGTGTTGGAATATTACTTTGTGTTGTTCTCTAATATACTTGATCACCTTCTTGATAAAATTTTCAATTCAATGTAGAAAATATAATGCATACGAACACAACAAAATGCGAATGATGGTTTTACATTCGACTAATGAATTTAGACTCTGGGCATCACATGAGGTAATTAATATGTCACACGTCCATTATAAATTTTAAATAATTGAAAGCTTGAATTTTGTTTGCAATTTACTTATGTAATCCATAATTTTGAGTTGTTAAAGATGAGTAATGCCACGTCACGCCTTGGTCATCTCGACAATGGACTAAATTTTATGGTACACGAGTTTAAGAAGTATTGGTTGAATGGTTATGTATTCAAGTCGAGGTTGTACGAGCAAAATACATCGTTTCAAAACATCAAAATTTTATATAAGGCTCTTACATATTTCAGGATGATTACCAAATAAAAAAACCTCGTTGAAGAAGCAATGACTTACTACGAAGTAATTTAAAATATTTTTGAATAAGACTATATATTTAATAAAGGTTCTGTTTTATTGTAATTGGGTAAGAGTTGAGGACAAAAATATTTGTAAAGTTGATTTGACTACCAATCTAATAATGGTAGACTTGTCCAAGATAAATAAAAAGGAGCATATGAATGATGAGCCATTTTTGTGCATTTGAAATACCTAAGCAAGTGTTTTACTTGGTGTATATCAACAATGAATCGTGATCAGTCATTTTACACGTGCCAAAGCATCTCACTAGTAGCTTGGATGACCTAGCAGCTCCTACTGAGGGAACTTGAAGTAATTTCTAGATACTCTATATAAGTAGATTTATTTGGCTTGTAAAATCTAATCCCGATCTATTTTAGTAAGCTTAGTGGGCGGATGATGAGGATTCCAATTTGTAATTTGTAGTAGTTTATTAAATGTAACATGGATATCAAATTATAATTTATTGTATGTTAAGTCTAATGTGGGCTGTTATATCAAAATTTCAAAAATCCAAGGCTTAAGTTTGAAAATAGGGCATTAGGCGATGAAAACATAATTTAACAACAAAACTGCTAAAAAAGAGACACATCACACGACACTATGCTAACTTGTAGAAACAACTAGTGCAATTGTGTGCCTCACATCACATGACACTATACACACACTTATACTTTTTTTATATATAAAATGTGTTTTTTAAAAGGATGAGCAAGTGATTTTGATACATGAGATGTGTTGTGTATACCTTTGGAAAAATAACTAATTTTGAAAGTGCTTTAGTTTGAAGTCTTTCTGAATTGACTTCAAACTGTTCGAATGATCCCATTTGGACCCATGCGCACGAAACCATTCGCACAATCAATATTTGACCCGTGCACACGACCACACACCATTTCAGCCATGATTGGATACTCACTAAAATCGTGCACATAAAAAAAAGTTAGCCGCGCGCATGGATGAGAAGAATTTTTAAAAAACCCTATAGTAGGTCCTTGTACCTCTCTTTATAAAAAAATCAAAATCCTCATTATTGTTTCAGTTTCATCACACACTACCCGTAGATCTCACATAGTTCTTGTTAAATTCATAAAAATTGAATTATGATTTTCGCATCTAGTGAATTGACCTAGAATTCCTAATTACAACATCAGTTTAGTAGATACACATGCTAGGTTACTTAAAATTACATCTAGTTAATTACACTTAGTTGATACACATGCTAGGTTACTGATAATTAAAATTGCAGCTGGAAAGAGGCAGACATAGTTTTATGTTATTTAAATTCTTATATCACGGTTGAGTATTTTTATTAAATTTATGTTATATATTATGCTACTGAATCCATTTTTTTGCATAATATGTCTACATTCTGCTCTCGAACACTAGGACAAAATCGGGGGTGGGGGTGGTGATGAATTATCAACATAAGCCCAATTAACAAGCATGCATGTGTCATTGAAAATAAGACGACTTTAACTTGTATTTGAATTCAATAGTAATAAGTAATAACAAAAAAGTTGGATAACAAATATGTTTTCATTTAAAAGAAATAAGTAGTATTTCACAAATATCATTACAACATAATGTCAATTTTAATGTTTAATTCAAGTGTGAAATGGTTACCAAACATTTATGGTAGCGGACAAAAATAACAAATATGTGGGATTCCTTTATCTTTATTAGGTGAAAAATAACACATAAATTTATAACATAACTATGTATGCTATCAAATAAAATTTCATCATAAAATATTATTTTGTGGAAGGCAAAATCTATTACTGTATGGCAATAAAAAACTACAATAAGGGTTATAATGGCTTCCGAAGTTGCCGAAAACATAACAATTAAAATATCTTTTAAGATGCAAGATAAATAACTAAATAAAAAAGGATACAAATTTAGTCATTAAGTTATTTTGCACTTTAAGGTATTCAGTAAAGTAGAAGATTGTACACAAAATTGTTTTAAAGACTTAAAACTAAAAAAATCGAGCTAAACTCATTTTCAAACTTCACATTTTGTAAAGTTTCCCCTCAAGTCAAACATTTATAGTTGAGTGAAAGTTTGTATAATTTTTTTATATATACAAACGTATTTATGTTAATATTACCGCTGCATTTATCTCTTACTTTTGTTTTATGTAAACACATATTTATGTAAATAAGGGCAGTGGAATTGGGGGGGGGGGGGGGGGGGGGGGGGGGGACCGATGGATTTGGGTTTCCTTTTACTTTTTTTTTCAATTTCCGTTTATATATTTCCATATTTTTTTTTTACTTTTTATTCTAATTTCCATTTTTATCAATTTTTTCTTCGTTTATGTGATTTTTTTTTGTTCTTTTAATTTTTTCAAATAGTATTTTCACATGTCATCTGTAAGGCACATGACTGTTAATGCTATTAGACCTTTAACGAAAAAGGTACGAAACTCAAAGTCAACTTGTAATGAGAACTTAACTAGAAATAAGGTAATTATGGATACATTGAGGGGGGGAAATCTAGAGCTATTTGATTGAGAGTAGAAAATTATAAAAACAAGTTATGAGTTTTTTTTTTAGTTTTTTGTGTTGATTATTATTGTGCACAATGTTGAAAACAGATGAATTTAATTAAGTTAAATAAAGTTTTTCTCGTAAAATATATCTTTTCGAGGGGAAAAGAACATAAAAGTTGAAATACTTAAATTTCAAGCTTTAACTGTGTAGTACAATATGGGTTGGTGATTTTTTATAGCAAAATAAATTTGTGCAATCAAACACACTTAAATTTTTTGTATATTTCATATTTTTCATGGCAATGGGATCTACCAGACACACTGATGAAAAGTTGAAAAAAACAAATATTTATCAAAATATTTGTTTCTGAATGTAAAACTTCATTTTGTGTCTTTGATTGTATTTTTGTAAAACAAATGGAAGATGATTGGTTTATTTAGAATAAATCCATAAAAAAATTGCATTGGCAAACTTTTCTTTAGATTAGGGGGTTGGGGGGGGGGGGGGGGTAGGAAAATAGAATGTGAAAATGCAAATTTTTATACTTTGACTTATTATACAATACCCGTGGAACATTTTTTTGGTATAATTGTTTAAAAAACAACAAAATTGGATATAGGGTATGATATACATTTCTCATGGCATATGTTAAAAATTGATCGCACCTTTAGTTTTTTAGTAATTTCACGTAACGTAACACCCTCTATTTTCTCACCTGCCAGTTAACCATTCTAATACACCGAAGATATGTCGTGCTAATCAATTTATATCATTCTCACTATCAACAATAATAGATAAATAACCAAAGTGAGTTTAAACCATCCACAACATGTGATAACGATAAAGAAATAAATACTAAAATAACTCAATGTCTCAACAACCAACATAAATAAATGACACAGTGTCCACAAGCAATATAAATAAATTTCTCAAACGTTCCACTATCACCCAAATCGAATTGTGTCCCCAATGTGATGTACACAACCCATTAATGAAGTCCATAGAAATTCTCTCTTTTTTTCACACCGAAATCTTAAGACGTTGTAGAACGCCCCATAGTCTTTGATAACGTGCCTTCATCATATGACAAATAGTACACTTGGACACAAATATTGAAATGTACTTATTCATGCTTGCACACCAGTACTGACACCTCATGCCTTTATACATCTTATCCTCGGTGAGATGTATCGTAAAGCATGGTATATAATCTTCAGTTAACAAAACTCGACGTAACTCCTAATTATCGTGAACCATTAATCTATCATGGAACTGTAAACCTCTATTTGATCCAATTGAGTACGACTGTGTTCCCCCAAGTAACCATGTCCTAACCTTTTCCTAACATGAAGGATCCCCTTCCTATGTTTTCACAACCTTAATAATGATCTTATCTGTGATAGTAAGAACCACTATAAAGGCATGAGCCAACTCATTTGTTATGCAAAGCACTTAGCCTTCCAAATTATTTAAAGTGTAACTGTCAATCTACGGCTCAAGGTGTCTTTCACTACGTTCGCCTTACCCATGTGATACTAAATATCAAATTAATAGTCTTTCACCAACTCTAGGCGTAAACATCGTCTTATGTTCAACTCCCTTTGCGTGAACAGGTACAAAAAGATCTTATGATCCGTGAAAAGGTAAAACATCTCCCCCAATAGATAATGCCTCCACACTCGAAGGGCAAACATGACTCTTGCTCACTTTAGATCATAGGTTTGGTAATTCCTATCATAAGGATTATGATTTTGGGAGCATAAGCTTTAGACCTCTCCTCCTGTATCAATACACCCCCAAGCACCTACAGTGAGGCATCGGTATAAACCATGTAATCCACCCCATTACGAGGTAAACAGAGCACTAGATATGAAGTCAACTTGACTTTTAACTCATGATTAGGCATAAATTCGTCCAAATTTATCCCCTTAATTTAGAGACTTTTAGCACCCTGGGTGATGTAACTTGTGTGGATTTATCTCATATATGGGCTACTGACCTTTCATAGATAGTGCCTCGAGTTTCATATAATCTTTGTGCTTTTTATAGGTATTTTATATAAGTGAAGAAAAGAGAAAACTCAAAAACCAAGAAACCAAGGAAGAAAGAAAGGAAAGAAAGTTAGAGGGCAAAATAGTAACTTTATATATGGAGTTAGGACGAAGATCCAAAATGAAAATTGAAGACCTCAAGTCTACAAGCACGTAGGAAGAAACGTCATCCCAATTCGAGTCCCGAATCAGAAGTTATGGAACTTCAAAGATGAGAGAAAATCAAGAGAAAAGAAAAAAGAAAGAATTCCAGAACTGGACCAAACTGGTTATTGCCAAAAACAAATCGATCAGGAGGAGATCCAGACTCTGAAACAAATTCACCATCGAACCGATCCAAATAAAGCCAAAAATGAACCGGTTCGATGCCTTGAGAATCTATGCATAAAATTGAGGGCCGAACCAATCCGATTTCAAAGGAAAACGAACCGATCCGGCTTATACTGGACCGAACCGAAAGACCATACCGTAGCTCAAACTCTTAGATCAAACTCTTGTAATTTTCGTAGGATACTTATTCTAATTACATACCAGACATTAGAGAGTTCTCTTTTTGATAATTTTTTAGAGTTTTTGCACCTAAGAACCCCAAGGATTTAATTTATTCAAGTTTCAAGTTTTATTTCCATAATTTCTTCATTCTAAGTATTGTTCACTTTCTGATTTCAATTGCTTTTACATTAAAGTAGGATTATTCATAGGAATTAAATTGAAATATTTATTTACACAATTTCTTCCCAATTTTTCAAGTAGTTATGAATTCATGCACAGTAAGTTTTGTGTTCACACTTAGTTTAATTATGTCCAACTAAACTTCCAAGGGTTGGGATGCATGAACCCGACCCGATGTGGTTAACATGAATAGAAAATAGTTTTTGAATTATATTTTGATCGAATCGTTCTATGTAGAAATCACAACCATCGTATACCTTTTAACCTCATTTGCCTTAAGTAACCGGGGTGTTTTAAGGATGCGATGTGCGTGTTGGCTATGCAACCCAACTTTATTCTTACCTTTGAGAACGTATGATGCAGGTTAGTAACTTCATATATGTAATGCTTAGGATTACTAAAGATTGGGTTTGATCACTTATCTAATTCAAAAGCTAGTATTCTATCAGGTAAATCTACTAGGGTTTGGGGGATTATATCCTACCCTACTTTTCCCTCATTCATATTCACTTAATTATAGTAGATTTATTTCTGTACACGTAGCGTAGTTCATACTTCAAATTTCATTTTCATTTAGAAAGTAGAATTCAATTCACAATAAATCATCTTTTAGTTTCTTTTGCCGAATCAAGTTAGGGTTAGTCTTCTATTCTTTCGTCGTTACGTGTCTTCGTCCTAGTTCCCTGTGGATACGATCCCGACTTACTGGGTTATTACATACACGACATGCTTGCATTTGAGCCTATATAAGCATGCACTTTAGAGACTTTTGTGGTTGCGTTAAGTTTTTGGCCCCGTTACCGAGGAATTGGGTAGACTTTAGGTTAGTAGATCTAATCCCAAATTTGATTCCAAGATTTAAAAAGCAAAAAAAATAAAAAATCCATAAAAATCCATAAAAATTCAAAAAAATAAAATAAAAATCCAAAAAGAAATCATCTCTCAAAAGTCCTTTCATGCAAAATCCAGAACAAACTCCTCAAAATATTCCAATAAGAATCCACAAAAATCCCATCTTTGAGTATAATTCTGATTGCCCCCATACCCCTTGTGGTCCACGATTCTGGGCTCCACCTCCTACACCTCCAAATTCCATCACAATTCACACGCTGAGTCACACTTCTAGAACACTGAGTGAAGATTCTGAGTCAATTGGAGAGAGATCAATGTCGGATATCGCCAGTTTCGGTACAAGTGAGGGAAACCTACCGCATCGTCCTATGAAGGAACTCTTATTTCCCAAGTGAACTGTCACACCTGGATGCATTCCACTTTCGTATAATGCAGGACAATTCCACTTTCATAATGGGATGATACACATTCTTCCAACTTTTCATGGCATGGATTCGTAGAAACCATACCTCCATATCCGCGAGTTTGAAGAGGCATGCGAAACTTTTATTTATCAAGCTTGCACGCAAGATGTCGTTCGCCTAATGCTTTTTCCTATTTCCTTAAAGGATAAAGCTAAGACCTGGCTTTGCTCTTTACCACCGAACTCTATTATATCTTGGAAGGATATGTAATCCAAGTTTCTCTCGAAGTTCTTTCCACCACATAAAACCAACTCGGCCAAGGCTCAAATTCCAGCCTTTCTACAACGAGTTAATGAGCCATTTGACCGGTGTTGGGAACGCTTCCAAGAGCTTGTTAACACTTGCCCCCATCATGGATTTGAGAAGAATAACCTTATCTTTTTCTTCCATCAAGGGCTTAATATAGCGTCTAAATAACTTGTTCAAACAATGTGTGAAATACCGTTTTGGGAATTTGCGAGTGATGCTAAGTCTCATCTTAAGTTTGTCACCGAGACAACCCAATCATGGGGACATGTCCTATCGTAATGCCCAAAACCGACCTGGACAAGTGACTCCTGCTGCGTCCGGTCTATACCAATTGGATAAAGATACTTTGTTAAAATATGAGAGACACACTCGAGGTAAGATTAAGAGAAACTACTGAATCCACCCGAGCTGTGAAAGAGGAGGCGTGTGCTATTTATGAGGCGAGCCATTTAACAAAGGCATGTACGATGATACCCGCCTACAAAGTCATGCTTAACGAGAAAGTGGAGGCTATAGGGGAGTTTAAGGGGAATTTCAATGCCCCGCACGGGAACTCATACAACCCTTTGTGGAGGAACCATCCTGGTTTTAGCTACGGGCAATAACAAGCTGCGTTGAATCCAAATTCACATGTTGACCTACCTCCACCCCCTCCTCATTTTCAACAAGCACTACCTATGCAACCACACATGCAAGTACCACCCCCTGTACCGTACATCACCCCGCCATAGAGAACTCTCGAGGATAGCTTAAATCAATTCATTCAATCTTAAAATGCAACCAATGCTAGGTTTGAGCGCATGTTCACTGGGATGAATCCGAGTATCTCTAAGTTGCAAACATTCTTAAGTATCAAAGAAAAGGGCAAATTTTTGGCCCAGGGCCAAAGACCTCCCCAAAGTCAATCTAGTGTGAGCGCAACATCCCAAGAGCATCCTGAGCAATGTAGTACGATTACCACTCTGCGTAGTGGAAGAGTGGTTGACTTGTCACCTCTTCCACGCGATGAGAAAAATGGAAAGGAGATTTCGTCTAGCAAGAAGAGGCCGAATATGTCCCCTTAAAAAAGAGTGGTAATGACGCTAGAGGCGGGCTGGAAGTGGTGGTAAAACCTCCAGTGCAGCCCCATCCCTCAACGTTTGGTCCCTTATTCCAAAGAGACTTCTCGGAATGATGTCCTTGACGTTCTTAAGCAAGTAAATATCAATATACCTTTTCTCGAGACCATAAAGCAAATTCTCGCGTACCTTAAGGACTTACTCACAGTGAAATATAGGCTAAAGGTAAAGCAGAGCGACCTTCTGCTAAAATATAAAGATTTGGGTGCACCCATCATTTCGTGCATCATGCGGAATAACGGAATCGAGAGAGCGCTAATATTTTTTAGGGGAGAGTGTTAACATTCTTCCCTATTCCATCTATAAGCAACTAGATTTGGGGGACCTTAAGCCCACGAATATGACTCTCCAACTCACGAATCCCTCGAGAAAAAAGCGTCGGAGAATTGTCAAAGATGTGATTGTCCAAATTGACACTTTCTACTTCCTGGTGGATTTCGTCATTTGGGATGAGGAGCCATCCATTATCCCGAGAAATTATGTTCCCATCATCCTTGGCCACCCATTCTTAGCTACGAGTAATGCACTTATTAATACTCAAAATGGGTGAATGCAACTAATGTTCTGGAATATGACCCTCGAGACAAACATCTTTAACAACACCAAGCTCGAGGGCGATGAAAGCGAACCATGAGAGACAGATCTTATAGAGGAAGTACATGAGCATGAGGGGACTCACAAGCGAGAGTCGTTAGGGTGCCTTGTTTCACCAAGTGAGAACGTTGATTATGACATTGAGCAATAAGTAAGGGATGTGTATTTAGTGACCGCGATTAAGAGCGAGAGCAAGCACGTAGGCATAAGAGGGACAAAGAGAGTTGAGGAGATTAAGAGAGAGGATGTGAAAATGAATCATGAGAGAGAGTTAGGAGATATGAGTCTAGAGTACTTTGAGAAAGAATTCGGGCCGATGGATGAGAACCTTAATATCGAAGTCCAACCTTTATTGGACTCATTTAGTCATTTTGAAGAGAGCGAATGTAAAGAAACGATAGATAAATTTCTTCTTTGTGGCCATCCACCCATACCCCTTGAGTCCTATAATGCGATTGAGGAAAAGACTTAAGTATCATCCGATTTAGAGCCCGACCCATGCACTCTTGAAACTAAAGGAAATTGAGATGCCCCCTTCAAGTCGGTGCACGTAGGAAAAGAACAAGTTAGGCACCACGAGGATCCCTTCCCAGCGAGTCATTCTGAGACCCAGGGTCTCTCCCTTATCTATGGAACTGGACCTAACTTGTTCCGACTATTTACTTATGACGGGAAAACGAGGGAGACTAGGAGAGAAACAAACCCCGTTTTTGGATTCGGGTGAGTTTTAAGTGAGAGAGAAAGGTCGTCGCACCCCCGAAGAGTATGCGGTGATTCTTGTGTATAGTAGATAAGAGTCGGTTAGGATAGTTAGAGTTGATATGTATACATCACGTTAGGATAGGAACAGGGGCACACACGTCGAGAGAGAGACTAGGTTTTTGAAGCAAGCATTGGGAGGTTCTTAGTCGATCATGCGAAGGAAAAGTTGTGGCAGCAATCGAATATTGAGAGATAAGAGTGCATTCTAAATTTAGGGGAATCTAAAAGTTTCTTGGATCCGGATCGATCCTCCCCTGGGTGTCCAGATCGGTTCATTTATGTGGAAAATGAAAAAATATAGAACTGGACCGGTCTGGTCCTGGACACCTGGATCGGTTCGGATTCTGTATTTCTGCTCCTTCCCGATATACGCCCCCCATTCCCCAATCCTCCCTTTTCCCTCCCTATCCATTTTTCCCTCTTCCCCACACATTCTTTCCCTCCCAAATACACTCCCCCTTCCCTCCAAAACCTTTCCCTCCAAAAGACAACCCTTCCCTCCACCCCTACCTATAAATACACATTCATCCCCCCCCATATCATTACCACTCCACTCACTCCCCTCTCTTACTTTCCATTCCATTTTCTACCTTCAACCCACTTCTTTTCCACATGGCCAGCCGAGAACTACCTCAAAAATATAACTCCGTTGAGGTTATTGATCACGAAAATGGCGCGCATCGATAGAACCAAGAACAAATTTGGTGTGAATGCTTTTTTAGCCAATCTCAGAAGATACATATGGAGCGCCAAATGCGCTGGAATGAGCTTCCCTAATCCATCACCAGCCTTTTCCTGTCGAGGGGTTGGTGTCATTTTCTCAACGAGCCTCACGGAGAGGTATAGGCGGCGGAGGTGCGCGCGTTCTATGGATCCCTTGTCCTCACTACTGATTTCATTTTTGAAGCGTATGTTGATGGTACACGCGTTCCATTCTCCCTAGAAATTTTCACCCAAAAATTAGAAGAAAAAGATGTCCCGAGCCTAGCCGAATATACGTACCCTAATAATTTCTTTCCTCTTGACAAAGCCGCTTGCATGTCCTGCATCGTACCCGACGAATATTGGGGTACTGAGACATTCCCGGTGGCCCGGATGAACAAAAAAGCATGCATCACATTCCAAATAGTCTACGCCAATATCCTGCAAACTTCAAATGACTCTGCTATGCACCCCCGTCAGGAAACCCTCGTTTATCATATTTTTTACATCTTATTTGCGGCCTTGGACAAAAAGGGTGTTGTCCCTCCCCCTTGTGCCCGTCTCATCACTTCCATTATAGCCGATGCCGACATTGCTCCTCCCTCCGGGTTTCCTCATCTTCCAAATCGTCTTGGTAGGGCACTCGCACAAAAAGTGAGAGGCAAAGAGAGATCATCCGAGCACAGATGAAGGACGATGATGATAACGATGATAATAATGACGAGACGAATGCGAAAGATGATGACGAGGTTGAATCTGAGGAGGAAGAGGATGTGGACGCCGATGTTGTCATGGGAGAGGGTACAGAGGAGGAGTATAATGAAGATGACTATTCAGATTTCGAGCCACCGGGAGCAAATTTTGATAGATGCATCACCGCGCTCGAATAACGACTCCACGGGTTCATAAATCGATAGGATGCAGACCAACGAGCATACCAGTGCGACACAAGCATGATGCATCATCTCCAGGCTGAGATGTATCGAATGATTATGGGTGCACCTCCACCGGATTACTTTTATGACCCATACAACCCGAATGCTCCCGGCACCTCTCATACGCCACCTCAATAGCTTGCTTTGACTAGTTTATTTGTGTATTTTTCCCATTTGCTGTTTCCACATGCTTGTATGTTGAATATCTAATGGAATTTGGTTTGTTAATCTTGTCTTGGTTCATACCTACTTATTTATGTCTTACATTTGGTACTTTGTTCCATGTATGCTTTCTCTCTTTAATTTAACTTTTTGTCCTTTTGGATCGAGACTTTGAAAAGTCTAAGTTTGGGAGGATACGCATGCGCTTCCAAATTTCACAAATTTCAAAATGCCCCCCCCCCCCAAAAAAAAAATTAGAAAATTTCAAAAATATCCAAAAAAATAAATAAAAATGGAATTTATTTTTTTCAAAAATATCGCCAAAATTTTGTTCAAAGTCTCAAATTTGTAAAATCTCAATTACACAAAGCCAAAAGTAACCAAATATGTAAATTGAGAGAAAATTGATGACTTAACGAATAAGTGTGGAGATTAATCAACCCGGTGAGATTTCGAGCCTATCAATTTTTTTGAGTTTTTAAATCAATCTGAGTTAATGATTAACTCGAAGTTCTTTTCAGCATTAAAATAAGTCGTTGTGATCTCAAAATTATTGTCTTGATCGGTTATGGGAAAAGTGTGTGGAGCTACCTCGAAAAGCGCGCCAAAACATTTCTAAATTAAATCAATCTCGAGACGCATATGGTAATATGATTAGTAATTCGAATAAATGAAGTTAGGCCCTCGTTTGTTTCCCCAAAAAAAAAAATTAGCCATAAAAAGTTGTGAAAAAATTATCCTTTTGCTAGACATTTTGAGCCAAAGAAAATTTTCCACTTTCGTTTATAACCCAAAAAACCCACATAGCCCGGAATTGAGAAAAATGTAAAATTCAGAAATAAAATCCAATTTATGCGATAAAAAGGGGCAAGAAAAGAAAAATAGAAAAATGCTTAAGAGAAATAGCAAGAAAAAAAATAGAAAAAGAAAAGAAAATGAACAAAAGCCCAAAAAAGGACTACCGGACAGCATAAGAACATTTTTCAATTTCGAACTTCCTAACCATTCCCATCTTACCCAATACACCTTATAACTCGAAAAAGTCCTAACCGAGTCCAGATTGCGAAATTAACTATCGCGTGGACAGCTATAACACGAAAAGGTAATAGAAGAGATTAACTGGTGTGTATAAGAGGTGATGCTCCCGTTTTCTAATGACAGTAACCCGAAGAAGAGATCTTTTCACCCATAAATTTTTGTCTTTCAATTTTGTGTGCATGAATTCGTGTTCCAATTCAATCACTCTTATAAATAACGCATATTAAGAAAAATAGCCACAATCCGAGTGATTCGTTTGTGAGAACGTCCCGTGAGTATTTGAATTAAAACGAAATTTCAGAAAAGTAACGTAATGATCAATCGGTGGAGATTTGCAATTAAATTTTTGGCTTCGCACACACACGGGGCAAAATTGAGACTTGAGCATATAAATATATGGTGATTATTTTCAAAAAGTTTTAAGTATAGAATTTTTAGGTATTTTGATTTTTTTTACTCAAAACCGAATTTTGTGGGTATAATCCTGTAAACTCTCCCGAGACACCACTCATCCTACTAGGGTAACCTAAGGGTTTAAAGGCTTGTTGCATATGCTAAATACAATCGCCTACCTGCGGAAGAGGTATTCTATCCTAATAAAATGTTTTTCAAGAGTTGAGCCTAGTTACAATTCTTTTACATTGCTCAGGACGCGCAAAATTCTAAGTTAGGCGGATTTGATTAGGCATAAATTCTTCCAAATTTATCCCCTTAATTTAGAGACTTTTAGCATCCCGGGTGATGCAAATTATGTGGATTTATCTAATATATGTGCTATTGACCTTTCCTATATAGTGCCTCGAGTTTTGTGTATTCTTTGTGCTTTTTACAGGTATTTTATACAAGTGAAGAGAAGAGGAAACTCGAAAACCAAGAAATGAAGGAAGAAAGAAAGGAAGGAAACTGAGAGGGAAAAATTGTAACTTTACATCTGGAGTTCGGACGAAGGACCAAAATGGAAATTGAAGACCTCCATCTATAAGCGCATAGGAAGAAACGACGTCCCAATTCGAGTCCCGGATCAGAAGTTATGGAACTTCAAGGATGAGAGAAAATCAAGAGAAAAGAAGAAAAGAAAGAATTCCAGAACTGGACTGGTCATTTCCAAAAACAAATCGATCCGGAGGAGATCTAGAATCTGAATAAAATTCACCATCGAATCGATCTGAATAGAGCAAAAAATGAACCGGTCCTATGCCTTGAGAATCTCTGCATAAAATTGAGGGCCGAACCAATCCGATTTCAAAGGAAAATGAGCCGATCTGACTTATACCAGACCGAATCGAAAGACCACGCCGGACCGGTTAGGTTGTGATTTTTTTTATTTTTCTTTTTCAAATTTAGAGTCCAACATAGCTCAAAATCTTGTAATTTTCGTAGGATACTTATTCTAATTACATACCAGACATTAGAGAGTTCTCTTTGTGATAATTTTGGAGAGCTTTTGCACCTAGGTTTAATTTATTCAAGTTTCAACCTTTATTTCCAGAATTTCTTCATTCCGAGTATTATTTACTTTCTGATTTCAATTTCTTTTACATTCAAGTAGGATTATTCATAGGAATTAAGTTACAATTTTTTTTACACAATTTCTTCCCAATTTTGTAAGTAGTTATGAATTCATGCACAATAAGTTTTTTGTTCACACTTAGTTTAATTGTGTCCGGCTAAATTTCTAAGGGTTGGGATGCATGAACCCGATTCGATGGTGTTAACATGAATAGAAAATAGGTTATGAAATAAATTTTTATTGAATCATGTTGTGTAGCAATCACAACCGCCGTAGATCTTTTAACCTCATTTGTCCTAGGTAACCGAGGTGTTTAAGGATGTGATGTGCATGTTGGCTATGCAACACCACTTTATTCTTACCTTTGATTACGTATGATGCGGGCTAATACCTTCAGATATGTAATTCTTAGGATTACTAAAGACTGAGTTTGATCACTTATCTAATTCAAAATCTAGTATTCTATCAGGTAAATCTACTAGGTCGTGGGGGATTGTATCCTACCCTGATTTTCCCTCATTCATTTTCACTTAATTTTAGTAGATTTATTTTTGTGCACGTAGCGTAGTTCGTACTTAAAATTTTATTTTCATTTATACAGTATAATTCAGTCCACAATAAATCATCTTTTAGTTTCTTTTCTCGAATCAAGTTAGGGTTAGTCTTCTATTCCTTCGTTGTTATGAGTTTTCGTCCTAGTTCCCTGTAAATACGATATCGACTTACTGGGTTATTATTTATGCGACAGGCTTGCACTTGAGCCTATATAAGCATGCACTTTAGACACTTTTGTGGTCGCTTCAACTTATCAAAGGCTTGCTGGAAAAAATCAACCCAAACAAATGGCACCGTTTCTTCGTTAAATTTTTTAAAAGCCCAATTATTTTCAATAATGCCTAGATGAACTGATGATAATGACCTACTAATCCCCAAAACTACATTCCTCCATAGGTTTCGTAGGCTGTCCCCATAATAATACTGCATACACCTTACTCGGTTCCACTAAGGTCCCTAGTTCTATTATAATATACCTTAATAATTTCACCTCTTTTAACCAGAATCCACACTTCATGAATTTGCCATTAATTTAACGGTCTCATATTGTCTATAAAACTATCCGCAATTGTTGATAACGGTCGTTAACAGTTCGAGAATAAATCAGAATATGATCTAGGAACACGATGACAAATTGATCCAAGAACTCCTTGAACACATGATTCATCAAGTCCATAAACATTGCTTGTGTAGTAGTTAGCCCGACTAGCATAACCATAAAATCATAAGTTCTATAGTGCGTAAGAAATGTCGCCTTCGGGGTATCCCAATCCCATATCCTCAACTGGCGATCTCTCGACCTTAAATCAATATTAAATATACGAAGAACCCCTTAACTAGTTGAACACATCATCAATATGAGGTAATAAATACTTATTCCGCATGGTGACCTTGTTTAACTCCCAAGTATCAACAGAAAGCCTAAAAAATCCATCATTATTCTTCGTGAAGAGGACTGGATCTCCCAATGGTGAAGTACTCCTTTTAAAAAATCCCTTGATCGGTAAATGTTAAATTTGGTCTATCATCTCTCTCATTTCCAATGGATCCATATGATACGGTGCTCTATCGATCTAGTGCCTGGAGTTAAGTCAATCACAAACTCAGTCTCTCTACTCATTGAAAACCCTAAAATCTCCTAAAACACATAAAAAACTAGCTAAGAACTGAAATAGGGTCCAAAGACAAAGTGACTCCCTCAGAAGTGTCTTCCTGAATATAATACAAATGCATACTCGACCCTCGCACGAGATGTGGCATTACAACCAAGTATATCTTCTGCCCAAGAATGGAAAAAACTATGGACTTCCCAAATCAATCCACACATGAATGATAAATAACTACACAATCCATCCCCAGGATAATGTCATCCTTATACATATCTAATATAAGCAAGGTATCTATAAATTGTAGTATCTCAAAATCCACACCTATCCTTCTACACTCGGAACGAATAGGAGAACCTCTACCCAAATGTGAATCAATGTGAAATAATACGCCTGATGCCGAATATATTATCCCTAAAGACTGATTAAAGGATTTACTAACAAAAGAATGAGATGCCCGAGTATCAATTAGAATGCGTCATGCATGCCCATATATATGAAATATACTCCCAGCCGCCTGGGTTCGTGCCTGTGCATCTCTGGGTGCGACGTGATACACACACATACATCTTATAACTTCTTCATCTATATCTGAGACGATGGGTGTAGTAATACTGGAACAACTAGTGGGACTAGTGCTTATTGATTCCACCCTTGTAGTTCCTGATACCTACATTATCCTCCCTTCCCTTGAGCACCTTAATTTCCCTTAGGGAACTTTCTATATACATGTTTAACCTCATTATAAGTGAAGAAAGTTCCTTGAAACTAATGCCTACCCTGATGGCCTCGACCAAATGGCTGGCCCTGCTGTCTTATGCTCTGTTGTTCCTTGCCCTAGAAGATCTAGTGGGACTATTGTCTTTGGACCTACTGGACTTGATGGTTATGTTCATCGTAATCCCTCTACCTTTTATGAGGTTTATCTTCAGTCTGAGGCCACATCGATTGATAGCCCCCTAAGTGATGCCTCCACATGTCTTGCCTTGCAGGCTAGATGAGTCAGAATTGGGCCTTTTCTTTCCCTTTCATTTATGAAACTCTTAGTGATCATTTCAATGTAGTAACTATAATTATCCGGACTTTTGAGAGTATCTTATTTCCACGTGTGTATTGATTGATTAATTTAATTGGGGAAATTAAATTGGGTTCGATAAATATTAATTGACGTGTAAGGATTAATATTTATGATTATTATTATTTAGTTGCGTGTAATAAGTAAATTTCATTACGAATTATTATATTGTTGTTTAATGGGTGAAAACCATCACATTATTATATTATTTAGATAAAGAGTTAAATCGACGAATTTAAATAGTTTGGGGGTGACGTGTGTTGTCCGCACGTGCCGAACTCGATTAATGAGATGGTGTAACATTTTAGTTCGGTGACTTCTATGGTATTTTTTTAGTGCATCGATGATTTGGAATGGATCAAAGTAGTCCATAATAGATACTCATAGGTTATAGTTGGGTTCTGAGGACTTTTTAGACATAATATGGCCCGTATGGGGGTACAGTCCTCTTTTTACCCTAGGGCTACACCTAAAAATGTGCTAAAATGTGATTAAGAGGTATTTAAGGTTAAGTGGGGTGAATGGAAGCATCATTCTAGCCTTTTCTTAATGGAGATTAAGGGAGAGATAAAAGATAAAAGAGAAGAGAAGAAAGAGAGAGGGAAAGCTTGGAGAAGAGAGGAAGAATAAATCTTCGAATTCAATTCATCTATATGTGTTGAAACTTTAGATTTAAATCTAACAAGGAAACTTCGTTCATTATGTTAATAATTACATAGTAATTAATTTTGTAATTTAAGGATGGAACTTTAAGGATTAATTAAAGGGAATTTGTTTGTATTTAATCTATAATCATGACTGAGAATTAATAAGTGGAAAATTCATAACTTAAATATGGGAATATAAATATGAACATGAAGAACATTGATAGGATGTTAGATACATGAATTTAAAAGGTTGATTAATTCTAGATTGAATGGATTAAATTAATGGTTAGGAATCCTCAAGATTTGTTGTTGGATTCGGGTTTAATTCGGGGTTGAAATACTTTTGAGATGATTATGTATTGATGTGAAATCTTAAGTTATGGTTTTGAGAGGTTTGGTACCTCCATTGAAGGGTTTGGGATATGAAAACCCTAGGTTGAAGACAAAGGAAAGCCCGATTTACTGGTTCGTTGGCCAAACTGGTTTGATCATCCATTGAACCAACTCAATTTGTTGGTCTGTCTCAATTTTTGTTATGCATTGTTTTGACCCGTTAGTGTTGGATAAATGGGTATATGGGCTTCCGGAGTAGATTGAGATTACCGGGGAACATTCTCAGTGGTTGGTACATGTTTTAGGCCAATGGTTAGATGGGTTCGAGTGAGACGAATCGGATTTCAAGTGAGTAAACACTTAAGTATAAAATTAAGAAGTCAGTTTGGACTTCGAGATTGGTAGACTAGTATGCTGTGGGATGTTCGTACACAGTCAGTACTTTATATATATATATATATATATATATATATATATATATATATATATATATATATATATATATATATATATTATGGGATACTTTTATGAATATATGTGATTGTTTGTGTATTTGTGGGTTACTTTTATGAATATATGTGATTGTTTGTGTATTTGTTTTGAACATACCTAATTGATAGTGCTAGCATTACGAGGTTACGCATAGTGGACAATCCACCCCAACGTTGACCAACAGGTGTTGCATTGATTCCCTAGGTCATAGTACTGTTGCTTGGCTGCTATCCATGTGTGAGGATAATTGTTGGTTTGGATACTTTTTAGGTGCGATGTGGTATGGTTGCGACCCCCGGACATATGTTTGTAGTTGCCTCCCTTTGTTTTTGTTTATATTTGGGTTCAGTGGTGGGATTTCGACCTAATGGTCCAGTTGTGGTACGTGGTATACCTGGAGCCCGATAGCACATGAGGGATGCATCCGTGAGGTCCTACTCTGGGGATGCAGTATATACGTATATAGCGAGTGATATATATGTATGTGTTTATGAGATAATGTGTGAATATCTATTTATAACAGGTGTGTGGCTATGTAATCATTTACGAAAGTATACCTAGTGAGGGTAGTATAGATTAACTAATGTTGATGATTAGTGGGATAGGCTATGATATATGTTATTGTCCTAGTTAGACTAGATAACATAATTGGGATAATACAATGAATGCATTAGGTGCACACTATAGGTGAGAGGTGAGGATAAGTCTCAGGTGAGTATAATGGGAAAGTTAAATATGAAGGTAATACACTGAACATTAATATTTAAAGAATTTAAATACTTGAAAAATATTATCAAATGCTTTTCGGGCTTTGACCAACTGGCAAATATTTTGTTTTCAAAACCCCAGGTATGTAACAGCAGGGACCACATGTTTAGTCTCTTCTTCATGCCGTTGCGAGCTGTAGCTGTGGATGGTGCGAGAGTTGATAGATAGGATTCGGTTTCAGTTATTCTTTTCGGGTATTTTTTCGTAGTTGGATAGGACATTTCATTTATGTCAACTATTTTACTACTTCTCAGTATTTCTTACATTAGATTTGGATTTACTTTATTTATGATTATCCGCTTATCAGTTCTTCTATCATTTCACTTGGTGTATGCTTATGTTGGTTTATATTTATATTATTTATTGTGACAGTGATTCCAAGAATGAAATCATACTGGATTCCTACTTAATTTTAATAAAGTATTGATCACTCGGTATTATAATAGGCGGGGTATCACATTATTGCGATGTTATGCACTAGTGTATAAGTGGTAAAGGTCGGGTTCCACAAGATTGTCAATTTGATCCTCCATGTCAACCCATATGTGAACCTCTCCATCTTTTTCTCCTGAGTGTCCACCTACTTTGGTGAAAATAACAAGAGGCCAGTGAATTCCTACTCATACTCTGCAATAATGTGACTCCCCTGAGTCAGACCCAAGAACTCTATCTTCTTATGTCCCAAAACTAAAAAATTATCATCGTACTCCTCTAATCTATGGTGGCGATAGACTCCCACCACTATAGTGCCTCCCTCATCATCTTAAAACAGGCTAACATCTGCATATGGATGTCTGTGCACTCAATAATCTAACTCATTGATATATCTCTTGTTGGAAGTACCCCCCCTGATCCCATTGATAACGAGTACGCCCAAACAAATCAATCGGGGTAGTTGCTGAACCATACCACATGTTCCGACGACAATAAAAGCTGAAAAAAACATAACATCGATACTACTGGAAAAGGACAGTTTTAATATTTCCCATACGTAATTCTTTATATAGACGTTGGGGTGGGCGAACGCTAAGATAGAATAGACCCACTAATATGCCCAATGTCCCTACTGCAATATGATGAGTGTCTATCCCCAAGTGCATCTAAATGTCCTCTCTCTATCGCACGCTACCAAAATATCCATGGTCCCAGCTAATTCGAGTGGGTTCCCTTTAGAAAACTCCCCACGTGATCTTTACCATGTGGTAACCTGTGTGTGGACGGGCACTTCCAGCTACGACTGTGGTTCATGTTAGAAGTGCTGTAATAGGGAGGTCATCCTAATGATGCCTACTTGAACAATAATGGCATCCATATTCGCTGCAGATGCTATATGTGGTGCCTGTTGTGGCTGTGCCTGCTGCTTCCGCTGAGCATCCCTATCGACAGACGATCCTCCTTTCCTGTCCGTGTGTATCTAAAAGAGAACAAATAATTGTATTAGCTAACAATTTGAATAAAAATACAATAATTCATGATTGTAGGGATTTAATAAAACAAATAACTGAACGCATATTGTAACGAAAATCCTAAGGAACCTAAGACATTAGAAACTGGGATGCTACGATACCAATGGTAACACTCCCTATTTTCTCATATATCCGTTGTCCATTCCAATACACCGAATATATGGTGTGCTAATCAATTTATATTATTCTCAACATTAACAATAATAAATAAATAAATAAATAAAGTGAATTTAAACCATGCACACATACGATAATGATAAAATAATAAATAATGAAATAATTCAAAGTCTCAACATTCAACATAAATAAATGATATAATCTAAACTCGCATAAATAAATATAACTGAATAAACAGGACCAACATTGTCTATACAAATTTGAATAAAAGTCTAAACCTAAAAGACTGAAATTAAAACAACAACCTAATATATGAATCAAAGAAAATGACTGAAAAGTAATGACGTGGCAAGCGTAAATCTCCTTAGCCCTGTTGCTCCTGTTGATGAATTCTTGGAAAACATTTTATATAATTCGGGCAACACCTTAAAGTTGCAAGAAATATCTAACAGTATCACTGTAATAATAATAATCACGCGACTCATTTACGATAACATGCCAGCTCGTCAGCTCTCATATGCGAGAGATGCCTCATTCCTGGTCATAATTAAAATACTATACGAGTGTGCCAACCCAAGGCATAAGGAAAACTATAAGTCTCTATCACTAGACTAATAAGTGAAGATCATATATTAAATTACTACATTGGGATGTAACTAAATACACACGTAAGAATACCACCCAATACCAATCCCTACTCATTTTACCCGTGAAGTACGATACTCACGTTCTCATAGCATAACACAGTTTTTTTTAATTAAAGTGTTCATTTTTGGACCATATCGTCAAAAATTATAAGTCTCATAACAGCCTCGTGGAGGCAACTTTCTTTGGGGGACCTTATCCTGCTTCTATCGATAAACTCATAGGAGTCCCTAACTTATTGGATTTATATCATGAACAAACGTAAAAATGGGAGACCATCACACAGTCACACCAACGTCAAGTCCCATACCAAAACTCGCCCGATGGATCAAGTCACCTGTGTCTCATGTCACAAGGAGGTGACATACTGGACATATGATCTAACATATCACCACATAATCACACCATCAAATATATCGAACACATCCAATGGATCAAGTCATTCGTGTCTCATCTTTCGAGGAGTTGATCGACTGAAAATGTGATAAAGTACACATTGACCTCCACAAAGTCTTGCATCATCATCCAGGAGTGCAGTACCCCATCATAAACCATTTAAATCAAACATTGATTGATAGGTTTCCCACGAGTCAAATATGGTATATTCACATTAATAATCAATATATATATATATCAGGCTCCTGTACATACCAAACGGTACATACTAACGGTGCATACCGCTGGCGCGATGGTATTTAAATATTTTTGGGGGAGCCATATAAAAAAAAATCAAGTCAAAAAACTTATTTTTTGCTATTTTTAAAAAATTGGTCAAACTTGTGAAGCTTTCAAAGTACTTTAAAAGCTGTAAGAATTTGACCGATTTTTTTAAATAGAAAAAAAACGTTATTTTCAGTTGATTGTTTTTATATGGGTCTATTGAAATGTTTAAACATCATATAAAAAAATTTAGCAAATTTTTTTTTTTACTATTTTAAAAAATTGGTATGCACCGTTGGTATGTACGTTTGGTATATACATGAGACTCTCATTATATATATATATATATACACACACACACAATACTGCTCTTATGCGGACTGTCCCGCATATTAACAGTGTGGACTTGACACGTGTCACCTGGCGGTGAGCCCAGAAAAGAGAGAGAGCGAGAGAGAGTGTCGATAATTTAGCTGATAATTTATGGGCTCACTACCAGGTGACACATGTTCAGTCTGTACTATTAATGTGCAGGACAGTCCGCACAAGAAGAGTATTGTGTGTGTGTGTGTATATATATATATATATATATATATATATATATATATATATATATATATATATATATATATATATATATATATATATATATGTGTGTGTGTGTGTGTGTGTGTGTGTGTGTGTACACACCCACCCACCACAATATATATTAATATAGGATATCTCATACTCTCAAGTGTACCTGAATTATCCCAATCCCAATATCGGATTACCTAATTTAATCAAAATTTTACTTTATCTCAAAACCCTAATTAACACCCAACTATTGTGCCTTTTGATTCATACTATTATAAACTATAATATTATGAATATACATATCATTTCATAATTATATATATCCCCAAAATCCAAAAATACCTAAGCTACCCCTAAAATCGCACACACATAGGGCTCAATTGATTTGGTCCTGAGCTCGATCGATCTGATGGGGTCTGGAACGATTAGATGGGGTCTAATTCGGGTCCTTCTTCCCAAAGTCATTCTTGGCAGCTTTACAACCAAAAAAGTATGTTCTAAAGTTTCATTACAGTACTAAAAACCCAACCTCCAACCCTATAAACTATGGTTTAAAGATCCTAACCCATTTCTAAAAAAATTAACATCATCAAAGACGATTTAAGGTTCAAATCTATAAAATCCGAATTTAAACAGAACTTCATCTTCTACATGTACTTGAATCAAATAAATAGGATTGCAGGGCCATTTAATAAATTAATAGAAGGCTTTGATTAACACAAGTAATTCACTCCTAAACATGAGTTATAACATCAGAATCATTAAGCAAAACGAACTGATTAAAGATTATCTACAAAATCCCCAGTTTTGAAATCAACATATAAATCCATTAATAGTCCAAAACAATAACCCAAAAAATCCAGTAAAGTATGAATAAGATAGTAGATTTAATTCCTAATCATGCTTCCAATCCAAAATCTGATTTAATTACGATGAAATCATAAACAAGTTACAAATTATGTGATGATAAAGTAAGAGATTTCTTAAGTGAACAATAAGAACAATTGATCTCTACTCTTCGACACCTTTTTCTTCCTCTCCAAAGTTTTTCTTAAGCCTTTTCAATTCTCTTAAGCCGCTAGGATTTCTGTTTTGTGTGCAAAGTGTTTAAATAATGAGTGTTAACACCCCTTAAATATCCTTAAATTCAGAGGCCACTAAAATGTCTAATTTTAGGTGTCCAAATGAACCCAAAATACTATTCAAATCAGTCCAAAACTTATCCCAAAGGTATACCTACCCTCGAGTTCAATACATAACAAAAAAATACATCTTCGGGCATCCATATCACTTTAGAGTCCAGTCTAAATGGTAATACCTCATAAAACTTGGTAATACCTCACAACGTAAAACATAAATATACTTCTACTTATTTTATGCGTTACCGTCCGTAGTGAAATCTCATATAACTAATATCCCCAATCAATTATTTATAACACGCGACACAAACACAATAAATGACATAAGTAATAATTATGCATTTTATTATTATCGAATCACATAAGTAGTAATTATTGTCATTTATTAATTATTTTCTCAATTAATAAATAATAAATAAATATCTTAAAAATACGGGATATTATACATAATGACTTGTCTGCTCATCATAAGATTCCAATAAAATTGTGGGAACATCCCATTTTAGCTAAGGGATCAAGACCGTTCCTAACAGATAAACACAATGAAAATATATGATATCACAAGAAGATGAATAAAGTTCCACTCAAGCACAAAGGGAGACTTCATAATGAACATATATTTGTTTTCTATAAATAAATGTGATAAAACCTCTCGTGGAGATGTTGAGAATTTTTTTATTTAAATTTTTTTTTTGCATAAATTAAATGACATGGAGGGAAAATCATCGTATGACATAAACAGAAAGAGAAAAATGAAGGAAGAGAAAAATATAGATATAAATTAAGAGAGAGAGATAAGTGAGAGCAATAAAAGGGAAATAGTTTAAATGTTGTCACGTGAAATAATGCGAGAATTAAAAAATACTTCATTTTATTATATTGTATTAGATGTTACAACTCCTTGCAATTAAAGTCCATGTGAAAATAGCATTGAAATGAAAAGGCAACTTTAAACAATCAAATCATTAAAAAAAAAGACTTCAACTAGAAAAGGTGACTTCGAAGTAATTGAACGAAAAAATACTTTAATGACAAAAAAAATATAATAATGTAAGACAAATAAATACTCTTTGCAAATTCCTATTTTTTTGGGGAGTGCATCAAATTCAGAATTATGTTCCAAAAATGTAAAACAACACCACATTCTAATTTTACTTTGCAAATATATGAATTTTGTGTACAATTTAGTACAGTCATTATCCTTAAAATTTGTAAATTATTAAATAAAGACACTTAATTTAGGACATATAACTTCTATCTCTTCTCATTTTTTACAAGTTTTAAAAATAGCATCAATAACAAGGATTCTTGACCTTTGTTACATTTTATAAATACGTGTTTATGTGTGTGTGTGTGTGTGTGTGTGTGTGTGTTATATATATATATATATATATATATATATATATATATATATATATATATATATATATATATATATATATATATATAAACTAAAAATGACCCAAAATCATTAAGTTTGATCCATATAATAAATACTCTTAAGCTCACAAATCCAATGTAACACGGGTCATTGTCAAGTCACTATATAATATTTCTATTTTCAATTTAAAATTGAGATATATTTATTGATATAAAATTTAGACTAACTACCTCCCCTTCTAAAAATTAGAAATCATTATAAGCTTGTGGGCACGCTATTTGGTGACTAATTACCTAATTATATGCTTGCAATTAAATATTCAACTCACTAAACTTTTCAATAAAGAACAGAGAATAAAGCACTTAGTTAAATAGAATTTGTGGAAAGTGGTTAAATAATGATCAAGATAAAAGTTGACCTAACATAAAGCATTATTTTTCAGCTTCTTGCTTACACTAATTAGCTCTCAAAGCAAAATGGTCAAATGTTGGTTAGAAATTTAAATAGGATAAGATCTCATGTTTTCAACTCAAATATTTTGCTTTATTAATTTATTGCTTTGGCATAATTTAGTCCCCAAATAGCTTTAGATACCATGCAACAATGATCTTTTGCCTCAACTCAAATTTCAATTTATTCTAAAGATTTTATCCTTAGTTTTAAATTCAAAAATTTCTCTTTATAATATGTATTATCTTTAAATCTTTGAAATTAGTAAAAAAAAGTAAGAGAAATGAGAAAATATATAATAAATTGTCAAATAAAGATAATTCCTTGAGATCAGTGGCGGAGCCAGGATTTTACACCAGGATGAGCTAAGTTAACAACGATTTTTGGGGTTTCGGGGGTGGAAGCTCCCGAGCCGAATTTTTTAGCGGCTATTTTTGAGTATTTATCAAATAATTACTTTAAAAACAATGAAAAACAATGTTAATTAAAAATTTATACATACCTAACTATTAATATTATAAAATTATAATATTAAGTGGGTGGGTTCTTTTGTTTGAATAAAAAGGTTGTTTGCTTAAAGTTAAATGGGTTAATATTTTGGGTTGGGCTAGGTAGTTATTTTGGGTTAAGTTCACAATAATAAATTAAATTTTCCTCGGCTTGACCCGGGCTACTGTCCGGCCAAGCCCTCTCCTAGTTCTGCCCTGTTTGAGATAATATTTTTAAATATATCCCCTTAAAAGTTTTATAATTATACTTAACCCCCTGTATGCATAAGGTACAAGTGAAATGATTCACATGCAGAGAGTTAAATCTAATTTTTTGAAAAGCGGAATGTTATGTTTGAATTACGATATTATCTCACGGGCAAAGTCAATAAAACCCATACAAAAAACTTTTATTTTGCATCATTTTTTGTGTTTGTCAATATCCAAACATAGTATTAAAGGTTCTGAAAATTGAAGGGGGATTTCAGATAAATTTAAGTATTAGGGCATAATGGTGTTCTTATCCAAACATAGTATTAACGTTTGTGGGATTTCAGATAATGATAATGTGTGATAGCACGTTAACATAAGTGTACAAAAGAACATAAACAAGTCGTCCCAATTATAGCATCATTCTTTGAGAGAGAGTGAGACTTTGCGAGCTCAATTATACCTGGAAAAAGAATAAGGATTTAGAATAATTATTTCCACTTTAAGAGTGCTTCTCAATTTCAAGTTAAAAGGGAATAATATTGAGCATATAATTTTTTCCTACAATTTTTTTTATATAAACTGGCATGTCGATTAACAAGTGAAAGTGAATCAGTTTTTCTAAATTGATCCTCGATACATAATTTTTTTTATTTTTTATTTTTTATGACAAGGTGAAACAGTTGCGTAGGATAAACTTAATTTTTCAATAATGTATACGTACATTTTTGTAATATATATAGTTTATTTTTTAGTTAATAAATGAAATTCATAATGTGTATATGAATTTTGTTGGGGACACTCATTGGATTCGTGTATATCGTAAAATATAAGAAAAACATGTGAGGATCATATCTCCATTTTTTAAAGTAGAGTCAAAATGATCGTTTTACACCATGTTTTTATTAGAAAAATCTAATTCCAAAAACTTTCCAAAACCGATCCACAAATTAAGATCAGTTTAAAAGCTCTTATACATTTTCCTTCAAATAATTCACAATATCACTCTCTAAATTTTCAATCTCTTGTAAAATTTAATTGATTTCCTTTTTATAATCAAACACAAGTTAATTTTCATTTAATTAACAAAAAGGTCTTACCCCCCATATGTTTTATAAATGGATAGAATGCTCCCATGTCTCGACCCCGAGACTAACCATAACTTGGATGAGAATACATGTCATCGCTCCAAGATACGACATTTAATTACTCAATCTCAAATAGTCGTCTTCAACATGCACCTCCTAAAGAGTTGAGAAAAAATATCATGCAATTAGGGTACCATATGTTCATATTCAACACAGATAAAGACAGGAAACGGATGCGATACGTGTACCATCTATCTCCCATTATAAAGACTATTTTTATATGTACAAACGTATCGTGTCTTTATTAGTATTGAACACGGACACGTATTGCCATATATACATGATACTTTTTGAATATCATAAAAAAAACAATGACATTTGCTTCCAAAGAATGGGCAATATTAGCCAAGGCATCAACACTTCTCCTAAAAGCTCCAAAGGTTATTTCTATCTTCTTTCACACACTACTACTCTTTTCCTTGTTGTGGTCATAATAAAAACTTGTATCCCACATAACAAGCATACTTTGGTAAAGCACACAAAATGATTATGTTCCCAAGTGTGCTAATTGATAAAATTTATTGCAATTAAAACAGTCCAATTCCTTGGGTTCTTAATGTAAAAGACCGATTGATAGATAAGCATTTGGTGAAACAAAAACACTTTTTCTTATTAATTACTCTTAATTGCGCCTTTAGAGCATTCATTCTTTAGTGCCCTTTTGGGGGGTAAATGATGAAATTAGGACTGTTATAGCACCAACTTAATCATCAAAGTGCCATATGCATCCAATGATTTTAGGGTGTGTTTAATGACAAAGGTTCTTATGCATATGTCATTGTTTATACTTTAGTACAAAATAATTTTGATAAAATAGTAAAAATATATTTTTAATTTTTTTTATATTTAAATATTTTAAGGGATTAGAAAAAATCATATAAAATTAATTTTATTTTATTATTTTAAAAAAATCGGTAAAATTGTGTGAGTTTTTAACACCTTAAAAATTGACATAGTATGACCGATTTTTTTAAAATAGCAAACAAATTCATTTCGAGCTTTTTTTATGGATTCCTTGAAATATTTAAATACCTTAAAAAATTAGTTCCAAAATATTTTTTTAGAATTTAAAAAAATATTCAGCATACTGGGACCTCATAGTGGGTGTGCTTGAGATTCGCTCCCGTGTTTGACTGCCAATAATTTTTATTAAAATAATAAAAGGTTCCAAATTTTTAACTTCTCGTGTTTGATTGAATATTTTTTTGGGATTGTTTTTCAAGTTTCCGTAGATTACAAAATGCTAATGCTTACATCTTCGTGGATTTTTTCCCACTCACCCCAATCAAACAAGCCTTAATTACAACTGACCTAATGAATAAATCTTATAGATATTTGTCAATATTTTATACTATCAAAACTGACCTAATGAATAAATCTTGAATACATAAAATAGTTTTGGCAGTGTTTAATCGCACATATTTTTCCTTTCTTGTTAATTACAACTTGGTAAAGCTCTACATTTTTTTTTTCATTTTTATTGGCGAAAAAATCACCTCCCCCAACCCAAGGAAAATATTTTCTAGGTAAAACATTGCTTTTAATCTAACAGCGTGTTTAATTCATAACATTTTATATGAAAAATATGATGTATATCATATTGTTTTCAAATTCTTGGTGTGTTTGATTGCATAAATTTGCCCTGATTTTTTTTTTCCTTCTAAGCCACCTAGAATATAAATCTTTATAAAGTATGAATATTTACATTTTTCAGCTTTTATTTTATCCTCCTCCACCCCCACTTCACACAGAAAGTTTTGTTTGGATTACAATGAATAAAACCATTGTTTTCACTATTACAATCAAACAAACAAAATATGATATTTTAGTTTGGAGAAAAAATAAATAAAACCTTTCTTTTTCACAATTACAAATAAACAAACAAAAGATGATATTTTAATTTAGACAAAAAAAATATATAATGAAAACAATAGCCTGGAAAAGAAAAAAGCACCAACTTATAATTTTCATCTTGTGCGTGTTTGATAATTGTAGAAGTGTAAAGAGATGAAATATGATGAGGTTATTTAGGATTAAAAAAATTAAAATGTTTCTTTCGTGGAGACGGTAATTAAATAAACATTGAAAAATATTATATTTCAAGCTTTGGCAAGGTGTGAAAAAAGAAGAAGAAATAATCAGTATATTTCATATTTATTATGACAAATGTGATCGATCAAAAACACCCTAAATGAACACAATTTTTTACAATTACCATCAAACACAAAAAGTAAATAATAGTGGCTTAGAACATTTTTCACTTATTTTTTCCAGCTATTTTCCCCTTACCCATCAAAGCAATAAAGCACACTCAAGAGAGGCATAATTCAATACCTTTCAATCTTTTGAAATAGAATTCTGCCCATCTCCAATATTCCTCCAATATCCATGAGATAATATTTTCTAATTTTACTTTTAGAAGTTACTTATTCAAATTATTATGTTGACTTAAGTGACAAACCCAACCCCAGGTGATAGGTCAACTGGTTGAGTTTCTTGGCAAAATCCTTGAGGTCATCGGTTCGAGTCTTGGGGCAGCTCTCAGGGCCGTAAAATGTTGGTAATGATGGGTCTTCCTCAGTTGGTGAAATAAAATAGCCGCTGGTGTGGGAATGATACTTGCCGCCAGTATCAAGTCCTTGAGATAAACTGGTTGAGACACTTTGGAGCGAATGTAAAATCTGATTCGTGAATTTGATACTAAGGGATTCACAAAATGGCCCGTTCTTAGAAAGTTCCCATGTTAACAAAAAAAAAATGTGACAAACCCAATATGATGCCTAGACCATCTACCATCTCCGTAACCAAGAATGTTTTTATTTAACCTACCATTTTGAATCAAACTAAAATAAACGTTTATGTGTCCGTCACACATTGTTTATGATCCCAATATATATCCACTTTTATGCACTCAAAAGCAACCTAAGTAACATGTGATTGCCATATATACATTTAGGGTTTATTTGGTTGGTATTATTTGCCATAGTAAATGCCAAAAAATTGGCAAATATAAAAATTTATCAACCTTTTCGCTATTTGGTTGCACAATTTTCCATGACAGTGTCAATTAAATACTTAAACTATCAAAAACGGATTTAAAATGAACCTTCTGTCCATTTTGACTATTAAAGTTGACAAAATTAAATCATGTGCTTGACATATGACTTATCTAAGGATATAAATGTAATTTCATTATTTAAAAAATAAAAATGAACGCCCCTCGTGCAACTCCCGCAACCAATCCCCTATATCTCTTCTATGTGCAAACCCTCCCCTCCCCTTCCCGCCCCTTATTTACCCCTCACGCCCAAGGGCGGTGCTGAGCATGTGTTAAGTGGACGATCACATAGGACCCTCAGTTGGCCTATTTGTTATCACTTATATGTTGACGATCCATTTTTTTATATCAATACACATGAAAGGGGATTATTTGACAATGTTTGCACGGGAGCTTATCATTTTTTATCAATCTCAGGACCAGCCATGCTCCCGCCCCTTCCTCTACCCACACCCTCACCTTCCTGCACCCTTCCTCCACCCTCCTGGACTCTCCCCCACCCCCGCATCGTCCTGCCATTTTTTAAGATATATTAAAATGAGTGGACATTAACTCAGGTGTCTTTGGCCCCATGGGAATGGGACCCGATGATTTTTATTCCCCAGGAAGCGATGATCGCGTGTTGTTGATAGAGGGTGGGAGCTGAAACGGGTATGACGGCGGTATTTGTTTTTGAAGTGGCGATGATGATGTAAAGGTAATGACAACTGTTGCAGTGTAAATAGATATATTTTTTATTTAGAAAAAAATATAGGGTAATTACTATTTAAAAGTTAAAATGATCTAAAGGGCCATTTAAAATTGTTCCGATACTTCGATGGCTTATTTTACCTTTTTGATAGTTTAGAGGTTATTTTAGGACATTCGTGTTAGTTTAGGGATCAAATGAGTAATTTACTTTAAATTATTTTCTTAAATGTGACTATATGAAAATAGAGAATCAAAATTTAGGAGGCTTTATAATGGCTGGTAACATTTAATGTGTATTAAGTGACACTTATTCACCCGATAAGAAGGCATATCGGGTTAATGAGTGTTTATAAAATTATTTGAGTGAATACATCAAGGAAAAAAGATTGTGTTTCAATTACTTTACATTGGAAATACTATTATCTATGAGTCGTTGCAAATATGTTAACCGAATTGGAAAATATTTAGAGTTATAGGGACTTTAGATAGTAAGATGACAAATGTAAAAAGTATACATAGTGTGTAAGAGGGTATTGAAGACAAAAGACAAAGGGATAGATTTTATTTATTATATTCATACATTAAATACTTAATGGTTTATATTGTTTCCAACAAAAAACTATCCAGATAATTAAATTATATATGTAATTGAAATAATAAATTATTGATACTATTATGGATAGTCCATTTTCGATATGGATCATCTGCTTTTCCCGGATATTTAAAAATGGTATCCGAATTCGTTCTTATGGAATTCTATTTAGTTAAATATCCGCCAAAAAATGAATTTGAATTCCGAACGAATTCGGAGTTTTGAATATCTGTTTACATACCTTGTAACCAATTTACTTTACATGAATTGTATCCTAGTGTGAGCCTCTATAGTACAATACATGTACAATACATTCAATATTGAATTGATACTAATAATGGATATTTGTATCTTATTTTGCCAAATAATTAGTTAACATTTGTAGTGATTCATCCAGGTCCTGAAGTAATTTGGATCGAAACTCATATTTGATATCAAATAAAGAATGCGAAATAAAAAATGGAAAAATGAAATTTCTCTACTACATAGTCGGTCCGGAGAAGATATTGGATGCTTTGCAACATTGACTTATGTAATTAAAGTTATATCTTATAGTCCACCCTTTTTTGTAAATTATATATTCGAATTTCTTAACTCTCTTTGTCTCTCGAATATCCTCATCATTCTTTGAAAATAACATCTAAATAATTAGAAGAAAGAAACTTTCATTCCATCAAAAAGGAACAATTTAAATAAGTTTGAGGCCTAAATTGAAGAATTAAAACACTTAAACATCATATAATAATAATATTTTTTTTTGTAATTATCTTTTTTGTCGTTATTTTTTAATAGCTCAACTTCAAAGTGTAAATAACTTCCGTCAAAGAAATGTACACTTATAAATGCATAGTGTATAACAAATCAATGCATAATGTATATCTTTGAAATCACTTATACTTTAATAGAACATATAAATGACCCTATTTATAACATTTATAAGACTTCCTATAGATTTTATGGAAACCCTTTTTTAAAAATGCATACAATAACTCAATATACAGTATAACAAATAACTTTTATTCTTATTAGAACATCTTCATTCGAGCCTATATTTTGCATTGCCACGTGTGACAAATATGCTTATTGTTAAAATCTCAATATGCAAATTGTGTATATGTTTCAGATGCTCCAATATAGCCAATGGTGGGGAGGCATTTGAAGAGTTTCTAGGGTCGCGCAATACTTTAAATGCCTCCCAACTTCTAGTTATAACCAGTGTTCTAAAAAATCCACCTAGGCTTGAAGCACGGGAGAACCCCGCCTTAAGATTTTCACGCCTTATTCTTGGTAAAAGCCTTAAGGCGCACTTTTTTTTTTAAAAACAACAATGCTTCAGTGAAATGATATCGCCTTTTAAAGATTTTTTTTTACAAATCGGACCATTATCTCGTCCAAAATAATCAAATAGTATTTTAATTTGCAAATATTCGGACATATTTTTATAATATGTACAATTTTAGTATTTTAATAGCCTTGTTATGGTTAAAAAAAATTAAAATATATTAAAAAGGTATAAACGCCTTTTCACGCCTTTTTATGCCTAAGGCCCGCCTAGGCTTCTAAGGCTTAAGGCTTGGCCTCCACGCCTCGATCACGCCCTACGATTTTTAGAACCTTGGTTATAACCAAGAATATGAAACACGTACAACTGTATAAATGCCATAATATGTCATCAACGTCAATTCACACCAATCCAATATCTTCTCACTCCATAAATTTTGTTCGTTCTACCAATATAAGAGAGGTGTTTTCTTCGTTTGCCAATACCTTAACCAAAATTCTTAACGAGACGTTTGAAATACCCAAGTTATTTGACTTACTAGGTTTTCTTGAGTTTATACTGATTGGTAGTTCAACATGTTTGCTATATTGTGCAAACCATTTCTACATTATGAGAAATTAACCATGGTGCATCATTCAAGGCATCCCAATATCAAGTCTATGCAATTTTGAGGACAAAGAAGGGTAAAACAGTAAAACAACCAAGTGGAGTGGTACACAAACTTCATATATTTTTACATATGTTTTCCTTATTTAAAATAATTTTTAGGTACATCTAAGAATCAATTGGACTACATTTTGTGTGCTAAAAATTGAAAAAATATAGAATAAGTGTAATATTGGTTAAAATAATTTTCTCACATTTTCCTTCTTTTAATAATTTTTTCCTCATTTTTAATGTTTTGTTACACAATTTGTTTGTTAAAATCATTTAGAAATTCGTTAAAAAAATATTTTTACAATAAGAAAATATGTGTTTCATTATGGTGCGTGTGGATCTGATTGGTTATTTAAACATCGTGATATGTGAGTTGGTTTAAACTATACATGTATTTTTGCTTCTTCACACTCACATAACTCGAGGATCATCTCACACCATTGGATCGAAGTCATCAACTATTAGGATGATAGCAACCTAGTAACCGACTAGTGTAAGTCAGCATATTCTATAAGCTTTAATCATATCCGTTGGATCTTCACTGCCTCATCTAAACTGATCTAGATCGTTTAATTAAAACGTTTGTTACCGAATTCTAGGTTGTTCTTATTTTGCCTATTTAAAGCCCCCCCCCCCCTCCTCAGTCTGAAATAAGTTTTCCAATCTAAGAGAGAGAGAGGGAGAGAGAGAGAGAGATAGGGGGAGAGAAAGAGAGAAAACTCTAGCACAATCCGTATCCACTTGGATAATATACAAAACTATCATTATCCGTATCCTTTTGGATATTCTGGAATACAATAATATTCGTATTCGTTTATATTATTTAATATTCATACATTTTACTTATTAAGCATTGAATTTGAAAATATACTACATCTTAACAAAAAAATAATTTCTATACAACATAAGATAAAATATTTTAGAGTAAATTACTCATTTGGTCCCCAAACTATCATGATTGTTCCAAAATGACTCATAAACTATTAGAAGTGCCAATTAAGCACTTAAACTATCAAAACGGTTTTAAAATGGCCATTTCGTCCATTTTGACTATTAAAGTTGATAAAATTAAGTCATGTTCTTGACATATGACTTGTACAAGGATATTAATGTAATTTCATTATTTAAAAAATAAAAATGAACCCCCCTCACACAACTCCTGCAAACAATCCCCTACATCTCTCCTCTGTGCAAACCCTCACCCACCTACCCCTCATGCAACCCTTCCCGCCCCTTCCTCTACCCACCCACGCCCCCTCCTCTACCCAGCCCGCACCATACTGCAGTTTTTTAAGAGGTATTCTAATGAGTGGACATTGACTCGGATGTCTTTGGCCCCATGTGAATGGGGCTGGATGATTTTTGTTTTCGCAAGAAGTGATAATCGCGTGTTGTTACGCCGGAGACATGACGACTGAGGTGTACAGCTGCAGTTGATAGAGGTTGTGGGTGGGGTTGGTGGGAGGGTGGGAGGGGAGCTGAAACAGGTATTGCGACGATAGTTCTAATGGAAGTAGCAATGAGGTGGTGGCGGTAATGACGGCTATTGCACTGTAAATATATATTTTATTATTTTGGAAAAATATAAATTAATTACTATTTAACGATTAAAATGGACGAAAAGGCCATTTTAAATTTGTTTTGATAGTTCGAGGGCGTAATTGACACTTTTGATAATTCAAGGGTCATTTTAAA